>OX104032.1:40751721-41059008 GCA_944470205.2 Schistosoma margrebowiei
ACAAAGAAAGATGAAAACGGAAGGTCAAAAGCTGTATCTGTGCATGATTTAAATACTTTGTAAGATTTCCCGACAATTGCTTTCCTCTTACCCATTGCCAACTTTGAAAGTGATGTTGCTGCGAAGAATAAGTTGAAAGTCTGGTAGCCTGAGCCGTTTGATACATTGGGAGCTACCTGGGCAGTTTGAGGCGACGGCGAAATTTGTCATGGGAGAGCCGCGGACGAATGTGGTTGTGTTAGCTTTATCGCTGTGCGACAGAGTGAAGACGACATTCGATGGAGTTGTTCTTGCGGACGAGAAGAAATACAATAGTTTCAGCGTTTCTCCGATGCTAACAGAGTTTGACAGCTTGACTGATCAGCAGATGATATCACAGCATTTAAAAGCCATGTGTATCACATCGGACAGAGATCCAATTGTATTGGCGTCTGAGTTAACGAACTTGCTATGCCGTGCGTTGCAGTTACTGGGTAAAGAATTGGAGGAGCAGTCGTTGGTATCTCAACTCCTTGAATGCACACTGAGTGTGTAAGCTTCAAGTGGCGAGTGTCGCACAGACGATAGATATCTCGGGGTTAACCAGAGCAGCCAGGCAGATGATGAGGCCCATTGCATGACCTGTAACAAAAGATAGTTATGACTCAGTCCTCGTGTAAGGAGAGATTGATGACCTATGAGAATAAGTGGTGAAGATACGAGTAAGCACGAAGTAGAATGTTCGATATTTCGAGTAAGGTAAGATTGAACATTACAGAGACAACTACCCCAACAACTGAAAACAGAAATTTTTCAAACGATACGATGCGCCTTTTGTCCTTGGGGTTGTTTAGTCAGTCAGTAGAGGTACGTAGTTGCTTATTCTTGCTCTGTGTTAATAAACACGCTTATTAAACTATTTCCGCATTCCACGTCTTCTTTACTTCTATTCCCTTATTCTCTCCCTCTTTGTCTTTAAAGTCAATTCAATATTCTTCTCAATTACGCAGAACCTGATTTATTATTATTATTCTATTATTATTACTCTCTTTTTTGAAAATATGGTGAACATAATGCTAACATTATTGAAACTTGTGTATCATCGCATTTTTGAAGAAACCATTCCAGCTTTCTTCACAACACTTATATACCCATAAGATGTTTACGAATAATAATAATAATGTATGAGAAAATGAGAGCGAATAAGAAAACGCTGATTTACTTTGTTGAACCAGGTTTGGCAATATCGGTAATAGATAATAGGCACAATATAATGATTAGGTCGTGTATGTTAGGAGTCCAGACAGCGAGCGGACAGGCACCAAAAATATTAAGAGTAGTGAACTACTGATTCTAAATTAGTGGATCCAGAGTACTATATCTTTTCATTGTGAACAAAGGGATAAAACAAACTATGTTTGAAGCAGATTTTCTCAGAGAAATTTGTTCAGTGATTGGCGTGATGAATGAAAAAGTGAACGCTGAGCATGAAAAATTTATCGTACACGAAAACGGTGGTATAGCAAAGGTGAAAATAGTAACCATAAACGAAAATGAGGTATCGGATGAGGAAATATTAGTGGTAAAATATAGAAATATATCTACCGAAGCCGGGGAAGCCTATGAGGTTTGTGACAAAGTTACGCATCAAGTTCACATAAAGAGTCACTGGAAGACGATGGTTTACTTCCAGAACACTGATACCCTTGTTACTTCGGAATCTTAAGAACAGTACGTGCTACAAGAAAGTGAAGGGCTGGTCACGAGAAAGAACAAACATACAAGCGTTTTCTTCATATTTGTACAGGAGCATGAGAATATAGATTTTACAATTAGTGACCCTGATTTTTCGGGTTGATTTGGAACTAATAGTCTTGAAATCTGAAAACATCTTCCGTGGTGATACTCATATCTTTTCCAAAAGCGAAAGGTATGCTTCTGGAGTGCATTGGGGTCAGTACAACATGACTGCTCTCCATTTGTAATGCTCGTATATTAGTCAAATGCGTTGTGATGAATAAATTCCTGTTTTAATCAGTTTTACGTAGTTTTACGTCCTCTGACTTAAATAGTTTACCTAAAGAGCTTCCATTGGTGTTTTTAAAGCCTCTTTTCTGCTTACTTCATGTACGAGTGAGCTTCACAGTTTTTCCAAGACTTTTGTAACGTGTCATCCTGATAGTAACATTTGCGACTAATTGTCTAGACAGATTTCATTATGTTGATGCTGATTTTCCTCATCTATTAACTTCTGGACTTGTGAGACAGATTAACTAAATCCGTATGGATTTATAAATTGGGTCGGTGTCAGCGTCGAATATGAAGTCAATCTGGCAAGAAGTTCCCTGATGTCACAGACCCACAATTTCGATATTTCTTTAAATGAAGTAATGTGCTTCGTGCACTGTTCACCTTGATATTAATGACGAATTATTTATAAAAAAAGATCATTCCTTGTAATTTCACAGGTTGAAATCATGAGTCAGTTGAAGCTAGAGCACCATTGAAAACCTGGAAGCACTGGACGGCCGTTTCGTCCTGGTATGGGACTCCTCAGCAGTGCGCATCCACGATCCCGCACCACGCGGAGCTCGAACCCAGGACCTACTGGCTTCGCGCGCGAGCACTCAACCACTAGACCACTGAGCCGGCATCCAACGGTGTTAATGTCTAACTTCAACCAATCCACGAAGTTGCGCCACCGTACACCATTGTCTTCAGTGAGTTGTTATCTCACAACAGACCGGTTGCACTTCACTGATAACGGCTTCTCACTAGAACTCCAGCAGTTTTTCCTGAAGTCAGTCACTAGTGAGCAGTTGATTATTATCAGAGAATGGGTTTTGTGGAGAGTTTAAGAAATTTCACAGGTTGAAATCATGAGTCAGTTGAAGCTAGAGCACCATTGAAAACCTGGAAGCACTGGACGGCCGTTTCGTCCTGGTATGGGACTCCTCAGCAGTGCGCATCCACGATCCCGCACCACGCGGAGCTCGAACCCAGGACCTACTGGCTTCGCGCGCGAGCACTCAACCACTAGACCACTGAGCCGGCATCCAACGGTGTTAATGTCTAACTTCAACCAATCCACGAAGTTGCGCCACCGTACACCATTGTCTTCAGTGAGTTATTATCTCACAACAGACCGGTTGCACTCCACTGGTAACGGCTTCTCACTAGAACTCCAGCAGTTTTTCCTGAAGTCAGTCACTAGTGAGCAGTTGATTATTATCAGAGAATGGGTTTTGTGGAGAGTTTAAGAAATTTCACAGGTTGAAATCATGAGTCAGTTGAAGCTAGAGCACCATTGAAAACCTGGAAGCACTGGACGGCCGTTTCGTCCTGGTATGGGACTCCTCAGCAGTGCGCATCCACGATCCCGCACCACGCGGGGCTCGAACCCAGGACCTACTGGCTTCGCACGCCAGCACTCAACCACTAGACCACTGAGCCGGCATCCAACGGTGTTAATGTCTAACTTCAACCAATCCACGAAGTTGCGCCACCGTACACCATTGTCTTCAGTGAGTTATTATCTCACAACAGACCGGTTGCACTTCACTGATAACGGCTTCTCACTAGAACTCCAGCAGTTTTTCCTGAAGTCAGTCACTAGTGAGCAGTTGATTATTATCAGAGAATGGGTTTTGTGGAGAGTTTAAGAAATTTCACAGGTTGAAATCATGAGTCAGTTGAAGCTAGAGCACCATTGAAAACCTGGAAGCACTGGACGGCCGTTTCGTCCTGGTATGGGACTCCTCAGCAGTGCGCATCCACGAACCCCCACCACGCAGGGCTCGAACCTAGGACCTACTGGCTTCGCGCGCGAGCACTCAACCACTAGACCACTGAGCCGGCATCCAACGGTGTTAATGCCTAACTTCAACCAATCCACGAAGTTGCGCCACCGTACACCATTGTCTTCAGTGAGTTATTATCTCACAACAGACCGGTTGCACTTCACTGATAACGGCTTCTCACTAGAACTCCAGCAGTTTTTCCTGAAGTCAGTCACTAGTGAGCAGTTGATTATTATCAGAGAATGGGTTTTGTGGAGAGTTTAAGAAATTTCACAGGTTGAAATCATGAGTCAGTTGAAGCTAGAGCACCATTGAAAACCTGGAAGCACTGGACGGCCGTTTCGTCCTGGTATGGGACTCCTCAGCAGTGCGCATCCACGATCCCGCACCACGCGGAGCTCGAACCCAGGACCTACTGGCTTCGCACGCCAGCACTCAACCACTAGACCACTGAGCCGGCATCCAACGCTGTTAATGCCTAACTTCAACCAATCCACGAAGTTGCGCCACCGTACACCATTGTCTTCAGTGAGTTATTATCTCACAACAGACCGGTTGCACTCCACTGGTAACGGCTTCTCACTAGAACTCCAGCAGTTTTTCCTGAAGTCAGTCACTAGTGAGCAGTTGATTATTATCAGAGAATGGGTTTTGTGGAGAGTTTAAGAAATTTCACAGGTTGAAATCATGAGTCAGTTGAAGCTAGAGCACCATTGAAAACCTGGAAGCACTGGACGGCCGTTTCGTCCTGGTATGGGACTCCTCAGCAGTGCGCATCCACGATCCCGCACCACGCGGGGCTCGAACCCAGGACCTACTGGCTTCGCGCGCGAGCACTCAACCACTAGACCACTGAGCCGGCATCCAACGGTGTTAATGTCTAACTTCAACCAATCCACGAAGTTGCGCCACCGTACACCATTGTCTTCAGTGAGTTATTATCTCACAACAGACCGGTTGCACTTCACTGATAACGGCTTCTCACTAGAACTCCAGCAGTTTTTCCTGAAGTCAGTCACTAGTGAGCAGTTGATTATTATCAGAGAATGGGTTTTGTGGAGAGTTTAAGAAATTTCACAGGTTGAAATCATGAGTCAGTTGAAGCTAGAGCACCATTGAAAACCTGGAAGCACTGGACGGCCGTTTCGTCCTGGTATGGGACTCCTCAGCAGTGCGCATCCACGATCCCGCACCACGCGGAGCTCGAACCCAGGACCTACTGGCTTCGCGCGCGAGCACTCAACCACTAGACCACTGAGCCGGCATCCAACGGTGTTAATGTCTAACTTCAACCAATCCACGAAGTTGCGCCACCGTACACCATTGTCTTCAGTGAGTTGTTATCTCACAACAGACCGGTTGCACTTCACTGATAACGGCTTCTCACTAGAACTCCAGCAGTTTTTCCTGAAGTCAGTCACTAGTGAGCAGTTGATTATTATCAGAGAATGGGTTTTGTGGAGAGTTTAAGAAATTTCACAGGTTGAAATCATGAGTCAGTTGAAGCTAGAGCACCATTGAAAACCTGGAAGCACTGGACGGCCGTTTCGTCCTGGTATGGGACTCCTCAGCAGTGCGCATCCACGATCCCGCACCACGCGGAGCTCGAACCCAGGACCTACTGGCTTCGCACGCGAGCACTCAACCACTAGACCACTGAGCCGGCATCCAACGGTGTTAATGTCTAACTTCAACCAATCCACGAAGTTGCGCCACCGTACACCATTGTCTTCAGTGAGTTATTATCTCACAACAGACCGGTTGCACTTCACTGATAACGGCTTCTCACTAGAACTCCAGCAGTTTTTCCTGAAGTCAGTCACTAGTGAGCAGTTGATTATTATCAGAGAATGGGTTTTGTGGAGAGTTTAAGAAATTTCACAGGTTGAAATCATGAGTCAGTTGAAGCTAGAGCACCATTGAAAACCTGGAAGCACTGGACGGCCGTTTCGTCCTGGTATGGGACTCCTCAGCAGTGCGCATCCACGAACCCCCACCACGCAGGGCTCGAACCTAGGACCTACTGGCTTCGCGCGCGAGCACTCAACCACTAGACCACTGAGCCGGCATCCAACGGTGTTAATGTCTAACTTCAACCAATCCACGAAGTTGCGCCACCGTACACCATTGTCTTCAGTGAGTTATTATCTCACAACAGACCGGTTGCACTCCACTGATAACGGCTTCTCACTAGAACTCCAGCAGTTTTTCCTGAAGTCAGTCACTAGTGAGCAGTTGATTATTATCAGAGAATGGGTTTTGTGGAGAGTTTAAGAAATTTCACAGGTTGAAATCATGAGTCAGTTGAAGCTAGAGCACCATTGAAAACCTGGAAGCACTGGACGGCCGTTTCGTCCTGGTATGGGACTCCTCAGCAGTGCGCATCCACGATCCCGCACCACGCGGAGCTCGAACCCAGGACCTACTGGCTTCGCGCGCGAGCACTCAACCACTAGACCACTGAGCCGGCATCCAACGGTGTTAATGTCTAACTTCAACCAATCCACGAAGTTGCGCCACCGTACACCATTGTCTTCAGTGAGTTGTTATCTCACAACTGACCGGTTGAACTCCACTGATAACGGCTTCTCACTAGAACTCCAGCAGTTTTTCCTGAAGTCAGTCACTAGTGAGCAGTTGATTATTATCAGAGAATGGGTTTTGTGGAGAGTTTAAGAAATTTCACAGGTTGAAACCATGAGTCAGTTGAAGCTAGAGCACCATTGAAAACCCGGAAGCACTGGACGGCCGTTTCGTCCTGGTATGGGACTCCTCAGCAGTGCGCATCCACGAACCCCCACCACGCAGGGCTCGAACCTAGGACCTACTGGCTTCGCGCGCGAGCACTCAACCACTAGACCACTGAGCCGGCATCCAACGGTGTTAATGCCTAACTTCAACCAATCCACGAAGTTGCGCCACCGTACACCATTGTCTTCAGTGAGTTATTATCTCACAACTGACCGGTTGCACTCCACTGGTAACGGCTTCTCACTAGAACTCCAGCAGTTTTTCCTGAAGTCAGTCACTAGTGAGCAGTTGATTATTATCAGAGAATGGGTTTTGTGGAGAGTTTAAGAAATTTCACAGGTTGAAATCATGAGTCAGTTGAAGCTAGAGCACCATTGAAAACCTGGAAGCACTGGACGGCCGTTTCGTCCTGGTATGGGACTCCTCAGCAGTGCGCATCCACGATCCCGCACCACGCGGAGCTCGAACCCAGGACCTACTGGCTTCGCACGCCAGCACTCAACCACTAGACCACTGAGCCGGCATCCAACGGTGTTAATGCCTAACTTCAACCAATCCACGAAGTTGCGCCACCGTACACCATTGTCTTCAGTGAGTTATTATCTCACAACAGACCGGTTGCACTCCACTGATAACGGCTTCTCACTAGAACTCCAGCAGTTTTTCCTGAAGTCAGTCACTAGTGAGCAGTTGATTATTATCAGAGAATGGGTTTTGTGGAGAGTTTAAGAAATTTCACAGGTTGAAATCATGAGTCAGTTGAAGCTAGAGCACCATTGAAAACCTGGAAGCACTGGACGGCCGTTTCGTCCTGGTATGGGACTCCTCAGCAGTGCGCATCCACGATCCCGCACCACGCGGAGCTCGAACCCAGGACCTACTGGCTTCGCACGCCAGCACTCAACCACTAGACCACTGAGCCGGCATCCAACGGTGTTAATGTCTAACTTCAACCAATCCACGAAGTTGCGCCACCGTACACCATTGTCTTCAGTGAGTTATTATCTCACAACAGACCGGTTGCACTTCACTGATAACGGCTTCTCACTAGAACTCCAGCAGTTTTTCCTGAAGTCAGTCACTAGTGAGCAGTTGATTATTATCAGAGAATGGGTTTTGTGGAGAGTTTAAGAAATTTCACAGGTTGAAATCATGAGTCAGTTGAAGCTAGAGCACCATTGAAAACCTGGAAGCACTGGACGGCCGTTTCGTCCTGGTATGGGACTCCTCAGCAGTGCGCATCCACGATCCCGCACCACGCGGAGCTCGAACCCAGGACCTACTGGCTTCGCGCGCGAGCACTCAACCACTAGACCACTGAGCCGGCATCCAACGGTGTTAATGTCTAACTTCAACCAATCCACGAAGTTGCGCCACCGTACACCATTGTCTTCAGTGAGTTATTATCTCACAACTGACCGGTTGCACTCCACTGGTAACGGCTTCTCACTAGAACTCCAGCAGTTTTTCTTGAAGTCAGTCACTAGTGAGCAGTTGATTATTATCAGAGAATGGGTTTTGTGGAGAGTTTAAGAAATTTCACAGGTTGAAATCATGAGTCAGTTGAAGCTAGAGCACCATTGAAAACCTGGAAGCACTGGACGGCCGTTTCGTCCTGGTATGGGACTCCTCAGCAGTGCGCATCCACGATCCCGCACCACGCGGAGCTCGAACCCAGGACCTACTGGCTTCGCACGCCAGCACTCAACCACTAGACCACTGAGCCGGCATCCAACGGTGTTAATGTCTAACTTCAACCAATCCACGAAGTTGCGCCACCGTACACCATTGTCTTCAGTGAGTTATTATCTCACAACAGACCGGTTGCACTCCACTGGTAACGGCTTCTCACTAGAACTCCAGCAGTTTTTCCTGAAGTCAGTCACTAGTGAGCAGTTGATTATTATCAGAGAATGGGTTTTGTGGAGAGTTTAAGAAATTTCACAGGTTGAAATCATGAGTCAGTTGAAGCTAGAGCACCATTGAAAACCTGGAAGCACTGGACGGCCGTTTCGTCCTGGTATGGGACTCCTCAGCAGTGCGCATCCACGATCCCGCACCACGCGGAGCTCGAACCCAGGACCTACTGGCTTCGCACGCCAGCACTCAACCACTAGACCACTGAGCCGGCATCCAACGGTGTTAATGTCTAACTTCAACCAATCCACGAAGTTGCGCCACCGTACACCATTGTCTTCAGTGAGTTGTTATCTCACAACAGACCGGTTGCACTTCACTGATAACGGCTTCTCACTAGAACTCCAGCAGTTTTTCCTGAAGTCAGTCACTAGTGAGCAGTTGATTATTATCAGAGAATGGGTTTTGTGGAGAGTTTAAGAAATTTCACAGGTTGAAATCATGAGTCAGTTGAAGCTAGAGCACCATTGAAAACCTGGAAGCACTGGACGGCCGTTTCGTCCTGGTATGGGACTCCTCAGCAGTGCGCATCCACGATCCCGCACCACGCGGAGCTCGAACCCAGGACCTACTGGCTTCGCACGCCAGCACTCAACCACTAGACCACTGAGCCGGCATCCAATGGTGTTAATGTCTAACTTCAACCAATCCACGAAGTTGCGCCACCGTACACCATTGTCTTCAGTGAGTTATTATCTCACAACAGACCGGTTGCACTCCACTGGTAACGGCTTCTCACTAGAACTCCAGCAGTTTTTCCTGAAGTCAGTCACTAGTGAGCAGTTGATTATTATCAGAGAATGGGTTTTGTGGAGAGTTTAAGAAATTTCACAGGTTGAAATCATGAGTCAGTTGAAGCTAGAGCACCATTGAAAACCTGGAAGCACTGGACGGCCGTTTCGTCCTGGTATGGGACTCCTCAGCAGTGCGCATCCACGATCCCGCACCACGCGGAGCTCGAACCCAGGACCTACTGGCTTCGCGCGCGAGCACTCAACCACTAGACCACTGAGCCGGCATCCAACGGTGTTAATGTCTAACTTCAACCAATCCACGAAGTTGCGCCACCGTAAACCATTGTCTTCAGTGAGTTGTTATCTCACAACAGACCGGTTGCACTTCACTGATAACGGCTTCTCACTAGAACTCCAGCAGTTTTTCCTGAAGTCAGTCACTAGTGAGCAGTTGATTATTATCAGAGAATGGGTTTTGTGGAGAGTTTAAGAAATTTCACAGGTTGAAATCATGAGTCAGTTGAAGCTAGAGCACCATTGAAAACCTGGAAGCACTGGACGGCCGTTTCGTCCTGGTATGGGACTCCTCAGCAGTGCGCATCCACGATCCCGCACCACGCGGAGCTCGAACCCAGGACCTACTGGCTTCGCGCGCGAGCACTCAACCACTAGACCACTGAGCCGGCATCCAACGGTGTTAATGTCTAACTTCAACCAATCCACGAAGTTGCGCCACCGTGAACCATTTTCTTCAGTGAGTTATTATCTCACAACAGACCGGTTGCACTTCACTGATAACGGCTTCTCACTAGAACTCCAGCAGTTTTTCCTGAAGTCAGTCACTAGTGAGCAGTTGATTATTATCAGAGAATGGGTTTTGTGGAGAGTTTAAGAAATTTCACAGGTTGAAATCATGAGTCAGTTGAAGCTAGAGCACCATTGAAAACCTGGAAGCACTGGACGGCCGTTTCGTCCTGGTATGGGACTCCTCAACAGTGCGCATCCACGATCCCGCACCACGCGGAGCTCGAACCCAGGACCTACTGGCTTCGCGCGCGAGCACTCAACCACTAGACCACTGAGCCGGCATCCAACGGTGTTAATGTCTAACTTCAACCAATCCACGAAGTTGCGCCACCGTACACCATTGTCTTCAGTGAGTTGTTATCTCACAACAGACCGGTTGCACTTCACTGATAACGGCTTCTCACTAGAACTCCAGCAGTTTTTCCTGAAGTCAGTCACTAGTGAGCAGTTGATTATTATCAGAGAATGGGTTTTGTGGAGAGTTTAAGAAATTTCACAGGTTGAAATCATGAGTCAGTTGAAGCTAGAGCACCATTGAAAACCTGGAAGCACTGGACGGCCGTTTCGTCCTGGTATGGGACTCCTCAGCAGTGCGCATCCACGATCCCGCACCACGCGGAGCTCGAACCCAGGACCTACTGGCTTCGCGCGCGAGCACTCAACCACTAGACCACTGAGCCGGCATCCAATGGTGTTAATGTCTAACTTCAACCAATCCACGAAGTTGCGCCTCCGTGAACCATTGTCTTCAGTGAGTTATTATCTCACAACAGACCGGTTGCACTCCACTGGTAACGGCTTCTCACTAGAACTCCAGCAGTTTTTCCTGAAGTCAGTCACTAGTGAGCAGTTGATTATTATCAGAGAATGGGTTTTGTGGAGAGTTTAAGAACTTTCACAGGTTGAAATCATGAATAACCTTACGCGCGTAGCCATTAGATATTGGGTTGGAGACCTGCTTGTTGCTTAATCATGGATTCACACTGCTTAGGATTCCCATACGAGGACCACACGGCCGTTCAATTCTTCCAGCTTTACAATTGTGTTCTAGCTTCGTCTGATTCATAGTTAATAAACTAGATTTCGATACGTGAGTATGAATAAATTTAATCCCTGCTAGGCGGTATCGGATGTCTATCTGCAAATATTTTAGCAACCTTTCACAGCAGACTGTCATAAGTCATCAGTCATACACTAAACCACGCCGCGACTTTGAGTTTTGTCAGAGGAGACCCTATTATTAATGGTCCGGCAACATGCAGCAGTAAACTACGTAATTGAAGGTAAATCTGCAACCAGAATGCAATAACAAAAACCCCGACGAGGATGACTAAAGAACATAACATGTGGTTAAAAAGAGACCTTAATCGATGTTATAGTACAAGTCAGGGAGAAGAAACGAATAAACGACAATACTTTCAATGAAATGCTGTGGAATGTTTATCAGCGTTTTCCTTCCGTTGCACAGAGTGTTCTCCTCTTCATAACCGAGACATGCCATGCCGAATAAATGCTCCCGCGTTCGTGATTTCCGACTCCCTAAAGTGCTGAATGTTGAAAGTAACTCTTCACAGTCATCTCGTTTTTGGCTTGAAGGATCGTGTAGTTGAGAATCAGTTTCACTACAGTCCAAAGGTTTAGCGTTCACGCGTTAGACGGAAAGTTTTGTATTTAATTCCCAGCTACGTGACCATGGATGCTTACTGCTGAGAAGTTCCATACCAGAATGAAAAAAATCTCAGCTGCTCTCAGGTTTGTAATGTTTATCTAATATGAGTTGGCTCGTCATTCCAGTTAAACTTGTAGTGACTCACTTTTATCACGAGAACACGATTGTTTTATTGAAAACAATTATTATTATAACCAATTGTACCAGTGTTTGTTTTAATGTGCTTTTGTTTGACTGTACTAATGACAGCTATATTGTGCTTCCATTATTATTCACACACTTTGATTGTAACTTCACGCGAATTCGGTTACGTTCTGTAACCAAGCTTCTATCCTGGCACAATCTCGGTATTCTTTCGATGCCACGAGATCGCCAGCGAATATATCTCGACTTGGTCCATTAATTGCCTTCTGATATTTGGCTTCTCGGGGATTTTATGGAGTCATTTGGAACGAGTTTCTTGGTAGCGGTGTTCATAGTCAATCTCCACTCGACACCACGCTACAAACTCAACTATCTCTACAAACCCGATATAACAATAAGAACTGTTCCCCTGGTTAGCTGAACTTCTCGCACTCACCTGACTGTTTTGAACGATGTGATGTGTAGGTCTGCTCGCTCTGCCAACCCTTGACGACTGCTTGAAATAAGGGGTTCTCTAAACCATCCTAGTTGATTTCTGATTCGCAAACATCTGACAAGGGTAGTTCGGTATTGTCGGAAAAATTCGGTGTTGCCAAGTAATTTGGAAAGACAACATTTTTGTGTCACGTCGTTTACTGAAGGAGTGAGAAAGTTCAAGATTTTTATCATATGTTCATTGATATTAAGGCAGTGGCCAAACGTTATTTGTCCTTTGTTCTAATATTTTATAGATCACCAAGATGGGTAGATAGCCGTGGTCAACTCGTCGTACGAGAATAGTGTGATCTCATCACATCTCAGTTAACCTTTAATCTGGATTAACCTGACATAAGAAACAGATATGGCCTCTGCTATGATGACTGCATAGAACTAACATCACCCTTATCTAGGCAATGGATCATAGGGACAGACTATTGAAGTACATAACAGAGCTGTTGCTCCATGTTTCAGTTCATAGTGTTCAACCGGTTAATATGGATTGGTCGATCTTGATCTTGAATACGTTAGATAACATTCAATGTCCCGCCACATAACGTAAAAAGAGTTCAGCTTGATAGTTTATTCGGTTAGAGCTCTTTGATATTGTTTAACCCTAAAGTACTTTTTCACCAGATTCAATTGCTGCTTGAATCAATGCCAAGTTTGTTGGTGGTAATTGCGAGACGGCAGTCAATAGGAGATCTATAAGAATTACAAAAGTTTTGATAAGTCGAGGAATTATGCGAAAGGAGGCCGAAACAACTGGTCGAAAAATAACGAGTGTTAATGAATCTTACAATTCTTCTTGTCTATCAACACAGTATTAATCCTTTTCTATACAATATTTGAAAAAAAATCGTTGAAAGCGTAATTTTTGGGAATCTTCCGTTTGAGTACGATTATAAAAAAAATATTCAGTACATAATTCTTTATATCTCTACCGTTTTCTGATGACAAGTAAACTGTGTATATTAACTGTTAGTTTGGAATAGTTCCATTATAAAATGTTATATATATATATATATATATATATATATATATATATATATATATATATATATATATATATATATATGCATACTTTACTATTTATTACCGATTTGAATCATATTATTATGTACTTCATCTCTTACAATAACAACGAAATGTATACCATCCGTTTATTTCGGTGTTACAAAAAACGAAATTTATCTAGATTCCTTTCTCTAATCTCATCCAAATACAAAGAAAACATTAATTCGCCTTGAGAAAGAATGAAAAAAAAGAACAGAAATATCAGAAGGAATAAATAAATTGTCGAATAAATCAAGTTTTATTCATTCACAATTACCTTTTTCTCCCCGTAATTTGTTTAGCAAAAGAGAAAAAAATTTGTGAGATTACCTTTCTTTTATTGGTTTTCTTGTTATGTTTAACTTGTATTTGAAATTCGTTTACGCGCTTCTCTATTTTTCTAACTTAAGCGCGTGCGTGTACGCGTTCGTATGCACCCCAATGTTAGTTAGTGCATATGCGCTTGTATATATGCGTGTGTATATTGTCTATTTGGCTAATATCCCATGAGATTATTAAACATTTTCTAGATATTTTTATTTATATAAAAGCTTAATACAAAAATTTGAGCAATAAATATACATAGAATAGAAGTAAAAAGAATAAATAAGCATCTGGACGACATAATCACCTTGAAGGCATAATCAACTTCTTTATATTAGAAAAACAAAATGGAGGAGTAGAATGCAGTTCGATAGAATAAATGAAACGAAAAAGAAGAAGTAACGAAAAGAAACTGAATTCTTCAATTCTGCCTACAAATAATTCAAACATACACGTAGAAAAAAAGAAAAGGAAAAAGAAATCCATATGTAGATATAAACGAATAGACTATAAAAGTGAATTATTCAGAGATTGGTAATATTTCTTTTCTTTGAACTTTCTTTTAACATTTTGATTGATTAGTTGATGTTAATAGTCTTCTCAAAAGAGGATATCTCTATAGAATTGAATATTGTTTCAATATTTTAAACTAGTTTACATTTGATAGATTCAATAAGAATAGTTTATTTTTAAGTTAAGATTATGATAATAAAGATGTAATCGAAAAAAAAACATTTCGACTGACAGTAATAATCAACAATGTACATTGAATCAAATTGATGACAATCACTTCAATATTCTGGATCGAGAATACTATATGAGTTAAGTATGAAATAATAAGTAGGTGTCATTACCAAGGTTTGATTTGATAATTTCGAATAAATTGAGCATTGGGTTGATTGTTATAAATAAAAATAATATATTTGTAATATCCCAATGAGTAGAAAATTGGATTTTCTGACGTTTCGTGACTTAGTGTAAGTCACTTCTTCAGAGAACAAATAACCAAATTAAAATTCATCCAAGTTTAAATAGTACAACGGAACAATGCAAGAATAATATTGGATCAATCAAAAACAAGTCTGAACAAGTTGATGTCATGTCATTTCTGTCAAGGTGATTCATAACTGATATGTATGTAAATTTGTATGTGTGTATATGTGCATTGTTTAAGAATGAAAACTTGTGTGACCTTTATGGTAAGAAAGGATAGAGTTTAAATTTGTAATATGATAGTGTGAAATTGTAAATACGATCAGACTGATTGGTAAGGATAGATGGTTCAAGTAGGATGTATAGTAAGACCTTCCTTTCTATTGAGAGAAGTAGGATTAAGCATTATATGGAACGCCTCAGCTACCCTCCTTTCTTTGTAGTTAGAAAATCCTTTTTGCAATATTTTGATATTTTTAAAATCGATTTGGTGGTTGTTGAAAATGGCATGAACTGCTATTGCCGATTTAATTTGAAGTTGGTTCAATTCTACAGGATTGTTAGGAGGTTTCTTTGTGTACCTAATACGTTCTTTGGCTCTAGTCAAGATTTCGCGGGATGACTCTCCAATATAATAGGCATCACAATCGATACAACCTAATTTGTAGACGCAGTTCTGTGTGGACATGAAAGGGATTTTGTCTTTCAGGCGAACTAAAGTATTACGTAGTGTGTCCGTTGTTTTGTAATACACTTTGATTTTGTGATGTTTTAAGATTCTTTGAATTTCTTCTGTTGTGCCATGACGGTATGGTAGAACTACAGTACCAATCCATGACATTTCATTCGAATCATTATAAGAATGTGATAAACTGTTTTGTTTTAATATGCTTCTAATAATCTTCATAGGAAAATTATTAAATTGTAAGATGCTAACTATATTCATTTGTTCTTTTTATTTGTCTTCCTCTGATGTGATGATCTTGTTAGCTCTTCTAAAAAGATTTAAGGCTAAAAAGATCTTTGCACTGAAAGGATGTGCTGAATGGAAGTCAATATAACGATTTGAATGTGTCGGTTTTCGGTAAATGGAAAGGTTTAGACTTCCATTTGAATTTCTTTTTACTAAGCAATCTAAGAATGGTAGCTCACCATGTACATTTTCATTTTCATTCGTGAATTTGATGTGCGATGAAAGTGTATTTATTCGTTTTGAAAAAGATCTTAGATGAGTCTTTTTTATAATAACAAATGTATCATCTACATATCTAAGCCAAATTCGTGGTATAATGTTGTGGGCGAAGATATTTGATTCTATGTATGCCATAAAAAGGTTGGCTACAATCGGGGACACGGGGGATCCCATCGCTACACCGTTAGTTTGTTTAAATAACATACCGTTGAAAGTAAATAGCGTTGAATTTAAGCACAGTTTTAAGGATTTCATGATTAGACTGATGCTCAACGGACATCTGTCAGGAAGAGTATTGTCATTCTCAAGTAAACTACTAATGAATTCTAAGCATTTATCAATAGGAACACTTGTGTATAAAGAAACGACATCAAAGCTTACCATAATTTCATTCTTCTTGATGATTAATCCGGATAATTTTGATTTAAAGTCATATTAGGTACACAAAGAAACCTCCTAACAATCCTGTAGAATTGAACCAACTTCAAATTAAATCGGCAATAGCAGTTCATGCCATTTTCAACAACCATCAAATCGATTTTAAAAATATCAAAATATTGCAAAAAGGATTTTCTAACTACAAAGAAAGGAGGGTAGCTGAGGCCTTCCATATAATGCTTAATCCTACTTCTCTCAATAGAAAGGAAGGTCTTACTATACATCCTACTTGAACCATCTATCCTTACCAATCAGTCTGATCGTATTTACAATTTCACACTATCATATTACAAATTTAAACTCTATCCTTTCTTACCATAAAGGTCACACAAGTTTTCATTCTTAAACAATGCACATATACACACATACAAATTTACATACATATCAGTTATGAATCACCTTGACAGAAATGACATGACATCAACTTGTTCAGACTTGTTTTTGATTGATCCAATATTATTCTTGCATTGTTCCGTTGTACTATTTAAACTTGGATGAATTTTAATTTGGTTATTTGTTCTCTGAAGAAGTGACTTACACTAAGTCACGAAACGTCAGAAAATCCAATTTTCTACTCATTGGGATATTACAAATATATTATTTTTATTTATGAAATAATAAGTGGAAATGATAACAATAATAGACTTCGTTATACATAATTTCATTGTGAGCTTAGTTTATACTGTTCTTATTGTAAGTTTTTATGAAACTCATTAACTATTGATGTATCTATTATAGTTCACACATTATAGATAATTAATTATATACCGGCTATTCAGTTTTGCGCCATAAACGACATAAATATGTACGTATTGCGATTTTCTATATATAATGAGTTGTGTTCTAGTAATTAATGCATATTATCCTATTAGTTTTGAGTTATAATAAATATAGAGTTAAATCGGTTAGTGTTTATCATGTTCTAATCGACTAAGCTAAGAATAAAGTGAAGTTGTGCAGGCAAATCAGTATATTTCGTTGTTTGTGTAGTTCAAACTTGGCAGTGCTTAGTAATTTTATTTATTTTATGCTTATATTTATCCTTTGAATAACACCATTATTATCACTAAACATTTATGCTTCATATTCTTCTGTGTTCCTAAAGGTTGTTAACATGATTATGAGAAGTTTACAGAAAGAATGTATACATTTGATTAAGATTATATACTTATTACGTTTCGACTGAAGTTCTTGAAACTTCAGGTATACAAAAATTATTAAGATATCATTTAGTTAAACCTACATTAGTTGAAATTTCGTTCAGGTTACTCGAACTATGTTGCTTAGTCAAAGACTATAGTAATTAAATAGTTAAATTCCTGGGTCCAGTAAAATGAAACCACAATGGAAAACCTGAATGTGCACTAATGAGGAGTCCTATACTAGAACAAAATGGTAGTCTAGTACTTCCAAGTTTTCCATAGTGGTCTAGCATCAACTGACTCATGAATTTAACTATTAAATTACTTTAATTTTTATGATAAGTTGTAATTAAATAGGAAATTTTTGAACATCAGAAAGTTCTTGGTAGTTATTAATATTATTATTATTATTATTTAAACACATAAACATTGGTACAAGAAGGTACCAAATAGATATGCGTCACATAAATCATTCGATTTGTTTCAGGGATGGGATACTGTCCGGGTACCCAAACTGAAGCAAGTGGTTTTCTTAGGGGGCCACAACTAAAGCCTTCGACCTGAAGGTCTAATTCACAAGGCAGTGGAGCAACGTAAGGAGATGCAGTCCCATGGTAGCCGGTGACCAACAATCGGTTCATACTCCATTTGTTTCCTTAGGGTCCTGAAGTCCATATGGAATATTGGTTTGTAATGAGTGTTTTCCATCTCTGTTAGGTGAATCCTCCATATCCACTGAACCTGTCAAAGCTCAAAACATTCGCTTCTTGTCCTCTCGATTCCATAAAAACACCCCCACCGAGAGAAAGCAGTGAGTAGGAATTCCCTGGTAGTTGATGTATGCACTGGTCACTTGAGAGTATTTCGAGAGGGATAGCTGACTTTCCCCACGTTCGGCCGTACCAGAGCATTTCGGGGCAGTAATCAATAAGAGATGAATCAATTATATATCAGCAAACTAAGTTACAAATTCGGACAAATACATTTATTTCAGTTGAAAAAGTTATTAGTTATTTGAACTCAGTAGTTTAGTGAATAACATTTTTCGATTTGAAGCGAAATGCACTAAGTTCAAGTATGAGGTGTGAACATTCACACTGAGATGTAATAGTTACATCTAGATGACGATTCCTATATTATTCTTTGAACTACAGTTGAAATGTACCAAAAAATAAATAGCTTTGTTGTCTCGGAAAATTCGAAACTTCTGTCAAGTATATTTCCGCTTTATCAATAGACATCAAATTTAAGATCGTCAAGTATCTCAAAATGCATTAACTTTCGTTAGATATTTACTTAATTTCAGACTATAATGAAAATCTATTTTAAATTATATTATATTTTCAACAAAATAACCTGTTTACTAGTTGATAAGTAGTTTTCAAATGTGTTCCGTTAAATTCTAATGAGAACATTTTGAATTTAATCATATCAATCATAGTATTGAATGACTGACAGGTAATGGTAGTTGAAAAAATGAACTATTTTACTTTGACTAACTTATTATTTAAAAGTATCACATTATTTGGAAGATTAAGTCATTAAGGCGTAGACTATTAAAAAGTTTCAATTCACAACGACAATACCTGTTTGGTTTCCACTGCTATTTAAGCGATATCATTCCATGATATGAACTAGAACTCAAAGTCGCTGGCTTAATTTCGGCTTCGGTAATGTAGAAATGCATTCCATTACGTTGTGTTGCGGGGACTGTTTTAATTTGTATCTAATATTCTTCCAAGACAAATTTCAGATAAAGTAGTTGTTGTAACGTGTGTGACTGCAGGTTATGATAAAGCAGCGTTATATCGATCGATCGGTTACAGTGACACGTAAATACGTACGAACGACCTAGTGTCCTGATTGGCCCTGCTTCCCTGTCTACCCCAGCCAGTTGAGTCCAGAACGAAAGTCACAGCCTCTGAGATATGAATCATTATATTTCAAACACACTCTGTTTATATACTAACCAAGCATACCACATCGTACCATAAAAATAGGAAACAACATTTACACAATATTAAACAACTGAAGCAAATATCGACCAATAGGAAATGTACATTTAATGTCCAAGGACACCATTCGACTTGACACGATAATTATTGGCGTATTCCTCTGCATACCTAACAGTAGTGTTCACAAATAGGGATCATTAATGATATATCCCGGCGAGAATTATGAATGGAAACTTTTGAGAACTATTCATGGACGGATATTATACGTATATTCTTAAAATCTAGATATTCAGCAGCTATATTATGCATATCTATGCTCCTCTTATTACGAGCTTTACTTTGACCTATAAACTATTATTATACGATTTACCACTCGTGAGTTATAACTAGTCTATCAATTACTACCTCCCACATTCTTAACCAATTTTGGCTAAATCTTGTGCGAATAATGTTCCTTATTTTATGGTACAATGTGGTGCTTTTGGTTTGTATATAAACCCCGTATTTTTGAAATAAATGATTGGTATCGAAGAGGCTGAGATTAGTGTTCTGGAATTAACAGGCAGGGCTAGGCAGGAAGCAGGACCGGTAAGGAATCAAGACTGCTCGTACGGATTTTATGAGTCATTGGTCCGGTTTATAAATCACTATTCTCTAATTGATGGTATAATTGCGTTATATTTAATAGAATACAAGGCCACAAGTTATAACAATTAAAAAACTATTTTGTTCTAGTGTGGGACTTATCAACAGTGAAAAATCACAACTCTTCTAAAGACTGAATATAAAACCTTAAGATCTTGAGATGATACCTTAACGACTAGAATCATTAGGTTGATATTTATTAATTAATTGTTAAAAACAGGTTTACGATCAATCAATACCATTAATACCGATTGTTTTCTCGTACAACATATCTGAACTCCACTGTTTACCACTTCAGTCGATGATGTAATGATAGAAAAGAATTATCAGTATTACCCAATGTTCACTTTGTTATTAATGGTGAATGAGTTTGAAAAGGTGAATTCATCTCTAATATATAATAATAGTAATTTTTGCTTTGTTTTGGGATATTACAAATAAAATTAGTGGTCATAATTACGTCATTGCGAAAATTAAGCACTTGGACAATTCATCTATTGAAGAACATGTATCTCAGTCATCTAGATATGCAGTGAGCTTCTCAATAAAATCTGAGAACCATATAGTAAATCGTTACTTTGCAAAATATCAATCCATCGTCTCAAATTTGACTGTTTCTTTGCAAATATCAGTCCATTGTCTCAGATCTCATTGTTCATACCAATTGTGTTCCGTTCTCGTTGTTTCTTTCTCTATCTTCTACTGAAATACATTCTATGCCTGACCACCGTTATATACTACTTATGTGGATATATGTAACCCACACCACAGATATATCACAGTGAATTATTATTATTATTATTATTTCTGTCAAATATATGAGATAATTTGTGTGAATAAGCGATTAGTTGAACTGATTTATCTCTAAGTAATAACTAATGACACGGGGCGGACAATACCACAAAAGTTCAATACGGCCTTTCTTCAGGATACTAACAAACTCAACAAATTCAAGATAGTCCTCAGCAATAGATTCCAGGCCTTTCATGATCTACTCAATGGAGAAGGAACTACTATGGAGAGCGACTGGAAAGGGATCAAAGAGGCAATCACTTCAACATGTCATGAGGTCCTGGGTCACAAGAAGCACCATCACAAGGAATGGGTCACTGTTGATACACTGGATAAGATTCAAGAAAAGAGCAATCAATACCAGCCGAACAAGAGCAGAAAAAGCCAAGGCACAAGCTGAATACACAGAAGTAAACAAGCAAGTGAAGAGGAGCATCAGAACCGACGAACATAAATATGTGGAAGATCTTGCAAAGACGGCGGAAAAGGCTACAAGAGAAGGAAACATGAGACAACTTTAAGGTACGACAAAGAAACTCTCTGTAAATCACTGTAAACCAGAACGACCAGTGAAAAGCAAGGAAGGCAAGGTAATTGCCAACCTTGAAGAGCAACGAAACAGGTGGATAGAACACTGCAAATAACTGTTGAATCGACCAGCCCCACTGGACCCACCCAACATCGAAGCAGCACTCATGGACCTCCCAATCGAAGTTGGCCCACCAACAATTGAAGAAATCAGCAAGGTCATCAGACAAATCAAGAGTGGCAAAGCAGCAGGACCAGACAACATTCCAGTATAGGCACTGAAAGCAGATGTAGCAGTAACTGCAAAGATACTCCACATTCTCTTTAATAAGATTTTGGATGAGAAACAAGTACCAACAGACTGGAATGAAGGACTTCTGATCAAAATACCGAAGAAAGGCGATCTCAGCAACTGTGATAACTACAGGGGCATCACTTTTCTCTCAATACCAGGAAAAGTCTTCAACAGGGTATTGTTAAACAGAATGATGGACTGCGTAGACGCCCAACTTCGTGACCAACAAGCAGGATTCCGTAAGGATAGATCGTGTACAGACCAAATCATAACTCTACGGATCATTGTTGAACAATCAATCGAATGGAATTCACCACTCTACATCAACTTCATTGACTACGAAAAGCATTTGATAGCGTGAACAGGACAATACTATGGAAGCTTCTTCGACACTACGGCGTGCTTCAGAAGATAGTCAATATCATACAGAATTCATATGATGGATTAAACTGAAAAATTGTGCATGGAGGACAGCTCACAGATTAGTTCGAAGTAAAGACCGGTGTCAAGCAAGGTTGCTTACTCTCACCCTATCTCTTTCTCCTGGTGATCGACTGGGTCATGAAGACGTCAACATCTGAGGGGAAGCATGGGATACAGTGGACAGTTAGGATGCAGCTGGACGATCTAGACTTCGCAGATGATCCGACTCTTCTATCGTACACGCAACAATAAATGTAGGAGAAGACGACCAGTGTAGCAGCAGCCTTAGCAATAGTAGATCTCAATATCCAGAAAGGAAAAAGTAAGATTCTCCGATACAACATAGCATGCACCAATCCAATCACGATTGACGGAGAAGATTTGGGAGATGTAGAAACCTTTACATATCTGGGCAGCATCATTGATGAACATGGTGGATCTGATGCAGATGTGAAGGCGCGAATCGGCAAAGCAAGAGCAGCATATCTGCTATTAGAGATTATCTGGAACCCGAAACAACTGTCAACCGATACCAAAGTCAGAATTTTCAATACAAATGTCAAAACAGTTCTACTGTATAAGGCGGAAACCTGGAGAACTACGAAAGGCATCATCCAGAAAATACAGTTGTTTATTAACAGTTGTCTACACAAAATACTTCTGATCCGTTGGCCAGACACTATCAGCAACAACCTACTACGGGAGAGAACAAACCAGATCCTAACGGAGGAAGAAATCAGGAAGAGGTGTTGGAAGTGGATAGGACACATATATAGGAGAGCACCAAACTGTGTCACAAGGGAAGTCCTCCCTTGGAATTCTCAAGGCCAAAGGAGAAGAAAATCAAAGAACACGTTAGGCCGAGAAATGGAGACAGATATCAGAAGAATGAACAATAATTGGATGGAACTATAAAGGAAGGCTGAGGACAGAGTGTAGTTGTAGAATGCTGGCTGGCGACCTATGCTCCATTAGGAGTAACAGGCGTAAGTAAGTAGTAACTAATGTCACGTTCATTTATTTATTTAATTATGGAAAGAATCCTGTTGATCAAGTTACAGTGAGATCCTTAGACTAAGTTAGTGAACGTCATATACTATGTCGAAATGATAGGTGGTTAAATGTAGTCTGAAAAAAAGCCTACGTCTACTTTTCAAGGAGTACTTCTGGGCTTAAGAGCTGATACTGACGATAGGATAAGAACTTTTATCGTCGAGTTCCACAGTCTGAGATGTTACCTCTGTTTTATTCGAGCAGGAAATGAATTTATGTATGAATAAGATCCTTGAAATGATTAACTTTTGGGTGGTGGGTAATGTTGCGTTTGCTCAGACCCAAACTCTATTAGTCAAAATGATAACATGGTCATTAATTTGTGAGATTCAACTGTGTATTAAATGGTTAGAAGGTAAATGACTGAAAGCCTCTGGTAAAGTTTTTGCACTCAAAGTTATGATATATAACAGTTTTTAAATAAAATGAATTTGATAATAAGCAACCGAAAAATTGAATACAATTAGTTTTGTTGCTTACCAAGATTAATTTACCAAAACTATTTACAATATTGAAAATGTTGTTTTCATTATAAACAATGAACATCAAGGAGAATTATACAAATGTTTCGTTTATTCTGAAACAAATCGATAGTGTTCACCTACAACTACACACTAAACTGAATTTAGGAGTTGAAGTTACATTGTAAATAGAATGTTACTGATCCACTAAGTCGAATAAATATTTGAAAATTTTTGTGAAGACTATTATTTATGGAGTCAATAGTTTCACAAGTAAAACTGTGGTGTATGCTACTTATGTTGACAAATATAAGTAGTATGAGACACTAATCGGAAGCAGAAACCTTGGTAGTAGAAGGCTAAGAAGACCAAGTTGACAAGAAAATAGAAACGGAAATAGAAAGAAATTGTGAATCAAAAGAATTTTACAAACGAAGTATTCAGTGTATGATTCTATTATTTTACCAAGGTACTCTACAATTTTGGGTTCGCATCCATGATCCCACCCATTACAAAATAATTGCACATTGAGGACACTTGATAATTACTATGCTTTATCATGAATTGAATGAATTTAAAATGATATCACACTACTGTTGATATAATCTCATCATATCAATTGATTGATCATGCAGTCGAATTCTTAATTGTAATCACAAACTGACGATGTAGTCAATGATGGAACTGATACATTTTAGGCTGAAATGAAAAATGAAGTTAGCTAAGTTCTCAGAGAACCATTTTTTATAAGTGATATAAGAATTCAAGTGGCAAATTAGATTTTTCCATTGATTCAATAATGTCATGTTCTATAATAAAGTCTAAATAAATTTCACATGTTGTCTTTACAGTGCTAGAGCCATAACAGATAGAATGTTTAAGCAATGAGTCTTTTTGAACTTAAGAAAACTGATGAGTATACGTAGACATAAAAGTAAAGTAAATGTACACAATAACATAATCCGAATGAGAAACAAGAGAAAGAAACATAAACCATGATACTTGATGTCATGAAATGTATTAAACGGTCGGAATGAACGTCATTCTTCTCCGGTTTATGTTACCTAATGACCATATAAGCAGTAAATCATTGAATTGTAAGCATACAAGGCTACTAAAAGATGAAGCGTCGACAATTTAATAATTTTGTTGGGCGAAGTGAGGTAGAGAATGAGTAATCCTGGTAATCAGATCTAATTTAAAAGGTTTGCGAGTTATCCACAAAGTCCACATCTACCAATCAATGACATTCGGACTGAGTTTTATCGAAATATATTTTGTGTTAAAATGTTTTTGTCTTTTAATGTCAGTTCATTGAAAGCTTTCTGTGCATAGACGCCATTCAACCATTTTATTTCCATCATTTTAGACTATCAAAAGATAGTATCATATCTGAGATATCCGATACAATAATAAATTAGCAACGCTGTGCTTTCACTTTTCAGACGTTCATCAGTCTGTGGTTATAATTATTTCAGTCATCTGTTTTTTTCTAAAATCTAATACCTTTCTAGTTTCCCTACTTCATGTACCAGATCTTTAAATTTCTTCTAGCAAACAACAATTTCCTCGAATATGTGATAATTTTTAGCTTTTATTTAGATTTTACTGCATCCAACCTTCTGTTGAATACAAAGTTTAACATCTTCTATTAATCACAACATCATGATATGAGGTTAATGGAGATTGAGAGAGTGAAAAAGACTGTAGAGGAGAACTACTCTTTACCCAAAGTTTAATTTGTGACCGATGCGTAATTAAAAAAAAGAAATGAAATAATACCCAACAATAAAAAAACAACAACACAGATCCGAATCAAATTTCACGCAATTTACCGACTTTAGGTGAATTACTTTGAAATAATAAGAACGAACGATATAAATTAAGATAACCAAATCGTACAGTTCGATCTATCATAGATGGAAAAATTTATATAAAGAAACTACGTTGATGAATATAAATAAATCTTTGAGTATTTTAACCGATGGGAATAATGAATCATACAGTTAGATGAAAATGAGAATCTTGTTTATAAAACTGTCTAGGTTTCTATTTTATGATTTGAGTGTAATTAGCTTAAATGTATGGCTTATACTATATCTGTTTTTAAAGAAATGATATTCTCGATAAGACTTAAATTAGGCTGTTAACCAATATCATAATCAAAGTCCTTCATTATTCAACTGTTAGTCAGTCATTACAAGTTGGAAAATATAAACGTTTTATACAAAGTATCCCTTAACAACTTGAGGTTAATTTAAAAGTGTCCCGTAACATCTAGGCATTTAGTCTAAGAGATTCATTGCTTATTTGATCGATATAATATGATAAATAACAAAGAATAAAAATCATGATCTTGATCAGTAATCAGCCATTAATGAGTGTAAATTATTTATTTAATAGAACAATTAATCTTCGTTGATTATATTTCGGGAGAACCTGATAATTGGTAGTTTTCTCATACAAGTAAATGCACTGGTATGGCCGAGAGTGGGGTGGGCTCCCCCTCCCTCTCGAAATGCTCTCACATGGGCACGCGTATACAGCCTCTGCCAGGGAAGTCCTACTCACTGCCTTCTGGTGACACTACTGTTGTTTACGAAATTGAGGGGACGAAAAGCGAATGTTCGGCGCTTTACCCGGATCCCAAATCAATGGTGCACATGGGCTCCAGTATCCTGAGAGAACAAATGACGTATGAACCAATCAATGGCCGCCGGTTACTATGAGACTGCATCCCCTCACGATGCCCCACTGCCTTGTGGATCAGACCTCTAGGTCAAAGGCTCGAGGTGTGGTCCCCTAAGAAAACCACCTGCTTCGGTTTGAGCACCTGGGCAGTATCACAGCCCTCACACAAATCGAATGATTTATGTGGTGCATATGTATTTGGTGCCCTCTTGTACCAATATTTATGTGTTCAAATAAATAAATAAATTTGACAAAATTATTATATGTTACACTTTGATAACCAATAAGTTAGTATTTTCCCTCTTGCTTACGTGAACATTTAACAGTTAGACTACTTTACCGTAGCTTTATTTTCCTACTGTTTGGTTTATTAATCAATAACCATTTTAGTGCTGACGTCATTATATAATCATTTAGCAATAGGATAGTAGATAAGATGTAATTTTTAATGTTTGATTATTCTATTGTTCTAAAAATACCAGAAAATAAATTATTTAACATTTTTGGTTGATAAATACAATTGTAAGTGTAAAGTGATCAAAGATTAAAAGATAATAGTGTCCATTATCATAACTGATTTCTCCTACCATCTAATCAAACCTGGAAATATGAATCGGTAAAGGTGAACTCACATTGGGAAATGAAAGACCTGGTTTTGATCAACTATGTGGTGATAAGTGTGAACTTTTGAGGAGTCTGATAATAGGACAAAACAGATGTCTTGTGCATAATACTTTTCCATGGTTGTTTAGTTAAGATCAGTTTGTGCGGTAAAACTAAAGAATATGTTTCCTTGTTCAATGTATACATGTGTTCGTTATTCATATCAATAATTTAATGGTGAACACTTAATGATATTTACAATGTTGAGTACTCCTTCCGAATGTCAACTGAAAATTATATCATGGATCGAACGTAGTTAGACAACCACTGAAAATTAGGATGTACTGGATAGTTTTTTCTCCCTAGTGTAGGACTCCTTGGCGATGAGGACCCACTTCTCCCATTAGAGACCGAATTCAAGACTATCAGATCCCGATGTGAACACTTATCTAGTAGACCATTGAACCAAATTTCAATGGTGTACATTTACAGCATACAATTAACTTTCTTTCAATGTCATTGCTGAGATGCCTGATGATCATGTCTTGGCTTCTTAATGGAGTTTTAGATATTAACAGCCAAAATGCTCTGTATTAAGGCGAAACAACTTCTCAGGGTTTACTAGTCATCAACTGTTATCTAAATAATCTCTATCTATAAATAAACTACAAAATTCAACAACCTTTACAACCTCATGTGTTTTAGTTACTAATTCACTAAAATAACGAAACTAAATAGGGTAAATCATACAGTGTACTCGTTATTGAACTTGAAGCTTTTAAAATCAGTTTTGTATGAGATCACATTCCAAAAGACGTCTCGATATATTTTCTTAAAACATTTTTCTTAGATATGAATAATTCAGGAATAACAAAGAGTTATATTCGATGTCTATTTCATTTTTTTCTGTAGTTACTTGTTTAGTGTTTACCAAAGATTGTAATTTCCACTACACTTATGAATAAAATGACATTGATTTCACATAACGAGTGATGATCTCAGTCAATACAAAGTTTCATATATCTACAAACAACGCAAAAAAATATCAGAAGGGGTTTTGTGTATGTCATGGATTCAAGAGGTATTTCCAGGAGTTTTAGTGAAAAACCGTGACCAGTGGAGATCCACCGTGTCGGTTGTGAGATAATAACCCACTGAACACAATGGTGGATGTATCGCTCAATTTCTTGGATTGGTTGAAGTTAGTCATTAACACCGTAGGAAGCCGGCTCAGTGGTCTAGAGGTTGAGCATCCGCGCGCAATATCGATAGGTCCTGGGTTCGAATCCTGCGGGCGGGATCGTGGATGCGCACTGCCGAGGAGTTCCACAATAGGACGAAACAGCTGTTCAGTGCCTCCAGGTTTTCCATGGTGGTCTAACTCCAATTGGCTCATAATATCAACTATTAAAAAAGTAGGTGATTTTAAATTGATTACATAACTTGTTGCTTATTTGAGTCCGTTTTAATTATGAAGATATAAGTGTTGAAATTGTATTTAAACTATAAACTTTATAATAAGTTTTAACAGTATTCCCAATTTTCCATTTGAAGAAAATATGATTACGATTGAAACTAAGAGTGAATATTCACTCCGTATTGAAATTCATCAACTGAATATATCTTAATTCTAGTGTTCATGTCTTTAATGTAGTCTAAATAAAGTACTTATCTCATTGAATAGCAAAGCATTATTGATCGAATTGTTAAATAAAGTTAACTGTTAGAGTGTTCTACAAGTATATTATTTATTGATTATTATTTATTGTTACTGAGATGAGTGATATGATCAATTACTATCATCACTAAACATCATATCTATTGAAGAAGTTGAGAGGCTATCAAAACCTTAAAAAAAATTTATAGAATTTTGAACTAGAAACAATAGGATCACGTTATATTGTACTGAAAGCTTTGTGTAAAATATTCAATATCATTACTGAGCCATGTGTATACGTACACTTAATTACTTACATCTAATTTAAAGAATTCATCTCTACTGATATCTTCCATTTACAATAACAAATCTTTATTATCATCTGATTATAAGTGAACTGTTTTTAAATAAGTCAAATTTTTCACTGTCTGACAGACTAAAAACAAACAAACAAATTTGTTTGCATAAATAATCAATCAATCAAAATTTCACTGTTTGAAATCATGAGTCAATTGAAGCTAGACCACCTTTGAAAACCTGGAAGAACCGGACGACCGTTTGGTCCTAGTACGGGACTCTTCATCAGTGAGCATCCACGATCTCGCATCCCGTCAGATTCGAACCCAGGACTTGTCAGTCTCGCACCAGGCGCTTAACCAACTGGACCACTGAGTCGGCTGGCATCCAACAGTTTTAACGTCTAACTTCAACCAATCCATGAAGTTGCACCACCGTACACCATTGTCTTCAATGAGTTCATATCTCACAACAGACCTGGTAAAACTCCACTGGTAACGGCTTCTCACTAGAACTCCAGCAGTTTTTCCTGAAGTCAGTCACTAGTGAGAAGATGATTATTATTAGAAAACCTGGAAGCACTGAACGGTCGTTTCGTCCTAGTATGGGATTCCTCAGCAGCTTCAATTGACTCGTGATTTCAAACAGTGAAATTTCTAAAATCTCCACAAAACCCTTTCTGATAATGATCGATCAAAATGTTAAAAATACGGTCAAAATAACTTTTCAAAGTTTACTTTTTTTAAATCTAAATACAAATTTGACATGAAGAATAATCGATTATACAAAGATATATATATATATATATATATATATATATATATATATATATATATATATATATATATATATATATATATATATATATATATATATATATATATATAACTAAACATTATGCATAATGCAATTATGTAATAGTTCAATGTATCTCAGTCCAATTACTTTGTTTATTTTATTTAATGAATTACAAATAATACAACAGGTTATGTGTAACCAGTTTAAGTAACAGTTTCAATGTGTTCAATAAGAGAAATTGTATATGTTGTTGTGATTTAAAATGTTTGCCAGTTTGTTTGGAAGATGAAAAATTACTAAGTTTAGTTTTATTCAAACAAACAAAACTATATTAAATTTGTTTACAATGAAGTGAGTTCATTTTAAAAATTACCTTATGTGAATTGATTGGATGTGAAAGGATATTCTAATGAATCATCATTGGAATGAACAATTGAAGAGAAATTATTATTATTATGATTAATAGAATCATTATTATTTATAAAAGAAATAGGTAATTTACTTATTGTATCAGAATATCTAGAATGTTCTATTGGATTAGTACTTTTATAATTTAATAATGTATCATTCAATTTATAAGTTGGATAATAATTAGTAATCAATTTATTAGTAGTATATGATGTATCATTAAATGATTTTATATGATTATGAATTAATGGTTCAGTTTGCTCATTTCCAATGAAATGATTAAGTGACGTTTGAATTTGCCTGTTATTTTCTGTAGGTCGAAAGCTAGAGTTTTATTTTTAAGAAGAAGAAGAAAAAAAGGAACAAACAAAACAAACAATAAATATCTTTTAAATATCTGAATGAGAATGTATAAAGATTCAAGCTATATCATTATTGAAAACCTGAAAGTATTAGACGGTCGTTTTATTCTAGTATGGAACTTTTCAGCAATATATATCCATGATCTCGTAAATGGAGTGGATTGATTAGAGTTAAACATTAACACTGTTAGATGCCGGCTCAGAGATCTGAAGGTTAAGTGTTCATATGTGATACCTAAAGTTCTGGGTTCGAGTCTTGCATGTTTCAATATTTGATTATTCAGTGTTATTTTCCCTTCGACTCGTTTTTTAATCATCATAATATTCAATGCCAGTTCATTAGTTTCATAAAGTTTGTAAAGTTTATCTTACGCGTGATTCACATTTACTTACCTACGCCTGTTACTCCTCGTGAAGGAGCATAGGCCGCTCACCAGCATTCTCCATCCAACCCTGTCCTGGGCAATTCTTTCCATCTCCTCCCAGTTGTAATTCATTCTTTTCATATCTGATTCTATTTCCTGACGTAATGTGTTCTTTGACCTTCCTCTTTTCCGCTTCCCTTCAGGATTCCAAGTTAGAGCTTTCCTCGTGATGCAGTTTGACGATTTGCGTAATGTATGTCCTATCCATTTCCATCGTCTTTTCCTAATTTCTTCTTCAGCTGGAAGTTGGTTTGTTCTCTCCCACAGAAGGCTGTTATTGACAAAATCCGGCCAATGGATGTTGAGTATCTTGCGTAGACAGCTATTTATAAATATTTGTACCCTTTTGATGATGGTTGTAGTTCTCCAAGTTTTATCTCCATACAGTAGAACTGCCTTGACGTTCATATTGAAGATTCTCACTTTGATATTGGTTGAAAGTTGTTTTGAGTTCCATATGTTCTTCAATTGTACGAATGCTATCCTTGCTTTGCCGATCCTCACCTTTACGTCTGCATCTGATCCTCCTTGTTCATTGATGATGCTTCCCAGGTATATGAAGGATTCTACATCTTCCAGAGTTTCGCCATCAAGTGTGATTAAATCGCTGTTCCCTGTGTTGTATTTGAGGACCTTGGTTTTCCCCTTGTTTATGCTGAGGCCGTGATTCACAATTATATAACACATTTTCATTAAAGAATTCTTACTCACTTATGTTGAAGAATATCAAGGAAAAATGATTTTACTTATAAGTAAACGAAAGTCATATGCATCATAAGCTAATGTCAGCTAAATAATTCTACACAATCCATCTCACAAATACATACAAAGTTCCTTCGATATAACTTGAAATATTGATGTATGGTTATTAAGGTAACTTACTGAAGAACACAGTTATGTTCAAGTAAATTAGGCATTTCAGTAAAAGTTATGAAGACGATGAGAGATGAACAACTTTCTACCATTTATCTTGATAAAAATATTAAGTGGATGTTTTTTTCAGTATACCTTAGTCGTTAATTCACTGTCTGAATAATTTCTGATGAATAGAGTTTAAAATAATCATCTGTGTACGTTGTTCTAGTGAGATATGGAAGCATTATGACGCAACTAAGAAGCTTAACACTTGATAACTTCCAGAGATTCTTTAATTGATCGCAACAGGAATATAACTAGTTTAGTACTACTCACCTAAAAAAAGTAATATAAAACTATAAAAATGACCATTATCAAATGTTGTTTTACATTTGTTTTATTACTTCAACAACACATGTAATAAAAATGGCGTCAAATTTCAATTAGGAGACATTCGAAATGTATCACCTTTTGTATCAGTCATATAAACAAATAATGGAAATTCGCATATTGTAAACCAGAATAACATATATAAAATAATGTGGCGGGAGGCGTCTGAGTGAAAACATACAAAAAGGAAATACTCATGTGATAACTATGTTCGTCATGTTTTTAAATTTGATAAGTTATACATAACTTTGATACAATCACAACGTAAAAGTCACAATTTTAAGTGATAAGTTTATTATCAGGAGGGGTTTTGTGAATATTTTAGTAATGCGCACCACTGAGAAGTCCCACAATAGGACGAAACTGCCTTCTGGTGCTTCCAGGTCTTCCATGGTGGTCTATCTTCAACTTACTCATGATCTTAATCATTGAAATTGATAAGTTTATATTAAACAGTTGAACATTTGAGATTATAGATGCTTATCGATTGAAGTAGACCATGAAATTTACGTTTATCAAGAACACATGACTTTAGTTCTCTATATGGTGAAATACGACATGAAAATTTGTTGTGTGATTGCAAATCCGATCATTCATACTAGAAAAGATGGGCTATGATTCGAGTTTACTATCGAAATGATTGGAAGGTCTGAGCAATCATCAACAAGCACGTATGTTTAAGAAGTTAATTTTTTAGCTTATTATTTGTAATTTAAGACAAATTCAACCGGTTTAATTTTTTAACGCGAAGTCATTGGTTTGCACGGTTAAAATGTCGCTCTGATTTTCAATGATTTTTGACGTCAGTAAATGATGTCGACGAAAATCTTAAAATAGGTTCCCGAAATTTTAAATCGATAGCTCGATTAGTGTAGTATAATCAGGTCAAGGACAAAATATTTATTACTAATGAAGTTGGATGTTAACAGCTATAATTGAATTTTAAAATATAAGCCACTGTGTACTGAACTAAAAGACTTAAGGTTAGTGTGCCCAACTAAAACAACTTTTTATGACCCGAGATCTGACTCCAATAGAATCATATGTTAATTACTATTGAAATACACATATCGCCATTCCTCGTATGTAACCATTGACTTAACTCGCATTAGTGTATAACGGAGTTAAAAAAGTCAAATACGAGAATGGAGTTCGAATGCGTATATTTTGTACAACCGTTGATCGGAACAAGCAATCAGGGAGACGTAGAGAAAGGAGTAAAGAAGCGAGAGCGAAGAGAAGCAACGGTCGGTGGAGTAGACATATGAGCCAATTCAATTCAACCATGTGTTAATCGATATTTATAACCGAACAAAAATAAGTTACCGACATGGGATGAATAAGATAGGAAATGATCACATACGCTTACATGGAAACATTCAAGGCTGATAAGTGAATAATTAACAAGGTCAAATTGTGGTTTAGGAAGAATGAATAAATTGACCTGTATGGTTTCAACAGTTAAGATCATTATTCATTTGAAGCTAGACCATCATGGAAAACTTGGAACCACTGGACGACCGTTTCGTCCTATTGTGGAACTCCTCAGCAGCGCACATCCACGACCCCACCTTGCGAGATCCGAACTCGGGATCTATCGGTTTCGCACCAGGCGCTTAACCAACTAGACCACTGAGCCGGCATCCAACGGTGTGAATGTCTAACTTCAATTAATCCACAAACTTGAGTGACACATCCATCATTGTCATCAGTGAGTTACTACTTCACAACAGACCTGTATGAGCTGTATGAGATTAACATAGCAACCGACACTATAAACTGAATACAATAGATTGTAATGATGTTGCATGTTAAGTTAACACACCATTTAAGAGTATCAATCTAATTCCTGATGAATTACCTTTATCCAATAAATATTTATTTTAAACATTATACACTTACCCATTTAATAATTCTTCATTAGTTGGCATTAATTGATCATAAAATCTTAAATCTGTTTCATGAAATGTATACGGTATTGTCATAGATGTTGTTTGTTCATAGAAAGTTGGTAAATAATTATTATTATTTTGTTCAAATGTATTAACAACATCTATACAATCAAATGGATAATTGATTGATTTACTAGGCAATGTAACATTAATTATATCTGGGGGAGATTTTTCTACTAAATTAGTGTGATAATTATTTGTATTCTCATTATAAGTAGTGATTGGTTTAGTTGTAATGGTAGATTTATTATTGAATACATTACAATTATTATTATTACGTGATATAGTAAATATAACAGAGATTAATACTGTACATATAATAAACGTAATTAATGTAATACAAATAATAATAAATTTATTTGTATCCATATTAAAATATGTTAAGAATTTTGTAGATAATTGTTCATTAGATGAATCATATTGATTCAATGTACTCAAACGGAATATATTGGTTGGTTTATCAGAAATTTTTATATAAATTGTTGTTGTTGTTGTTTTAGTTATTAATCCCATATCTGTAGCCAATATGATCAGTGGTATAGTTCCCTAATAATAAGAATTAAAAACAAAATGTAAAATGAGTTATTGATTTAAAAGACACATTGATGGAACGAAATCAAAATCATCTACCTGAGCTATAAATCTTCACCACCATCTTAAAAAGTACATTATAAAATGTCAAAAGATATTTGAGAATATCTTGTATCTTTACTTCTATTGAAAAGAGCAAGAACAAACCTTTTAGCAGAATAACATGAATTCATTTTTATTTTGTTGGTTCTCGTCACAGAGGAGGAATATTAGTCACCAAGGCAAGGAAAGATTCAGAACCATCTTCCTTTTTGAACACATAAATCAGGGTTTTGGCATCTGATAGCAACTGCTTCAGAAAACTTCAGAAGACTGGAGTTTGGCTGCTTACTAATCACCTTGAATGATTGCACGGTATCGACCTGATGTCCTGTATCAAGAAGATGTTTGGTGATTGCACTATTTAGAGTCTTTCTTTCTCTTATTCTGAGGATTTTTGGAACATGTGCAAAAGATCTGAGATATGCCCACCTTTCTGTTCGACCAATGTAGCTGCTTTGGCAGGTACACGCAAATTTATAAATACAATTGGCGGTAACATGAAAAGGATGATTATCAACGTTTGATTGAGTTATTGAACATGTTGTTTTATACAGAATTAGAAGTTTGGCCGCCGGATAAGTTCTGGCTAGCGCAGTATTCATTCAGTCTCCTGTTGACTGTGTTTGCAACATCATCACCTTTGAAGTTGAGATTTACGAGATTTGGTGATGCGTCTTGAGTTTTTGAACGATGGTGGAAGTTTACAAGAACGTAAAGATCTTACAAACAGGCGCGGGAAACAGCCTGACGTGAGACATTCTCTATAAAACTTGACTCTTGTCACTTCTCTTGATATTCTACAGCGTACTGTCACGAAGTGGTTCAGTGACCTAAATAATTGTTCAGGGGGACGTTTTTAAATTAATTTCATACACATAGTTCCCTTTATCTTTCTATTGCTATTTAGGATTGAATATCAACTCTAGGATAGAGGTATATCCAGTTGACGAGTCTCAAATAGGACGAAACACGCATCATGGATTTCACTTCTAGCCATTATTTATCTTTGTTTAAAAAGTGTAAGTGTTTTAGACAGCATCATTAACACACATATTTATGATGGCATAAATGTTTTATGATTAAATCATTCAGTTTTGAAATGATTTCATTACACTAACAATTATCTGTATAATTCAAAACACGTCAGATATATTGTTGATCCTTATCGAAGTCTTGACTTGACTTTTAAAATATTTCGTTAGCTATGGTACAAATGAGAAATTCATCGACTAACTACAGAATAAGTATACTATGTAACAGTATAAAATGATATATTCTATTATATGCAGGCGCTAATGATGACATTTCAATGAACTTGATGAAAGCGTAATTATTGGAACACTTAGTTCAGAGAATGTAACATTACCAGATGGTAGCCACTAAAATGTAGTGTAAGAAACATCTGAAATGCTGTCAGAAAATCTTCTCTGATTTCAAACTACTCACAAAAAATACTTTATACTTTACAAATATACTCCCATTATGTGAATTTCATTTAGCCACATTAAATACAAATAACCTGAAAATACAACAACTAATTTATTACTGAGACACTTATATTGGAAAATGTCGAATAAATCCAACGACAATTGTTGTGGAATACATTTTTTCTTCGCAAAGTAATAAAATCAAAATTTTCTGGAGGCCTCAGTTGAAAGTATGATTCTGTTTCAGATAACTGATATTGATAAGAATATCAATTACCCCATTCAAACTTAATAACAATTACTAATGACTAATATGTGTTTGAATAACACTGAGAACCATTCCTTTAAAGATTCCAAACATACCTTTCCGACTAGCGTAAAATCTATATCTGATACTTCCTTCCAACAGTCTTCAACGACTTAATACCGTGCACAAGATGTTGAATTTTGACTGCAGTAGGATGTGATCTATAAAACTAATAATAAGCACTAAAGAAATACAACATTGATCAATCGGCTGAGAGATTTTATAGAAGGTAAGTCTCAATGGAAGATTCTATGAATGTAATATAGGATGACGTAGGTTGTAATCTCACAGAAAGTATCAGTTTGCTCAAAATTACACATACACCTTCATGATAAGTACCTACTAGGTAAGGTAAGGTTGTAGTGGTTGGTACTATGTCAAGTCCAAATAAGTTATTCTGGCTTATGGATAGATAAATTTATTCGTTCATCTCAAGCCACATTTTGATCTTTTTACTTATTCGCTTATTAACCCTGACGGTTTTTATATGATCGTATGTGAGTTAATCGCTTGCCTTATTCTTTACGTATCTGTAACTTATTTTTGGTCTGACTATAAATGTCGAGTTACGCTTGGTCGAATCGAGTTGGCTCACTCGCCTTTTCCGCTGCAAGTCGCTTTCTCAACTATATTAACCGCCTGGTTTCCTTTAACTTCGTTTTGTTTCTCTGATTGCCTGTCTAGATCAATGAATGTATGAAATATACATATCAAAAATTCATACTTTTATTTGGCTTGTTTTATGCCGTTATTCTTTAACGTGAAATTAAGTCGATAAAAACATACTAGGATTGGCAGCATTTATATTTCGATAACAATTAGCACATGATCTAAGTGGAGTGAGATATAGGGTCACCAAAAGGTTCCTTGTCAAACACTTGTGAACTCTGAACGCAACAGAGTATTATTCTGATTTATTACATCCTATATTAGTTTTTTTTACTTTCTTCGTAGATGTAAAATGTCTGCTCTTATGACTACAATGATTCTGTATGATAGGACATAAATACCCCTATAAAATAGTTATATTTTGGCAGTCCTTCAAAAAATAAATATAACCTAGAAACTTTTCATCATAAATATGTATGACAAAAAGCACTAAACTGACTATTACAGTTTTATTATTTGTCCTGTTTAGATAATGATTCCAGCCCATGTTTTAGTATTGAACAGTTAAATATTATTTTTTATTATTGAAGAGAAACTTGGAAATGTTAAAGTTAAACTGCTCAAAACGTGACTTGGATAAACGATACCAAACTTTCAAGTTAATATAAAACTCGTATAAATAAATATCTACCATAATGAGCAAAGATGAATTGTGGCTAGCACTGGAATCCATAAGGTGCGTTTTATCCTATATGGGACTCGTCAGCTGAATGTACCTGCATCCCAGATTTGACGTTCACTCGAGGACTCGAACCCACTACCGTTTACTTCAAATGCCATCGCGTTATTTACTTACCTACTGAGTGCTGATAGCCACCTGCTTGTGCAATGGGGTGAAATTATATTCACTTCGTGTTGCTTACTTGTATCTCCCCATTGTTATTTAGTACTGCAATTGATCAGTCTCTTATATGCATCGTGTGTGGATTGCCTCGATATTACCATAAGTCATAGGATACGCGTCCTGGATTCCACTGCTAGCCACTATCTATCTTTGCTTATAAAGCCTGTGAATTAAGGCAAGATCGAGGCAGTCCTCACAGAATGTACAAATGTCAACAAGTGACTGGTCAATTTCAGTCCTAAACAACAATGAGAAGACACAAGCAAACAATACCAAATGAGTCTGGTATAATTATTCTCATCTATCTATCATGGACATGTATAATAAAGTTCAATCTTGAATGTTCAAGGAAATACACAAAAACAATATGAGTTACACCTTTAAATACTATCTTTAGTGAAAATTACACTTCAATATGTATTACTTACCAACTAAATATATAATGTAATAACTGAAAGTGTTTAATTACAATATATTTAATACACATCATAAATAATTACAATTCAGGGGGGAAAACAAAATCCAGCTAACTTACTATATCTTTAATGGATAATTCTTTTTGTAAAAATATTTCTCCAGTATTTTCTCTTATAATAAACATTGAATTGATAGATTTTTTATGAATGAATGAAAATGTAATTTTACCATTTGCACCAATATCTTTATCGATTGCTTGAACTTTTTCTATTAAATGACCTGGGACATCATTATATGATATTTCCACCTAATTAATAAATAAATTGAATTCTTTTTTTAAAAGGATATTTTAATAATAGAAGGGGTTTCTGTGGATATTATGGTAATTTCAGTGGTTGAGATCATGAGTCAAGTGAAGCTAAACCACCGAGAAAAACCTGCAAGAACTGGAAGGACGTTCCGTCCCAATTCGGGACTCCTCAGTAGTGCTCATCCACGATCCCTCCTCGAGAGACTCGAACCCAGGATCTATTAGAGACCTGTGGAGTTCAACCGAGTCTGTTATAAGATAGTAAGTCGCTGAAGATAATGGTGAATATGTCACTCAAATATGTGGATTGGTTGAAGTTAGACATTAACACTGTTGGATGCCGGACAACTCAGTGGTCTAGAGGTTAAGCGCTCATGCGCGAGACTGATGGGTCTTGGGTTCGAGTCTCGCAAGGCAGCCGTCCGGTGTTTCCAGGTTTTCCATGGTGGTCTAACTTGAATTGACTCATGACCTCAACCATTGAAATAAAGATATTTTAATACTAAAATCGGATTCATAAACTATTGTCTTTTAATCCTATTCAATAAGGTTCATTGAATTTAACATTCATACTATTATTAGACTAATGAATCATGATTCAGTTGATCAATTATTCAGTTTTCATTAATTAATCAAATAAAATTTAGTTTCCAAATGGATGTTACCTATTGATCTTGTTATAAACCTGTTACTGTGGAGACTTTAACTATTCCCTTCAACTTTTAAACTATTTTGAAATATCTAATTGACTAATTTCATATATAAATATAAAAATAAATTGAAATAGACGGTTTATTAATTGTCAAAACTGATCATTACTGATCAGGAAGAGAGTTGTAATCCACTTTTAATTGAAGAGATCAGGATAAATTTATACTAAAGGTGAAATTGACAATTATTTCGAATAAGTAAATCAGTCAATTTTGTTTAAAATGGCTCTTTTCTTAGATTCATCGATCGAAAACTGATAGACGTTCCACAATAAAGATGAGGACTGTTTGGAAAGGTTAAAATTAAAATGTAAATGGTGCCAGTGATCTTAACAGGTGACTGTCAGTATTTCTAAAAGAAATAGCTATACACCTGAGCTCGGGATATTATTTCCAAATCGATCGGCGATTCTGACCACGTGTTGAAGATGGACTGTTACTTGGGTAGCCTGAAGGTCAGTGCACTAGTTTACCTGACTTTGTATAGTAGGTTATATAAGCTATACAAAGCATGCTATTTCTAGGCAGTTCTTCAAACTTTACCCTGCTTGGTTACTCAGAAGTGAATATATGAAAATCAACAGCTTATTTCTTGAACACATCCTCAACTTTAACCATATGATCTTATCAAAAATATTCTTTAAAGTCTTCTGTAAAGTTTAGCTAATCAGCTCATAAAACTATGTGTTTATCCAAAAAAATTATTCGTACCTCATTAGTCCCATTATCAAACGGTGGTCTTTGAAATATTGGTTCATTATCATTAATATCTAAGATGGTTATATGAACTTGTGCTGTAGCTGTAAGTTGCTTTTCCGGTGTTTGTGGATTGTCAGTAGCTAGAACTTGAAGTAAAAATGCTGGATGTGTTTCACGATCAATGCTTCGTGTTGTTTTTACATAACCATCTTCGGTTATCTAAATGTATTAAAATGTAGAAAAGTTCTTTGTTTACTTGAAAAATCTATCCTCAATAAGATAAATTCCACAAATAATAATGAACACATGAAAAAACATGACGATTAAGCTACTTTAATATTTATCTTTTAGCTAACAGATTCTGAACTTTATAGAGGGCAATGGAATTATAAATCAACGTTTCCAGTCACAGATGGGTTGGGTAGAAATGTTTTTACTCCAGAATTCGGTGAATACTAGATGGTGGTTGGAGGTAGTCAGCAGGAAACCCTGGAACCGGGTTTCGTGCTACTTGATACTCGTCAGCAAAGTGCACCGGCAATCTTGAGGGAACTAGTGCTCCCTTATGTTTTCGATCCCTTGTCACTTAGCTTCACTGTCAGATACGTTACCACTGAGCTATCCGGGCCACGATCGACTCTCTGTAGGACTGAGATGTATTTATAACTGGTTGATCAATGTCGAGTCACCTAGACTAGTAGCCACATTGTGACTCAGTCGATAGAATTTGATCTGCACTAAGAAAGACCTGGCATACATGACATTGATCACCACTCAGTGATCAATCAATTGTAAATAAATTTGGTAAGACATTGACTCATCAGCTCTTAGAAATGATCAACTCTTCAATTTCTAACAATAAGCAGGAAGTATGGAAAGAAGTTTTATCATGAAGCTTAATTTACGTACAGAAAATGAGAATATTTATAAAACCATATATTTGAAATTACAGAAGGTTCTGAAGAGCATGTTCTTGACCTGACACACATGACATTGATCACCACCCAGTGATCAGTCAGTTATGTTTGGTGAATACTGTTGCTTAGTCAAAAGTATTTTATAGGCCAATGTGTTCTGCTATTGAAGCAATCAGCTCAAATCATTTAATGGCAGTATAATTTCTCATTATTAAGAAATATGTCTAAAGAGCAACATTTTCCCTGAATATAAGATGTTCGCAGCCATTACAAAACACTGATGACTAAGAAGCTCTACATCATAATGGATTTTATTTAATATTTAGTAATTATGGAGAATCTACAAAAAGCTCTAAATCTCAAGGTGTGATAGAATTCAATAATCACTACGATCTAAACATAATCATGATTAGAGTCATGTTGTGACTTACATTTCTTAAAATTAGTCACCAATAGGCTTACTAGTAATTCAACTGTTTTATAAGTCACCTTCAAGGATAGGCTTGATTATTAAGCAATTGATAAGTGGTTAGCATTCCATGTACATAAATTAATGGTTGCTCTGGTTGTCAGCCTCGTGACTTCCGAAAGAACTCAGCTTTCACCTTGAAACGTCATAACTCTTCTCAATGAAGACGTTCTAACTCCCAGGGCAGAGTTTAAATGTCTTAAAGTATTTTTCCCGACCAACGTTTTTAGCGAATTAATTTTTTGCGGGATGGGGTCGCCAACCCCATGCTCAACCCTCCTCTTTTATCCGGGCTTGAGATTGGCAGTATCCCCCAGAGGGGCTCTACGTGGAAGTGAATAGAACACACATTGAGGAAGTCACCCAGATGCGTCGCAAGGCAAGCCCTCACACGGAATCGTCAGGACCAAAAGAGAAGAGGAAGACCAAAGAACATATTACGCCGAGAAATGGAGACAGAGATGAGAAGAATGAACAATAATTGGATAGAACTAAAAAGGAAGGCACAGGACAGTGTGGGTCGAAGAATGATGGTTGGCGGCCTATATTCCTTTGGGGTTAACAGGCGTAAGTAAGTAAAAGTAGAAGTAAAGTAATTAACATTATAATAATGATATATCCCAATGAGTAGAAATTAAAATTTCTGATGTTTTGTGACTTAACACAAGCCACTTATACAGAATGAATAAATTAATAAATAACTGAATTATAATAATAAAAGTTTAGATAGTATCGAGGACCAAGGCAGAATAATTAGTTCAATCAAAACAGGTCTAATTATGTTGATGTTATATAAGTTTGATCAAGGTGATTCTGTGTGAGACATTACTATGTGCACTTGCACGTATGCTGGTGAATGTGTGAAGTGTGACATTTATAGCGTGAGTAAGTATATTCCTGTGTATATTTCTCAAACATGTAAAAAATAAATAGAATTAAATGAAGCTGTTTGTACCAGCTGTCCAAGTTAAATGAACAGTCAGGCTTTCCTAAGTATTGACAATAAAGAGATTTACCATTAAAACATATCAGTTATTTACCTTTATTAACGATTGGAAAAACCTTTATAATCCTGATATTTTCAGTGTAGATATGATAGTTTTTAGAAATATCATGCACTACAACTTTCGTTTCGATTTATGAATTTTCCAATTCTATCAGTTTTAGGTCATTTTACTTAACTTAAGATGTTGATATCAATAATCTATAAAATGTGTTACATGTTTCAAAGATCTAATTCAGTGGGAAGATTGATTTTGCAGTTGTGAACCGAAAATAATCCTAAATGGACTGGAAAATTGATTTACTTTCTTTTTTAAGAAAATCAGTGAATAGGACATCAGTGTGGACAATCGATTGTATTTGACACGAAATTACAAAGCATCTCGATAAAATCTGAGAACCATATAGTAAATCGTTAATTTGAAAATATCAATCCATCATATCAAACTTAACCACTCCTGTCGCAAATATCAATCCATTGTCTCATATTTCATTGTTTATGCATTTTCATACCAATTGAGTTCTGTTGCCATTCTTTTCTCATCGACCTTCTACTGAGATACGTTCTATACCTGACCACCGTTGTATACTACTTGTGTAGATATGAGTAACCCATACTACATTCAATTTCTACAAATTCCCATATAGAACAACTTTCAAGTTTCTACAGTTTGTTCCTTAATAAATTATAATAAAAACCTGAATATATACTTCGCCACTTGTATTCATGATATATCTACTATATAAATATTTTAGACAAGAACCATTTTCCCAAAGAAAATTATGATCATAATGTATGTTAACTAGAGTTTATACACAAATATCAACCTACTCTGAGAGAGAGAGAAAGTGGGGGGAGTGAATATCTCTACGAATCAATATGCTACTAATAGACTTCATTAGCTTTATAATATGTTGTTTGCCAGTTTTAATTACATTAATCTTTAACGTATTGTTGAACCAGCACGCAGACTTACACACATCCATTTTATAAATTATGTGATATAAAAATATTTTTAAAGCAATTAATCCCTTCTATAAATTTCAATAGAGTAATGGGAATTTTCTTTAAATTTCCTATTCCAGTTAATCAATGTCAAATAAATCTATTTTATAGGAGTTCAGTCTCAGCCAGAATAGGCTATTGATAAGTTCACACAGTGACACAGCTTCGAATGCCATAGAGATCATTTGTGTCCTCAGGTTCATGGGTACACGTTGTTGATAATTATTGAATACAACAAGAAATAGGTTCAAGATGTCGTGCTGACCACTTACGATCACCTAACATCTCAAGATTAGTTTGAAAAAAGCGAAAGATAATAACGTTTTTTCCTTCACTTCATTCAAAAGCCTCTTCAAGCATAATTTGACAAAGGACAATGAAAGTTGATTACATTTTTATTCTGTAACATGTAATAAATTAAACACAGGTCTAGAATTGACATCCGCGATTCCAAAACTTAGTTTTATCTACAAAACCTTTATATTAGGATAATATCGGATAAACAATGAAAATGAGAGAATACTTAATTGTCATTTTTTCCTATCAGTGCGTGTACTCACAAATATATCAGGGATCAAACGTAGATTCTTAACTTCTCAAAGTAAGCACGTTACATTTAGAACACTCAGTTGAAATTAGAGGGTTTAGACCATTAAGCTATATAAGGGGACAGTTAACCTATCTTATTTGTGATATCTGTTTCATTTTGAAAAAGGCTAAACTCCAGTAGTCACGAATCCCAAATATAGCTTCAAAAATTCATCTTAACGCCTCGAAAACTATCTAATATAATTATATTCTGACATACATGACAACTAATTTTCAGGTTAACAATTTAGCATATAGATATATTGTACAAGATTGTATATATATATATATATATATATATATATATATATATATATATATATATATATATATATATATATATATATATATATATTATTCATGTATTCCCGTGAAACACGTTCATATCTGTCCACGATCGTTTTCAATCATCAAGCATTACGAAAGGTAAATTTCAAGGGATTTTATATTCTATTACGTGTCAACAATATATATCATCATAAAGTATTCTATCATTTCACATGGCAGCTGAGGTCATCCATCATGTTTTCAAAATTAAAATGGTGTTTTATACACAGTATTTCCTGATATGTTCCATTTCATTAAGTTCATGATTGCTAGTTATCAAAATATAATCGTCACCAGAGATTTCATTTCGTCTTGTATATTATTGTGCTGCACACTAACATATTCATAGAACATAATAGCTGACAATGGTAGATGTTTAAAATGAAATTTTTAATGTGAATTACACCTTGAATTATCCATCATTTGCCAACCAAAAAATGAAAAGGAAAAAAATACCTTGATAATATTGGATAAAACATTCTACTTGAACATTGAGAACCTAATAGATAACCAAGGAATTAATGAGTTAATTAGTGTTATTCAAATGAAATAAAATGGAATAATATAAGTTTTACCAACTTGAAATGGATGATCCATTTTATAATTTATAGTAGTATCAAGTGAATAAATTAATTGAGCATTCAAACCAATATCACAATCAGTTGCTTTCACTTGACCAATTATATATGATTCTATTGTATAATTCATTTCTAATTCTTCATCTAATGAAAAATGATAACTGACTTGTGTAAATATTGGATGACAATCATTAATATCAATTAAAGCAATTTCCACATGTGTTGATCCAGATAATCGTGGTTCACCATTATCATATGCATTTACCTATAGATTAAATGAAGAAAATTTGAAAGAAAAAGTTAATCATTCACTGATTACATAATAAACTGTTAATCAGTCAAGAGGAATTTTTTTCTTTGAGCTGGATAGTTTAGTCTTGGAGCTTTCATTGTTATTCTGAACGAAATCATCAGTACAAACTTCATATAGAAGTGAAGTATTCGAATTTGTCCACAGCTTATTCTGTAGATCAAAGTCATCCACCTGAGCTACAAATCTTCTCCACTATCTCAGAAAATTGTATGGCTGTTTCATTCTAGTTTAAAACTCATTCACAGTGTATGCTGATGAGTAAGCATATTATAATGTACATGATGGTATTCAAAATATGAAATGAACTGGCCGAATTTCAAGTTTTTGGATTTCATTCAATGGACTAGTTGAATAGTATTCTAATATCCAGTGCTAAGATCGGAAATGAGATCTGTGCAAATAATTCTAAAGACGCAATCAGAAATCTTCAATCATCATGTATTATGTACAATGAAATATACTTTTTAAAGTTTACTCTCATTGCTTGGATTATATTGTGTTGAATCAAACAATTTTATTCCAAATATTTTTGGCTAACGTGTTAGAAAACACCCGGTAGATTTCAAAACACATGAATGAATTCTTAGTGTTTTTTATGTGTATCTTCCCATTGTTATTTAGGATTCCAATAAATCAGTCTCTTGTTGGTATATAGTGACAATTACCATGTGCTCACTAGTGACTAGCTTCGTGAGAAAATTCTCGGAGTTCTGGTGAGAAGCCGTGACCAGTGGAGCTAATCCGTGTCGGGTAGAAACAGCTGTCTATTTCAGTACAATGGAAGATGGCGGCGCAACTTCGTGGATTCGTTGAGGTTAGACATTAACCCCATTAGATGCCGACTCAGAGGTCCAGTAGATTAAGCGTCTGCACTTGAGACTGAAAGCCCTGAGTTCGGACCTCGCGAGCGGGGTCGTGGATGCGCACTGCTGAGGAGTCCCACAGTAGGGCAAAAAAGCCGTCCAGTGCTAACAGGTTTTCAATGGTGGTCTAACATCAATCAGTTCATGATCTCAATACAAAAAAACTGGACAATCTCCACAACCCTCTAAACTGATACTTTGAAATAACTTATTGTTATTGATGATGATGTGGAGTTACTGGAATAAAAGTAGCTGGAAATTGAATGATTTGTGTTAAAATTAGACATGAATTTCATCAACATTAGGCTGTAAGCATACTTGGTTGGTGAGTTCTATATACGATGAAACATGTATCCTTGATTATTATTATTAGCAAAGAACTTTTGTTGAGATTGCTTAGTTCATAGTTAATGGCTATGAAATGACTCAGGCTAAACCATCATTAAAAACCAGTATGAAAGTGCTTGGCTGTATTCTTCCATGACGCCATTATATATCAAACTCAAGGCTTTTATGCTCCTATAGCGGCATCTGAACAAACTGAAATGAAGTATACAAGTGAATTAGGACTATACGTGTTATTACTGCTTAGTTTTAAAGTGTTTCTTTGATATTTCAGATGTTTCAGGGAATAAACAATTAGATGACTACTAAATGTCAATTTATTAACGAAGAACTGTTTTTTTTTGTGTGTAGATTTATGTGATATGAAATGTGTAAATTTCAACAGATTAATAGAAATTCGAAGATGAACTACAAATCGTTATGACATGTATTTCATATATTACATGTTTTGATTAGTTTGATGACATAGATTCTCACTTGTCAACAAGTTTTATACATAAACTAAAAGTATACCAGTAAATAATCATAAATCATTGAAAATCTAGGAAATAAAGAAGAAATTACAAATCTCCACAGTATCTCTGACACTGAATATGCATTAAAAGTTACTAGGATAGGTTTAGGATTAGAACAGTATATTTGAAACTAATATAGGGGTTTGTAGATATTATAGAATTCTCATCGGTGGCATCATGAATTGATTACTGAAAACCAGGAAGCAATGGACAGCCGTTTCCTCCTAGCATAAGACCAATGAGTAACTTTGAGAGATGACTTTAGAAGAAGCTATGACCAGTGAAGTTCAATCTCATCGGTTATGTAACAACTACCCATTGCAAAAAAGGTTTATCGTGCAACATAGCGAATCGATTATGGTTAGACATGTAAACTACTAGATTTCAGCTCATCGGTATAAAGATTCAGTCTTCTTAGTAAGACCTGGAGGCCCTGAGTTCAGTCACCTGTAGAGTCTTGGAGGTACGCTGTTGATAGGTCCCATACAAGAACGAAACAGTTGTCCAGTGCTTCCTGATTTCCAATATTTGTTTAACTAAGATCACCCCATTATGTAAACTATGAACATTTAAAACTTTTTTTCATGATGGCTACATCTTTCTCAAACATTTGTATACAACTTTGACAATTCCTACATCAACGTTGAAGCTATTCCTCTTTAAATTCTGTCATCGTCAACTGAAATATGAAATTACTTCTGTTTATGTAAGTGTACAAACATATAAACAGATAAACCCATTGGAGTACGATATTCCTATTTATGTGATGTTAAAGTTTATGTGCAATCATTAGTTCTCTCTGTCGTAGTGATGAAACGTTTAACTGCATGATTTATTTTCCAGATAGCAATTTCAATCATCTGTCTCGTGATTAAATTGTTTAACTCATCGTTGTGTGTTAGAGTGGGAAGGTTTTAGATGTTACTACATGAATTATGAGTCCATGAATGGATGTACACTTAGCGTTAGTGTATCAATAAAAAGCTAAACATTTTCGAAATCCATGTTACATGTTGGTAAATCATGTAACCTTAAAGTAGGTTTACTTTAAGAGCATAACTGATATAGTTTGTAGTTTGCGTAACGTAGTGACTGTAACTCAATAAACATTAAAAAACCAGTAAACACTAGATAATTACTTCATTCTAGTATAAAATCATCCGAAGTGAGTCTACACAATCCTATTAGAGATTAAACCTTTGAATCCTCCCTGCAGGTATTCAACATTCAAACTAAATAGCTGATATCCAGTGATTTCCATTTTTAATTTTCATTAAACAGTTAGTAAAAATTTAGTAGATGAATTAATGAGTCAACTGAAGCTAGACTACCATTGAAAACTTGGAAGCCTTAGACGGTTGTTACGTCCCAGTATGGGACTCTTCATCAGTGCGCATTCACAATAGTAAAAAGTTGATCTATTCATCTAGTTACGATACAAATAAGTGTTTAAATTAAATCATGTTGTTGAATGTTTTAGTAATCATCAATACATAATGTTTAACGTGGCAAAAATACACTTAAACAACAACAACAACAAAAGAACATAAACAACCATTCTATGTCTCAATTTCAATTCCTACAGTTAATGTACAATCACAAACATTTAAGTAGTACAAAAGAGAATTCGATAAAGTACATGGGGATATTTGCTTTCTAAAATCCTATACATATCTCAATCTAAATAGATCAGATTGATATATCATGTTTGCTTGTTTGTTTGTTTGTTTTAATTCACTAATCTAGCATTGATCACAACCGGTAGGATTAAAAAAGAAGACATCCTTAAATGGCAAAGAATTCTAAATACATTTAAAAGAGAAGAAAAAAATTACCCTCATCCATTAGGTATAATAAATAAAATGAATGTTTCATAGTACAAGTAAAGTATCGAATGTTTCGATCGAAAACAATTAATGACACTAAATTGTTAGCATCACCTCGAAGTACGAAAAATAAAATGCTTAGTTTAATCAGTAATGAATAAAATAACTATGATGACAGTCAAGGTTTATAGATTTTCAATGATAACATGATAAAACATACAGAAATAATAATAATAATACTAATACTTCTGTGGTGTGTGCTACTTATATCGACATGAATAATATATAATGATAGAATGTCTGGCAGCAGAAAGTCGTAAAGGAAAGAACGGGAACAAAAAGCAGTTGGTATTAAAATGCAAGAATCATGAAGTCTAAGACGATTGATTGATATTTGAAAAAGGAACAATCAAGTTTGAGACGATTCATTGTTATTTTGCAAATGCAGTATTCACTGTATGGTTCCCAGATTTTACTACGATGTTCTGTAGTTTTGTGTTCAAGTATGTTTGATTGTTCCCACTTGTTCTCATTCACTACACTACTAATACTACTACTACTACTACTATTATTATTACTAATAATATCAATAATGTTTCGGGTCGGTCTTTGACATTGTCATAAAACCTTACCTGTTTAAGGTTTCTTGTTGATGAATAACCTATAACAAGATTACTTTTTGTATAAGTTTTTTGATCACATTAAATAAAGAGCTATGCAGTTGTGTTATCCACTAGCAAATAGTATATAGTACACAAGATGATACTGGCCAACTACTGAAATCAATTACAAAATGTTTGAATTACGAGTAACTTCCGAGACCTATTAATGGACTAATATTATGTATAATTATATATATAGTTATTGTATAACTATTCGGTAACTAGATTATATATATATCTATATTCCTCTTATTATAAGCTTCATTTTGATCTATAGATCATTATTATATGATTTACTGTTCCTAAATTAGATTCAGTTTATTAATTACAGTCTCCCATATTCATAGCCACTTTTTTGCATGATCTTGTATAAATGTTGTTTCTTATTTTATGGTGTAATGAGGTATGTTTGGCTGATATATAAACCGGGTATGTTTAAAATAATTGATTCGCATAGTGGAAGCCGGTATTGACGTTCTGGACTCAACTGGCAGGGTTAGAAGGGAGAAGGACCAGTTAAGACGCTAGGCTGATCATACCGGTCGAACGTCATTGGTTTGGCACAATGCTAAGATTGAATAGGTCGTATTTCGATTGAAGAATAAATCACATGATAACTAACCAGACTTAAAGGCACAACAGTTTTGTTTTACACATAGGAAATACAAAAAGTTATAATTTTACTTCGGTGTTCCTTTCATAAAGGGATATCATGCTATGTAAATCTATTCATTATCGATGTGTTTCAGACACATATTTTACGTCATAAAAATGTCATTCCTAATTTGAATTGATTTCTGAATAAAAACAAACACATTTTATGAGACCTAGTATTCTGTCATCAATTTGGCTAAGAAAATACCCATAAATAGAAACCGTACAAGCTGTAAAAAGACTAGAAACATGCACCTTATTATATAATTTAGATGAACATTTAAATACTATATAAACTAGTATCCCGTTTTCATCATCCATGGAACTTTTAGCATCATATATCATGATAATTGATGCTTTTACAGCTGCAATCTTCATAAACTAATTTAAATTATCCTTGGTCTTTTATTAGATCATCCTAACGCTATTTCGTGCTCTACTTGTAGCCTCTAGCTTGATATGGTGTCTGGGCTTATCTGTGGTAATGATCTACGTGAGCTACATTGGCTGTATTGTTTTTTTTTGTTTCTATAATATCAGAAAGGTCGGTTTGAGAACGTTGTGATCAAGCAGCAACTTAAATTCTGACAACTAAATTGTACCATTGACTTTACAAAAGTGTGAAAGTAGTGAAACGTTCCTCTGAGATAACCATCATCTCTATTGCTACTACCTTCCTACTGAGGAAGCCCGAGGTTAAACAAGATCGGCATACTTCAAGTTACCCAAGAGATCTAGGTCGTCGGTAGTAACATCTTTAAAACTCAGAGCTAACACATCGAGGACTATGGGATTAAGGTTGTGTGTATCTGACTTAAAGTGAATTTCCCTTAGACTCTTTAAACACACTCCTAGGTCAACAAGACCTCTACTAATCTTGTTTCCTCTACAAGAATGTGAACATAAAACATTCTTCCATGGTCTGGGCAACTACGAAGTGAAACTGTTCACATTCCTATGATTGCACTCAAGATCTCTTCCGTCATACACTTTTTTTTGTCGAAATGTCTTTGAAGATTTGAGTACAGTCTCAAGTGATATCGTAGGTTATTCACTACTGAACATTTCTAAGCTATAACAGAACAATCAGGCAGTACTATACGATAGAGGAAACTATAAACGGGAGTTTGACAGGAAAATTTTGGAAATTAATTAATCGAGGAAATTCAAGTAATGTTACGGAGTCTGCAATTAATAAACACATAGACTATTTATCAATTTATGGAATGGAGGCCTACTGATAACATGATCAAAGGTCAGTATAAAAGACAGTCAATAGTCATACAAAGATAGGTGAACTTGACAAAACTTCAAAGACAACAGTTTATAGGTAAAATCATTAAAATATCTCTTGAATTAGAACTTGTAAAATAGAAGTAATGGTTGATAGAACTTTTGTTAAGAAGAATAATGAAATCAAACGGATTCTAAACAAACATGATATAAGAGTGTATTTTAGAGCGAATAACACATTAAGATCGACATTAGTGAAAGTTAAGGACCAATCAGCAAAGGAAGAACAACAGAACATTGTGTATGAGATTCGCTGTCATGACTGTAATGCTACCTATATTGGAGAAACATCCAGGCAACTGAATGTAAGATTGAAGGAACACAAACAATGCTTGAAAAATGTTCCAAAATCTTCGGTCGATTTAAAGAAACTTGAAAACAAGTCAGCGATAGCGTTACATGCGTTAGAAACAGGGCACAAGATTAATTTCGAAGGGACCAAAATACTTCAGAAAGGTTTTAACACCCATAAAGAAAGATTGACAGCAGAAGCACTGCATATATGGGTGAACAAGAACAGCCTAAACCGAAAAGATGGTATTCAAATGGCAACTACATGGCAAATTTCGTTTGACAAGTAAATTTGGAACCTATTTCTTGTTTAAACCTGTTTCTAATATCACATGCATCGTTATTATTTTGAAAGAATTCAATGAGTTTTTTAAACAATACAATTTATGTTTTGACATGCACATCGATCCTTCATTATCAAGTTTTTCATCCTTGAACTTGAACGTTATTATTTATTCCTTCATATCAATCTCTTACACATACATACATACCTGCACACTCACACACATACGATTTGTTACTCAGTTAATTATTTCTATGTAGTTGAACTCTTCACATGATATACAGTTAACTGACTCATTTGATCCTATTTTACAAAAAATCAACATCCAAATATGATTGGTTTAATACAGTATAATCCCGATTGTTAAAAGCTATATATGTCTTTGATAATTTTGATTTTGATTATTACCCTGAAGAAGTCCAGACAAGTTAGCTGGACGAAACGTTGGAATTAGTTATATTTCAATCGCTGAGAATATTTCAAATATAATTTTCACATATAAAGAATAATGAAAGCTTTGAAATTAAACTAAACAGTCAACAAAACACAATATAATCAAACATTATTCAACTTTTCACATGATATCAGCACATAATGATAAAAACAGTCATCAACTAGTTTAGAATTAGCAAGACAAGTAGTAACTTCATTTCTTTCTCATTGTTCAAAAACCTACCACATGAAAGTTATCTAATAAGTTGATTTTTCAATAAAATTAGTGGATTAGTTGAAGTTAGACATTAACACCACTGAATGCTGGTTTAGTGGTTTAAAGGTTAATTGTTCATGAACGAGACCGATAGGTCCTTGGTTTAAATCCAATGAACGGAATCGTGGATGTTCATTGTTGAGGAGTCCCATATTAGAATGAAACTGTCATCCAATACTTACAGGTTTTTCATGTTAGTCTAGCTTTTATTGACTTATGAATTCAACTATAAAATAAAATTAAAGCTATAACATTGTGAAAATATCACTTGAACATTGATATATTCTAATAGTTGAAATCATGAGTCAATTGAAGCTAAACCATCATAAAAAACCTGGAAGCACTGGACGACCATTTATGTTTATTGATGGAGTTTTGTTCTCTGACCAAACCATCCAGCTCAGAGAACAAAACTCCATCAAAATCATCCACTTGAGCTACTAATCTTCTCCACCATCTCAAGACAATCTATGTATTCACTATATTTTTTCTCCATACATTAATTTAAAGCTAATCATCATTCCCTATTTTACGATTCTTGTTTTTATATAGTTAGTCTTTTAACTATCTTGATCATTCAGAGAACAGATTTAAACAAATAAAAAACATTAATGATAAAATAGTCATTTGAATGAATGAATTCAACAAATAAGTAGATAATAAAACAACAACAATCCATTGAAATCATTGAAAAAGTAGATCAAAATCAAATGAAATGGAATGTGTTTTTTTATTGACTAACAACTATATATAATAACAATTATAATATAACTCTATACATATAGACATATATAGACATCATTGAGATTGTGGAGAAGATTTGTAACTTAGGTGAATGAGCTTAAAGAACATAATTCCATTAATACATCATTATTGTACGAGTATCAAAAATACACCCCACCCCCAATTTTTATTATCAATAAAGAAGTTTGTTATTGATTTTAATCGAAAATTTCTTATTTGAATTGATTTTTTAATCATTTCAGTTTGTTTTGTTTTTTTCTCTTTATAACGTTCAGTTTGTATTGGTGCCCTCTTTTATTTTCTAGTAATGAACAATTGATTGTTGAATGTTTATGTTTATGCGGAAATTTAATTTGAAAATTGTAAGTGGAATAAAAAATAAAATACGATTTCCTGAATTAATTAGTTCAATATTAAACTTTTTTTACCTAGGAGTATTTCATTAGGGCTTACTTCATGTAAGTAGTTGTTATGTGTTTAGTTTACCATTGTTAAGTTACTTACCTACTTACGCCTGTAAACCCCGATGGAGCATAGACCACCGATCAGCATTCTATAACCCACTCTGTCCTCCACCTTCCTTTCCAGTTCTATCCAATTGTTGTTCATTCTTCTCATATCTGTCTCTATTTCTCGACGTGATGTGTTCTTTGGTCTTCCTCTTCTCCTTTGGTTCTCAGGATTCCATGTGAGGGCTTGCTTTGTGACGCAGTTGGGTGCTCTCCTCAATATGTGTCCTATCCACTTCCATCGCTTCTTCCTGATTTCTTCCTATGTTGGGATCTGGTTTGTTCTCTCCCGTAGTAGGTTGTTGTTGATAGTGTCTGGCTAATAGATCAGACAGATGTCAATAAACATTTGTTCTAATGACTACATCTATGTTTGTCTGTTTCACTAAGTTTTGTTATCGACATATACTCTTCTATGCCTTTTCACTATCTTGTTAAGTTATCTTCTGATAAACTAACTTATCCGAATGCTGTGGGTCCGGCAATTTTTTGGGATTCTTAAAATTCTATTAATCTAGAATTTTAAATTCATTTCTGAATAGTTCTCCGTCAAGTATGCATCGGTGATGTATTCCAGAATGATAATGAAAACTCAGTAATATCACTCAGCTTGGAAAACAAAACATCACAATAATTCACCAAATAATATTCATTAAAATCTAACACTGGCTAGTCTACAATTCCTTTGACATCCGTACTAGATTACAGATCGCTTGAAAGTTGCATGATAAATTAAGTGTTAATCCAGGCAATGTTCTATGTATAAGGTTATACGTTAAATGTCTAACTCAAGGTCGATTTGTATTATATTCCGATGAGAATAATGAATGGTGAATGTTGTAATCTATTTCTGGCATATTACTACACATATTTTTTATTGTGCATTTGTCAAGTGACCAAACTATTCATATTCGTGTTCCTCTTATCGTAAGCTTTATTTTGACTTATAAACTATTATTATATGATTTACTATACTTGAGTTATACCCAGTCTATCAATTACTACCACCCACATTCACAACCACTTGTGCGAATGTTGTTTCTTGATTTATGGTACTATGTGGTGTGTTTGGTTTGTATATAAACCCAGTATGTTTGAATATTACTACTGTACATGCACATAAGTGGTATATACAAGTTTTTTCGGCGTCTGAAAATGCAATACTCACTAATGCCTCATCTATATGTTGTATCTAGATTGATCAGGAGTGTGAATTAACAGGTGATTCAAATCAAATCAACTTCATTCTAGATATACAAAATTATCCAGAAATTTAATTTAATTTTGAATATTACTATATAACTCGTTATAACTGTCATGAATAACTCACAATAAAATGATAACCTTCGGGTTGATTTTCTCTATCCAGTGGCATACGAGTTATCAGTTCACCTTTTTCATTAACTTCAAAAGGATTCGGTCCTTGACCTGGAGGCCAGTGAATAGAATAATTCAGTTTACCATTTAATCCAAGATCAGGATCCAGCGCTGTAACCTCTCCAATTAACAATCCAATATCATTGGTTTCAGATACCTAATTTTTAAAATAAATGAACTTATAATACAAACAATTAAATTATGTATATTAAAAAAACCGAAATTCAACATTTCTGTGTCATCTTAGTGTTGTAATTAATTCAGTCCTATTTGTTTACCAATAGACGACTATTAGTCATATAGAGTTTAATCTGCATTGAGTTTAGACGTGAACACTTGCTAACAATAATCATGTCCGTTGAACAGATATGTGGTTTTGTGAATTCAATAGCTTAATAGATAAGACATTTACGTTTGAATTAATAAGTAGTGGATATGAGTCTTAGTAAAAACATCGGGATTTAGATTCAGGCAAACCTAGGCGAAAAGTCTATACATCAAAATATGTTTAGCCGGGAATCCTCTACTAGTTACAGTTCTAATATACGGAAAATCTAACATGAAGGTAATAGTGAAATATCCGCTCAAGATGTACACATGCCAGACATTGATCAAAATTTTAGTCCAGCTTACAAACTACGGTACAAAATGATATTGATATTTATTTGTAGGGGTTGTTTAAATCTTATCATTGTTGATGCTAAGGTCTGTCTTTAATTAGTCTCTTTTAGCACACGTTCATTCTTTGAGGATTGGCTCAATATCCCAATTAACTCACAAGAATTTTAAGCAGGGCTGAATAGCGGAAAGCAGTGAAATGTTCTGTTCTATTTGAGACTGTGTTCATCCTAATACTTAGTAAAGGCCTACGAGTTGCATTCAAAATAAAATCTCATTCATCTATAACGCTGTAATATAAACTGTATTCTTGGTTTCAAATAGGATTTACGATCACTGATAGCATCTATCGAAAAAATGAATAACAGTTCATTTAAGAAAACTTTTCATCAACCATTATATGTTGCTACTGAAACTGAACTGTATGATATACATAAGATGAACGTTAATCAAAAATACTTTGATATAAGAACTGATTATAACTAGATAATTGATGATAACCAGATAGAACTAGACAATTATTTTTTCACAATATGTAACTCATCAGCGTTTGGAAATTCCCTTTTTTTCTGTTAGCATATGAATTATTAACGTTGAAATGCTTTTATGTAATGGATATCCGGTCTATTTAAGTTTTCATTCGTTGAGTCATATTTGAAATATCCTAAATCGTTCGTTAACATAATTTACCTCAGACCAACTGGATACTTCAATACTTTATTCATTCTTGCGAAGATATAACAAGTATCATGTAGTGTGCTACTGATGTAGACAGATATAAGTAGTATATATCGTCATTCGAAAGTGAAATGCCTGATGGCAGTAGATGAAGATCAAAGAAACGAGAACGAGAACAGAGAATGATTGGTTTGGAAACGAAAGAACAATGAAGTCTAAGACGATTGATTGACATTTGCAAAAGAAACAGTCGAGTTTGAGATAACTGATTGACATGTTACATATGAACTCTTTACTGTATAGTTCTCAGATTTTACTAAGATATTCTGTAATTTTAAGTTGTAATTGATTCGATTGTCCTCAATTATGTTCTCGATCACCACAGATCAAGTGTTATCATTTTGTTATTCTATGGCTTAAATCTTGATAGCAATCATTATACATATTGATAATGTTTATGTTACTTATTTAAATCTATCTTTACTTATAATGATTGTGAATTAAAGGCTATATCGAAACAGTGCACATAATATGCACATATACCAATAAGATACTGATCAATTGCAGCCTTAAACATCAATGAAAAGATTCAAACAAACAATATCAAGCGAATTTAAAACTTCATTCCATTTTACAAACAAGTGACTATTAGAATTTAGTAGCTAAGTGGATAACGCAACGGCATTTGAAGCGAACGGTACTGAGTTCGAGTCCGAGAGTGAACATCAACTCTGAGATGCACGTACATCCATCCGACAAGTTCCAAATAGGACAAAATGTGCGTCCTGAATTTTACTGCTAGACACGATCATCGCCTATAATGCTTGTAACTTACAGTAATAGGATACACATACACCAATAACAGGTTGATCAATTACAGTGTTAAACATCAATGAAAAGATTCAAACAACCAATTGAATTCATTTCTATTATTGTTTTAATTTCCCTTGATTGGATCAATAATGCTGTTTTTTCTTTGATACCTAACTAAGAACATGTTTACTTAGTTTGTCGGAAAATTTGTGATTGAAAAACAATTTCGCAATTCAATTCATTTGTTTCTTTGATAGATTTTTCTTTTAAATTCTATATTTACATATTTAATTATTAATTGGGATGAACACTTTGGAAAACCAAAAAAAATCAAAAGAAAAGAAAATCAAGAACAAAATGAGACCGTATCTTCAAAATGATTCTTTGAGATTGCCGTAGCAACCAAAAAAGTCAATTGATATAAATATGACCAGATACCTAGAAACATTTAAGTTTTTTAAAAAAAGCTTAGTTAAACGAAGAGGAAAAAACATGATACAGATTTAAATGTTTGTTTATATGACCTTGATTTTAATTAGATTTTAGCGGTATTTTATCTACAATTAGATATTGAATGCCTAGATACTACGTTTTTAAATGGACATCTTGTTATGTAACATTAAACATTATTTTGTTTTCTAGGTAAATCAACTAATCACAACTCAAGGTTATTGAATAACTCATAAAGAATAAAATCAAATGATTTAGTTAAGTAAGTAGCAGTGAAATCCAGGTCGCGCGTTGCATCCTATTTGAATAACGTGATGGCATTTGAAACCATTGGTGCTTGGTTTGAATCCAGGAGTTAACACAAACTCCGGGATTCAGGTACATTCAGCTGACGAGTCTCAAATAGGATGAAGAGGGTATCATGGATTACACTGCTGGCCACCATCATCTCCGCTTATAATATTTACGATTTGAACCTTTGTAATATGATAATTTCACATAACTGACGTATAGTTTTATTGATCATTTTATCATGTATGATACTATTAATAGTTTGATTTACATCGCCATTACTTCCCTTGAATACATGATTAATCTACTTAGCACTGATACGATTGTATTATTCCCTACTAACTTCATATAAACTATTACGTAGAATAGTTGCTCACCCTATCTGATCCATATTTATTTGGATCATGAATCCTACGATTTCGCTTAACATATAGGCTGATTTAAGTCAATATTGCATATAAATCATCTCAAAATTAATTATTTTATTTTGTTTAACAATCCTAAATTTACACGCTATAACTTTAAACGATGTACGTTGTATTAAACCTTGCCACTGTTTAGAATATTAATTTGGATATATAGTTGTATAACCTGAAGAGAATTTTCTGAAACGAATATTCTTCATTCATATATTAGTGTTTTAATTTGATTGGAATTTTTAAACCATTTATAATGTTTACAGTTGAAATCACGATTCAGTCTAAGCTAGACCACATTTGGTAACTTGGAAGTGAGGGATATCATGGATGCGCACTGATGAAGAGTCCCACAATAAAACGAAACGGCCTTCCAGGGATTCCAGGTTTTCAATGGTGGTCTAACATCAACCGGTTCATGATTTCAATCAATAACTTAACAATCTCGACAACCCCTAAACTGAGAATTTTATTTGTTTTTTTTAAATTTCCTATTCAAATTAAATGAGATTAGATTGATTTATTTCTTATAATTTCATGAATAACTTAATAAACAACAATTTTACCAGGTTGATAAATAAATGAACAAATAAATGATAATGATGCTGGTGCAAATTGAAAATTCACTGTTTTTTCTCATGACAACAAAAAGACTTGTAAACGATATGACAAAAGAAAACAAGAACAAACAATTACTACATGTTTTACAGAGGGGGGTGAGGAATTTTTTAATGTAAAGAACTTTTAAATATTTAAGCTAGTAAGTTATTTAGTTTCGATTTTTATTTCCATGGCATTGTCAGAGATTGAGGATGCTTTTTTTCTTTTTCTTTTTTTTATTATCACGAACACAATTCTTCCTGTTTTAACTAAGAAAAATTATTCTGAGAATGAATTTATTGAATTAAAATTAAGAGTTTAGATGTTGATTCAATTGAAGGTATGTTGAATGAACAGAAAAAATAATGAAAAAAACTTGTTTTTTCTTTCGATATCCTATCTGTCATAATTCTATCATAATCGGATGGTTTCTTGTTCGAAGCTTGTCTATAAGAAATTTAGAGTTTGTATACTAAATGTAAATAATGATCTAAATTGTACTTTTGTGTAAGGTGGTTATAAAAAGCATTATTATTATTATTTTGTTGAGTTTAGTTATATTGAGGAGAATAGAATCGGTCACGTGTTTGTCTTAGTACTGAACTCTTCAGGAGTGTCGGCGGGATTCTAATTTATGAACTAGCCAATCAGGAACGTTTGAAGGATTTCAAAGTTATGGCGCCAATTTTATTACTTGATGCTCACGTACGATCGGTTTTTATCGGATTTAAGAGATGTGATTATTGAGAGACCACAACAGATGGGACTAGTAAAAAGTTTTTTTATTTGTGACTGCAGTAATGAAATGACTGCAGTACCTTGTTCAGACTACCGTGATGAGATTGTCTTTCGATGTTATTTATGTTGGAGGAAGTCTGCTCGAACGGGAACTTTCTTCGCTCGATTCCGATTGAGATCAATACTAAGTATTTTGCCTTATTTGTTTGTACTAATTGAAATTGTTGTAATCGAACTCGATAAATTTTTTATTCTCTGAAAAAGTGACTTATACGAGGTAGAGAAAAATTAAAAATTAGATTTTCTACTCGTTAGAATATTATAAACATTAGCATGGGGATCTGTGGAGATTATAGTATTTTAACAGTTGACTTCACGAGTCAGTTTAAGCTAGACTACCATTGAAAACCTGGAACTATTGTCAGCTGTTTCGTCCGAGAATGAGAGGCCTTGACAGTGAGCACTCACGATCCCGCATATAGGACTCGAACCCAGTGCCTTCGGCCTCGTTCACGAACGCCTAACCTCTAGATCACTGGGCCGGTATCCAGTGGTGTTAATGTCTAAATTCAATCGACCCATGATCTCGAGCGACCCTCCATCCATTGTCTGAGGTGGATAAGTGCCTCATACCCGACACGGATCTCAAAGCTTGTCTCTAGTGAGCACATGATCATTATTAGTATGGGAATTTTTGTAGATTGTAACATTTTAACGGTTGAATTATTTTTATTATTTACAATCTAACCGATTCTCAATTTATTTGAAATGATTAGTCCAAGCCTTGATAGTGATACATGAAATGTACATTCTAATAATAAATACAATGACTGATTTATTTGTCACAAATTATCAATAATATATAGGGATTATTCATAAGGATCTAAAATACTGAAAATAATGAAACAAATTGTATAGTGTAATAAGAAAGTAACGATTATCAGAACTATGTGGTATATTAGAGCAATACATTTCAAAAAATCTGATCACACATATATTTGTTAAGAATATAGTTCTGATACTCTTCATCTTATTATTACACTATCCAAATTTATCTAAGAGACTAATGGCTTTAAATGGAATGATTACTATAAGTATACTAAAATCATATGTTAAACTATATAAAATACATGGGAATAGGGCTGACAGTGAGATGCGAGACACGTGTTTCATTTTATTTTGTAACTATGGGCTGGATATAACCGCACCTTAGCGTTGCTGTTCATTTCAGGACCCGAACCTGGAACCTTTTGTTTCACACTGAGCTTTGAACTGCAGTTAGCCACTAGGATTTTTTAACAGGTATTAGGCACTGACTACTGGAAATGAAAGTTCAAAATCTGATCATATATGGAGTCCTAAATACAAAATATTGAAGGTTTTGCAATATTAGAACGTAACATATATTCCATACTCCGTGATGTCATATAGTTGTCTAGTTGGAGTCAGTACATGGTGTAAAGTATCTTCAGTATATGAATTGATCAGTATAGTATCTATCGACGTTAAGATGACTATAGAACAATGAACTAGCTCTTTAAATAATGACCAATGTTTGTTTAATCTAAATAATAATTATAATTGTGTATTCATGTAATAATTAACTTAGAGGAAATAACATTCTAAGTAAAGTAAATAACTTACATGCTTCGAGACTAACGAAACACATTGACAAACCTGCTAACCACCATCTTTACTGGAGAATATTTTTTTCATATGTGTACAGTATGAAATCACCTCCAACACAATGACACACAAACACAGATATAAACATAAACAGTCAAAATATTTATAAAAATATTGAATAAAGCTTAATATGAAACAAAAAAGATACTACTCCTATGACTCATATCCACATTAACACCTACACACACACACACCTATGCACACACAAAAAGGTTGGACAATGATCAACTTGAAATAAGTTGTATTCATGTTGACTAGTGTGTGTTCCAAATTTTTTTACCTTTTTATTTCATTACTGTTTATTTAAGACTATAATAGTAAATATTTACACTTGAGTTTTCCATGTTTACGTGACTTCATTCAAGTTTTAGTTTGATAAAATTATTTTGTTTTCTGTTATCATTTGTGATTAACTAGCACTATAAATATTAATATTATCTGGGAACCCAACTAATGGTAAAGAAACGCCCTAAAAAAGACATTTGGTCAATGAATAATTAACATAGCTGATTTTGGGAAAGATTTTTCATTTTGGTTGAGATCATGAATCAATTGATGTTAGACCACCGTTGGAAACCTAGAAGCACTGGACGGCCGTTTCATCCTAGTATGGGACTCCTCAGCAGTGCGCATCCACGATCCCGCGAGCGGGATTCGAACCCAGGACCTACTGGCTTCGCGCCTGAGCACTTAATCATTAGACCACTGAGCCGGCATCCAATGGTGTTAGTGTCTAACATCAACCAATCCATGAAATTGCGCGACCAACTTCCATTGTACTGAGGTAGATACCTGTCTCTACCCGACACGGATTAGCTCCACAGGTCACGACTTCTCACTAGAACTCCGAGAATTCCCTCACGAAGCTAGTCACTAGTGAGCACATGCTAATTATCACCATTGGATGCCGGCTCAGTGGTCTAATGGTTAAGTGCTCAGGCGCGAAGCCAGTAGGTCCTGGGTTCGAATCCCGCTCGCGGGATCGTGGATGCGCACTGCTGAGGAGTCCCATACTAGGACGAAACGGCCGTCCAGTGCTTCCAGGTTTCCAACGGTGGTCTAACATCAATTGATTCATGATCTCAACCAAAATCTTAACAATCTCCACAACCCTCATACTGAAAAGATTTTTCAATTATTGAAGTTGCTTTATTGCACAGGTGGGATACTAGCTAAGACATTATTGAAAACCATAGAGCATTCATTAGTTGTTTCCTTTTATAGTATGAGATTACTCGATAACAAATTCATCATCCAGCACAGTGAATTCGTTAGCTTTAAACTGTTGATATTAAGTTTTCAGAAGTTGTCCGGAAGAAACCCTAGACTGACGTTTCTGACTTGTTATGGCATTAGGTGATATAAGTATAAATTCCATAGACAGTATTGAATTATAGAAAAACGTATACCACTTGCCTACCACCGACTCTACAAGGAAGTATCAGTTTCATCAAGGTCACAAATATACAAACTTGGAAGAAACTTATATGCAGGATCTCTACTTCCAGTTAACTAATATGATAAAATAGTGAGTACGATGTCCAATCACTTAGACTAGAGTATATAGTGGAACTTCATCGACAGAATTTGATCAGCACAAAAAATGACTCAACAAAAATGAAATGGATATCCGATCAATTGAAAGAAGAATCCATTTCTGACGATAGTTTATGGTGCAACATAATGTTTATTATTATCATTACTATTATTATTATTACATTCCAATTTATACTTATATAAATGAATGCATAGTCAGTAGAAAATTAAGAAATCAAATCATTGTATTGCATAAACAATAAACAATAAAACTTTCCTATATTATAAGCTAGGGGAAATGGTCTCCGGAGTCATCATCATTAAAGCATTTAACAGAGAGTTTGGCACAGATTTAATTTTATTATCCCCTTCTATCTTATCTACAAATGTTTCTAACACTTAATATAAATGCACACATACACTAACATCCACACATGCAAACGCATACATAAACACACTCATGAAGAAGATCCATTCTCTTAAGGATAAATTTAATTAACATATCGATTATTTTTTCAATTATATTGATACATATTGTCAAACTTATATAAATAAATCCATTATAAGTAGATTCATCTGAGAAATTGTTTCACATCACCATCATCATCATCAACAGTGTCACACAACAACAGCATAACAACAATAACAACAAGGAATAAAACATAAATAAAACTAATCAAAACAGAAAAACATAATTAACTTCTTTTTATGCTTTTCTCTTGTATCGCTCTTGTTGTCAGGTTGATGGGTTGCTTGATGGACAACAATACATATACATATGTATGTATATGTATATAAATCAACAGGAATTAAGTAAGGTGGGATGGGCAGAAGAATGATAAGTAGCAGAAAAAACTCAGTAGCAATGATGGTGATAATCTTAAAAAATAAATAAATAAAATGAATCAGGGGAAAAGAAAGAAAAAATGTTTCTCGTTTACTTTATTGTATATAAGAATATGATTAAGTTAAATGAAGCTCATTAAGTAGTAATTAGGTAGCAAGAAGTTGAATATGTAACGAAGTTATACAGGAGATGGTAGGGTAAAGAAAGTAGAATGAAATGAAGAAATAACCGCATGAAGTTAAATTTCCTTCATTTTCAAGTGAAAAACTTTTAGGCATCTACTTTGTTTTTGTTAGGTAAAAGAAAAACGACTGTTTTATTTGTGTAACTGTGTGTTGTGTGTTTTGATCATAGAAAATTTTAAAAAAACTTTTCAGATTAAACTAATTCACTTGAATTGTTTAGTTAAAACAATGTTACTTGTTCACAATTATAGGTTTATATTATGATTTAAGTGGATAATTTTATGTATGATTAGTTGAATAGTGGAACAAAGACTACTGCAACTTACTGACGGATAACAACTAGACATTTCAATCGATATCCAGTTATTCAGTCGAAAATTATCTTCAGTATATTTTCATACATTCCATAATCATGGTTTGGAATAATGTTTAATGATTAATAGTGTATGTATAAAAGTACCTGAGATATATTTATTCATATTAGAAGGGGTTTCGTGGATATTGTAGTAATTTCAATGGTTGAGATCATGAGTCAGTTGAAGCTAGACCGACATGAAAAACCTGGAAGCACTGGACGTCCGTTTCGTCCTATTGTGGGACTCCTCAGCGAGCTTCGAACCCAGAGCCTATAAGTCATTAGACCTTAACGCCGTTGGATGCCGACCGGCTCAGTGGTCTAGTGGTTAAGGGCTCGAGCGTGAGGCTGATAGGTTCTGGGTTCGAATCTTTCGAGGTGGGATCGTGGACCCACAATGCATAAAAGTCTCACACCAGGATGAGTCGGCCGTCCAGTGGTTGCAGGTTTTCCACAGTGGTCTGGCTTCAATTGACTCATGATCTCAACCTTTGAAATATATTTATTCATTAGTAAACACATACTTTTATGGTGTATGCTACTTAGGTTTACAGATATAAGTAGTACGTAACATCATACAGAAGTTGAAAGCCTGTGGTCAAAAATGTTGAGAGGATTGAAATGAAGAGAAAAGGGAAGGAAACTGAAAGTAATCAATATAACCACCGGAATGAAGGAATGATGAGGCCTGTAAGAGACAAATTTTAAAAAAGTTGAAGTGATGTATTTAACACATGGCTTTTATATTTTACGAAACCATTCTGTGATTTTGCGTCAACCAGTGAATTAGTTTTCCCCACCCGAATGTTCGTTCACTTCACTGTCAGATAGGTGGACTTAATCATCAGTTTGAAATAGATGGAAAAAGTTGTCCAGGATTCAATTCACTTTGAGGAGAGTCTACCAATAAATAGATTATCAAACTATATATTTAAGGGTCGTATAACGATTATTTAAATGCAAAAACCTGTTATACACATCAACGTTGCTTGTAATAAATAAATAAGACATTAATGCAGGAACACTATGTAGTCTGACAGTTATGTTTAATAAAAAAATTTTATGTTATATTTTATGTACTATACTGGTACTTTACTGATCAAGAATTATAATCTACAATGAAACAACGATCTTTGGATTCATTAGTAACTACCTTCATAATGGATTTCTCAAAGTGTTACTCAGTGAACCTGATCTATAGAACCAAAAATGTTAAAAGTGATATAATAATACACCCCTAGAATATTGGAAGACACCATCAATCACTGATTGATTTTAAAACTTAACTGTTTGAATTCCCTATCACTTCTTTGAAGCTTTAGTACTCAACACAAAATCTAAAAGTTCATATATTAAGTACACAATAGCTCTAATTCTTTATTTAAGACAACATAGTTATTCAGTGTTTCACAGTTCTTAACATTTTTCTGGTCAATATCAGTTTATGATTAACAAACTTAATTTGAATAAAATAACTTCATTTTATAGCTTAAAATCTACTTTCATAGTATTGATGTGAAAAAAAAGAGTTATTTCATATCATTGTTTGTTCTTTCGGTAAAAAATTATATCCATTTTAAACTGTTTACATTCTCAATGGTTAAGATCAAGAGCCAGTTGAAGCTAGACCACCATGGAAAACCTGGGAGCACTGGACGGCCGTTTTGTCCTATTGTGGAACTCCTCAACAGTGCACATCCACGACATCGCCCCCCTGTGAGATTCGAACCCAGTACCTACTGGTTTCGCGCGCGAGCATTTAACCACTAGACCAGTGGGCCGGCATCCAATGGTATTAATGTCTAACTTCAACTAATCCACTAAATTGAGTGACACAGTGCAACACATTGCTTTCAGGTTTTCCATGGTGGTCTAGCTTCAACTGACTCATGATCTTAACCATTGATATTATTGTAATATCTACAAAACGCAACTGATGTTTACATTCTGTTTGATTTGATAACAATTTTGTTTGTATGATATGCTTAATTAATCATTATTGATTTATTTGGTCAGTTAGATACTATTATCTTGATGACTTTGAAGAAGATAGATACATAAGTTTTTCACAAAAAACCAACTAAATATTTGTCAAAAGTTAATGTTGATCAAATATTCACGAGATAATTATAATGTTTATCTGTTAGCAGAGTAAAATCTTCATATTTGACATAATATTATAATACAATGATAATTTAGAAGGATGTTCTCTATTCTTTGATTTATTTTGAACAATAAACATGAACAATTGACTATGTTCATTTTTAGCTATCAAATCATATTTTGGAAAATTAATTTGAGATATAAAACAGGTAGCAAGATACATTAGCAATGAATAAAACAATAGAAACACGTAGTTGAACCTGTAATTAAAAAGACATGGTACTGTATTTCATTTTTCCTTTATCGAATCTTAAAGTGAACTACAGAGTCTAAAAAAATCATTAATTATTGTTCAATCAAATCCCAATTTTTGTAACTATTTTCCAAAACAGAATATTGTTTATTTAATAGTTGAATTCATGAATCAAATAAAGCTAGATCACCATGGAAAACCTGGAAACATTGGATGGCCGTTTCGTTCCAGTACAGGACTCTTCAGTAGTGCGAATCTGCGGGATCGGACACCAAGACCCAGCGGTCTTGCGCGCGAACACTTAATGTCTAACTTCAACTAATCCACGAAATTACGCCACCACCCACCATTGTCTTCTGGAGAGTGCCATACAACGATAAAACGGCCGTACAATGTTTCCAGGTTTTTCATGGTGGTCTAGCTTTAAATGATTCAGGAGTTCAACTATGTTTTTTTTAAAAATCTCTACCAAATCCCCTGCTGATAATATTGTTTATTTAAAAAAGTTTTTTTTCCACTGCTCATTAAAGATTTAAGTATAATGCTACAGTGGAATTACTTTTTAATCGGTAATTAATTACAATCATTTATTCATTGATTCCCTTTTTTCTATGTATTATTTAGTTACTATGACATAAAAATGGAATTTAAGACATGAACAACAATAATAGATAATTATTTATCATCCTTGTTTTAATAATTAATTTAAAGTTGTGTATTATTAGAATGAGAGATTGATTTAGATTTTTGAATTTCATAATTGACGCTACGTAATGTGTAGTGTTAGTCATTAGTTTTAGCCCATAATATCTTATTCTAGTTTTCGGACATTTCATTCTATTCATTCTGCTTGAGTCATATTTTGACCTTGTCAATTATTCGCTTATTAGTCTTGACTGTTTTTTATATGAGCGTATATGTGTGTGCATTTCATGTCCCATGACTCGTCACATGTCTGTGGTTTATTTTGTCTGCCTATAAATATTGAGTAATGCCTGGCTTGAAATGGAGTTGGCTTCCCAGCCATCTTCCCTGCGCGTAAAGGGCCACTAAAATGGTGAGCCCTTCAACGAACATCGTCCGACCTTATCGACGACAAAACTACGGGCCTCCCAAAATGGTAGGCACGCCGACGTTGAACGCAACTCAGCAAGCTACGTCGACGAATGAATGTCGGCACTCCATATTTTCTACGAACTAAAATGATGAGCCCTTCGACGAACATCGTCCGATTTAAACGACGACAAAACCACGAGGCCTTCCAAGAAATGGTAAGCCCGCGGACGACGAGCAAACTCGGCGAAGCCAGCACAATCTCCAATCCGTCGCAATTATCAAAGCCTGTGCAACATGACATGGACATGTTCAAGTCGTATTATCTTATCGATACTTTGTCCTCATGTCAACTATTCTCATTGATCCATTCGTCGGTTTGCTCCATCACGATCCGAAGTATCATTATATGCTTATTATTACATGATTCTCAATATCATGACCGAATGTGGACTTAATAATCATGTTCATGCTGTCATTAAATTATGACATCTTCGCAGTCATGTTGCACACCGAACAGATTATCATTTTATGAATACTCCACTCTATGACATTCAAAACTCACTGGAATATTTTTACTATTCAAAACATGAAATTTTCCTGCTTTAAGTGAGTTCGTTCCAATTTTTCTATGTCATTTTGGTCCAATATTACATTCATTCACTTAGTCGAGGTCATTATTTTGTGTTATCTCAACATACATTTTTCATTTCAAAATCGCCTATTATGTCTGTGGATGCCTCTAACTAGCTGACTAGAAACCATTACGTTCATCTTATCTATTCTTCCACATGTATAACCACATGCCACATCATTAATTACCCAAAAACATTATTTGAGTACTGCAACTACTATTCTATACCCATCGCAATGTATATCAGAACATAGAGTTTAGAGCTAGTCTCTCAAAGATACACTCTTGTTCCTTACATCCAAGTCAGTCTCATACGTCGCCATCGCTAATCATATTTATTGGTATTTTTGTCATGCCTTGGTACGGTTTTGTAACAAACGAGATTGAGCGCATCTCCCTCAAACCACACAAACCACTCTAGGCTTCATGACCAAAAAGGAATACGACTCTACGTACTTCGTCTACTCAGTCACTATTCTGTTCCTCTGGTCATTCTACTAATACGTATTCAACGATAACTCAATGCATCTGTCATAACACAGACGACAACATTCACTGACTTCATATTTTATGATCATTATCAATTGCAGTACAGCAACGAATATCACCCGTCAATGCAGTTATCATTTCACGACTTGCCTATTATCATCCTACAAATGGGGAACTACTCATTTAAATTCAAATTCACTCATCGCTAATCGATGCTACCTATTCTACTGCGGCTCAACAGAACATATATTTAACATATTTCACTATTCTATCGGCATCACAGACCAATTTCTGTCGTATTCTACCTTACTTATTTTTACGATTTATTTCGCTGTCATACCCACAAACAATTTATTACTATTTTCACGATATTTTGAATCGCTCATATGAACGTGTTATTTTATTGTTCAGACAGTCATAGCATTAGTACATGTTAATTTTTTGCACGCTCATTAATTTGCTCATATTCGCATGTTAACGTTTCCATTTTTGTCCGCGCCTTTGCGATATTCATGTATTTTTTTAACGTAAGTATGACATTTTCATAAAATACACTCACCGCTCATGTGAAACTACTTTATCGAGTGCTGTACAATTTTTTTTCGCTACTTGTTGCTAACGTTAACTTCATATCACTTCATTGTGATTTTCGAAAACAGACATTATTTAAATGTGCTATTTTCTACGAGGGGGCTATGTAGTGTTAGTCATTAGTTTTAGCCCATAATATCTTATTCTAGTTTTCGGACATTTCATTCTATTCATTCTGCTTGAGTCATATTTTGACCTTGTCAATTATTCGCTTATTAGTCTTGACTGTTTTTTATATGAGCGTATATGTGTGTACATTTCATGTCCCATGACTCGTCACATGTCTGTGGTTTATTTTGTCTGCCTATAAATATTGAGTAATGCCTGGCTTGAAATGGAGTTGGCTTCCCAGCCATCTTCCCTGTGCGTCATTTTACGCTGTTCTGTTACATTCACTTTACATACGAAATATATGTATTCAAAGTCTATTCTCGTTAATTGGCTTATCTAAATTCCGTTATTGACTAACGTGATTTAAGTCGACGATGATATACGAGAAAAAGCGATCAAATTGGAGTCAGATCAAAGCGCCACTAAAAATGATCTTAATAAGGCAATAAATGAAGTTATAGACAGTTGTTTTGTTCTAATATGGGATCATTTTGAAATCTGTATGTAAATATGACTCAACGAGACCTCGGACCTATGATGACGAATCAGTTTTTCTGATAATTCAATGTTCATTTTGAAACTCTAACATTCTGTCCGATGATTGAAGTGAGTCTGTGTGTTGATTACTGATGATTTTCACCTAATGCTTCCTAGTTTTCATCATCAATCCAACTGAGTACAATGTATGCTGAATAAAAACTATAATTAGTGTTATTTAAAATAATGATTTAAATCATAACATGCATCTTTAAATTCAAATAGAGTTTGTGAAATATCTTTTTACAGGAATAATATCTTCTTCTTTACATGTTTCTATCCATTATCCAGAGAGACACTATCAAGATTTAAATACTATGAACAATATAAGTAAAATTTATATCACATCTAGAAACCCTGGAAGAACTAAATATTTGGTTTATTCCAATTTCTTCATATAGAGTATGTACTCATCAACTAATTTATTAGATAGAACACAGAAACCTTCAGTTATTTCCAGAAAGTACTACACTATTCAATGATTAACGTCCAATAAAATTATACAATAAACAGTAAAATTTTGATCAACCAATCAACATTAGTTTATTTAACTCCATTATTCCCGATATCTTCATAAAACTTTAAAGGTATACAACATTCTGAAAGAATATTAAAGTAAAACAATATTTTACAACAATTGTCTAACTCAATATGAGATGGTTATTAATTTATTAAGAATTGTTGAACATCAAATTACAAGTAAGAATAGTTTCATTGAGTTAAATTGTGATGTATGTTACTGATGTCGATAGATATAAGAAGTATATATCATTATTCAAAAGTGCAATACCTGGTGGCAGAAGGTTAAGAAAATTGAAGAAAAGAGAATGAGAACAAACGATGATTGGTGTGGAAACGGAAGAACAATGAAGTCTAAGACAATCGACTGATATTTTGCAAATGAAGACTTCCCGGTGTGGTTATCAGACTTTACTAGATAAATTCTATAATTTTATATTATCAAATACCTTCGATTGTCCGCAATCGTGTTCTCATCCACTACAAAAAAGAAACTCTAAATGTTATAAATAAGCGTATTTCATAATTTTCTTGAAATAATGTGTCAAACATTTATCTGTTTCATATCAGATAAGTTCTGTGGATATCATAGTAATTTCAGTTATAGGTCCGAATCTTTCGAGGCGTGGTCGTGGATGCGCACTACTGAGGAGTTCCACAATGGGACGAAACGGCCTTCCAGTGCTTCCAGGTTTTCCATGGTGATCTCGCTTTAATTGATTCATGTTCTATTTGTACAACAATAACCGATCATTGTATAAATGGTTAATACAGATAGGTTTGTTTTTATTTGAAAATGTTTATGGAGATCATTCAATTTTATTAAACATTTACCTACATTCTAAAATTTTGGATAAGGAAGATGTTGATAAGTACTACTTTAAAACAAAACAACCCAACCCCCTAATTTCCCTTGGATTTTAAATCATCCACTTGAGCTACAAATTTTCTCCACCATCTTTCAATTTATTTACATTTGTATAAACATTTTATTTACGATACTAACACCGTTTCAATGAGTTATGAAAGATGAATATGTAAAATATATACATGATAAAAATAAAAATTGAATTGCCTGCCAATAAACGATCAAGTTACTTATTGAATAAAAACGACCAAATCATTGAACAAGTTAAAATCTAAATTCGTCACTCTAGTCATTTTAAACTCTGTGTGTGTTTTATTTGCCCCAATTGTACCTTTGACCTGATAATTCTCATATTACAGAAATAATTTATATTGCGAAGTGATCTAGTACATTGATTACTTGTGAAAATTAAATTTAAAGTCATTATTATTCACATAAACTATGCAGTGTAAGAAGTTTTCAGGTATAGACATATTTTTTAAAGAAAAGAATCTAGAATTCTTTGATATTGAAATCGGATAATCTTACCAAAATCACAAGCACAAATGGATTATGGTTTGCAGTGAAATTCAGGAGACCTTATTTGTCTGAATTGGGACTTGTCAGTAGGATGTACCTACGTCTTGGTGTTGATGTTCGATTCGGGGTTCAAACAAAATACTAACTAAATTTTACCTCAAATTAAAAATCACCTGTTTATTTGCAATCTTAGTTCGTGTTTACGACTTTACTCTCAACATAAAATACTTAGTGTGGGGGGGGAGTTTGTGAAAATTATTAAATATTTACAATTTACATTACGGGATGATCTTGGATAGTAATTGAGTAATAGGAAACATTAGGCAGTCATTTCGTTTTGGTATGAGATCTCTCAGCAGTCCCCATTCGTGACTCCACAGGAGGCTGAAGTAAGGACGTTTAAGTTTCACTATGATTGTTTGACCTCTAGACCATTGAGCCGACATTCAAGTGGTGGTATTCTATGATCATCTCCCACAGCAGTTCCTTATGTAAACTATGAAAATATAAATATCCAGTAATCTCAGCTACTATATCGGAAATTATATTTTGTATTTCCTTTCTGTTTTGATTATTTATTTTCCAGTTAAGACATCGATCTCAACTTACTCCATTAAAACTATGTCAAAATGTTATCTACGATCACATTGGAATTTGTAATTTCAAAGTGCTTACAGTTTCGATGAGAAAACAATTAGGCATGAAACAGCCATTAATAGTGATATTAGGTGATGATAGCATAATATCACAAATTGACTGAAACTAGAAATGTGAACTATTATGCTAGAAGTTATTAGATTAAATGTAATGAGATTTTTATAAAAACTGAAACTCTTCATTCTAATCTTTGACTAGTTTTTCAGTACACACATAGGAATCGCATACTATAAACATCTTGGAGTTATTATGAGTAAAGATGGATGGTAGATAGCGGTGGAATCCAGAACGCTCGTTTCGTCCGATTTGTGACTCATTAACTGTATGTACCTGCATCTCACAGTTGATATTCACTCTAGGACTCCAACCCAGTACAGTTTGCTTCAAACTAATGTTTTGAAATTAAATCACCACCGCATTATCCACTTAGTTACTAAGTCCTGATGGCCACTTGCTTGTTCAATAGGGTGAAGTTTAAATTCATTTGGTACTGTTTGCTTGAATTTTTCTATCGATGTTTAGAACTTCAATTGTTTAGTCTCTTATGTACATCCTGTGTGAATTGCCCCAATATTGCCTTCACTCACAAGCAATATAAGTGGAGATGATTGTGATTAGCAGTGGAATCCACGTCTCTAACCACCATCTATCTTTGCTTATAATGCTTGTGACCGAAGACAATATCGAAGCGATCCGTACAAGATGTATATATGCCAATAAAAGACTGATCAATTGCACTCCGAAGCATCAATCGAAACATTCATGCAAACAATACCAAATGAATCTTGGACGTATATTTCAATCTTCCTATTGAAATATAACTGAAAAGTGTTTCTTAAAAGCATATTATACATTTAATATTGAAACATGTTATACTATATAATGTTAAGTATTGTTATTGTTGTAATATGAATTGATTACTACTTATTAGATGAAATTCATTCCTTACTTAACCAAAAACAACGCGATTCATTTAACCATATTATAATTATCATTTTTATTCAACTGATTATGTAACGAAAATCGATCAAGGTCAATTTGACCACCCATGAAATTTAAATATCATTAGTTAGAGTTTAAGTTTACACTTACATAACAGATTAAAAGGAGGGGGTTTGTTAAAACGAATAGGAAAAGAAAAGAAAATAACTTGGATACTAGATTTTTTTTACAAAAAAATTATGGTTTCGTGAAAAATAAACAATTCTATAACATAAAACAATTGTTACATTTGAAGATTACTTAAACCGCCATATCATCATATTCCTTTTTTGTGTTTTATTTATTTAGGGATTAATCAGTTATGGGATACAATATAGTCGTCGGTCATTTAAAAGAGGGAGGAAAAAAAGACTTAACAAGTGAAAAGATTAAAAAAATTTAGTTTTTTTTTGAAATTATTAAAAATACCTTTACTGTATCAATAATGCTTAGACATAATAGTAGTAGTCATAATACTAATAATGCTATTACTACTACTACTACTTTGGTTTTACTCTGTTTAGGAGAATGTAGGAAGAAAAAAAAACAAACAAATGTGATTACTTGTTCTGTCATTAGGTTCATATTTATTTATTTATCGATGAAATAGACTTGTCAAAGCTTATTTATTCTGTCGGTATTCTATCCATGTGCGTGCGTGTGTATGTGTATATGAGTGTGTGTATGTGTTTATATAGATGAGAAAAAAATCTACGAGGAAACGGTAGTAAAAGACAATTGTTATTCAGTACTTATATACATTGTTGAAGAATTTAACAAACATCGGAAATATTCAATAACTGACATGATTACCTACAATCTATACATAATTAAATAGGACAGAAAACTGAATTATTATTATTATTACTATTATCATATACGAAATAAATTACAGAAAAAAGAATTAGATAACTTATTCTTATCTTTCTGTCTTTCAACATGATCTCATTCACACGTTGGAATCTATGATCAATGCTGATGATAAAAAAACAGGACAATGAATAACTTAAGTTATTATATAATAAGAATAATATTTGTGTTTGTGTGAATTTTTAAGTTTATATCAGAAATATCGTGAATTTTTCAATTGGTTCTTTATTTGATTGTCGGTTTACAATGAAAATTTAATCAAAAAGATAATAGTATCATAGTGTTTAATAATGATTGATTTCGAAATAAGATTTCTTGCAAGATATCATGCAAGATGAAAACATTCAAGTGATCAATTGAATGGTCACTCACTGATGACAATCAATGAACACAATGGTATGATATAAACTAGCTGAGGTGTTTGTAAAATTTAATAACGAAGTCGAAATTTCTACAGAAACTGTAAAACAAAAATTTGTTACGAAATCAAACATCTCGTTGAAATCGATTTTGTGTGAAGATATTGATTTGTTTGGTCACCACTTGATATATCGAGTAAAATATATGTTTTCACTTGGTATTGTTTGGCTTGTATCGTCCCATTGAGGTTTAAGACTGCAATCGATCAGTCTGTTATTGGCATATGTGCATACTGTGCGTATGCCTCGATATTGCCTTAATTCACAAGCTTTTTGTAAGCAATGATGGATACTGGCTAACAGGACGAAATGCGCATCCTGGATTCCACTGCTACCCACTATCCATCATTGCTTACAAAAAGTACATTTTGTTTTAAAACTAAATTCAAATAAATCAGTTGATTATTCATAATGACCTATAATTTCCAATTGTTAAGGTAAAGACAGAAATTCATTAGTCTGTGTACTTCTTAAACGGATTTCCTTGATATTACACTATATCATAGCTTTTAGCAAATTTGATCGGTAGCTAGAAATGAAGTCCAAGATGGAATTTGTTTATTAAATATACTTTCATACACATAGTTCCTCTTATCATTTTGAAAAGAGCAAAAACAAAGATTCTAGCAGAATAGCATGAATTCATTTCATTTCGTAGGTTCTCGTCAGCTGCTTACAACCTGTGATATTTAAAAATCATAATTACATAATGGGTTTAAATTGCTAACTGAATATTGTAAATATATACCTAATGTGAGAGAATATTCTACAACATTAATTGTGATAACAGTTCAAAAGTGGGTTAGAAACAATCGATTACATAATGAATAACATTGATGGAATGTAGTGAGTAGAGTTCAGTTGAAAGACTATTATTTGAAATATAGTTGAAAAAATAAAGTAGAGTCAATGATGCAATAAACGCAAAAAAAGAAAAAAAGGAAAAAAATTTTTGATGGTGCAGTGAAGGAATATATTTGTCACCACGGCAAGGAATGATTAACCACCGTCTCCTTTTGAATACATAGGTCAGGTTTTTGACGCCTGATGGCAATGGCTTCAGCAAACTTCAGAAGACTGGGGTTTGGCTGCTTACTAATCACCCTAAAGGATTGTAAGGTATCTACCTAATGTCCTGTATCAAGGAGATGTTTGATGATTGCACTGTTCAGAGTCTTTCTTTCCCTTGTTCTAAGACTTTTTGGAACATGTTCAAAGAATCTAAGATATGCTCTCCTTTCAGTTCGGCCGATGTAGCTGCTTTGGTAGGTACACGTAAATTTATAAATACAGTTGGCGGTAACCTGAAAGGATTGTCTGTCGATCTTTCAAATTAATAATCTTTCAACTGAACTCTACTCACTACATTCCATCAATGTTATTCATTATGTAATCGATTGTTTCTAACCCACTTTTGAACTGTTATCACAATTAATGTTGTAGAATATTCTCTCACATTAGGTATATATTTACAATATTCAGTTAGCAATTTAAACCCATTATGTAATTATGATTTTCAAATATCACAGGTTGTAAGCAGCTGACGAGAACCTATGAAATATTAAATACACCTCTATTCAAATCCTAAATGAGTATTGATTGCTTCAAAAACTCAGCACCTTATCCGCTGAGCTACTAGGTTCAGCTGACAAGTGCTATATAGAATAGAGCATACATACTGAATTCCATCAATGATCACATATGAAATATACTAAAACTTGTAATATGATACTATTTCGAGGTGATCTGCTTAAAATTCATATTGCACAACAGAAAATCATCCGTTGCAGCTCTGAATATCAGAAAAAGTGAAATACAAAATCATTACTAATACTGTCGTACCAACTGAAGGATTTAATTGATTTACCAGTGACAAACAATCTTAAACTATATCAAAATATGCACATAAGATCAAGATATGAGTAGAAATAATAATAAATTATTTAAATGGTTTAATTCATGAACCAACCGTTGAAAATCTGGAAGTATTGAACGGCCGTTTCGTCCTGGCATGGAATTCCTCAACCGTACGCATTCACGACCCCGCATGTGGGACTCAAAACATATGACGTTCTGTCTCGCACACGAACGTCTAACATCTAGACCACTGAACCTGTATCCAACGGTGTTAATGTCTAATTTTAATCAGTACATGATCTCGTGCAACCTTTCATCTATTTTCTGAGTAATTTACTTAAATAATCTAAATGTCAGCAAAGATTGATTAAGTCAGTGTCGAAATTCAACTGTCAAAAGAAGAACGTGAAAAATCACAACAACACATACTCATCGAACATAAAAATCTAGCGTTCTTCATTGATAAATATAATTAGGTTAATTCTTAATGAAAACAATGATACCACCATACAGTATGATTCATGTGAAAATTCTGAGATCAGATTAAAAGTGTATCGAACAGTTTGCTATTAACTACTTTTCAAAATGACATAACAGAAGATAGTTTTCTGTTTCACGATTCCCAACAAAAGAGTAACTTTGATGTCAGTGAGTTGGCATTAAAAAGTTTATATTTTTAACTTACCATTGATAACAACAGTTATTTCTTTTTAAATCTAGGGAAATAATGATAACAAAACAATCTAAGCCACTTCAAATAAAATTAGAACTTGTATTTGTTTCACAAGTGAGCAGTTATCTTGACTCAGCAGATAAGTGGATAATGTGATAGTGATTGAAACAAACGGTACTAGGCTCAAGTCGCGGGGTGAACATCAACACTGGAATGCAACAACATCCAGTTGCCGAGTCCTAAATAGGACAGAAAGAACATCCTAGCTTCCACTGCATGTCGCATCTCATCAACTTGAATCATGATGACTATATTGTATTAATCTGCGAAAAATACCCAAGAGTGATCAAGCTTCATAGTTTAACTGACTTTTATATTTTCTTGTGTTTAAGCTTTCAATAATTAAATTGATTATTATTTACACTGAATCATTAAAACAACACATATGTTTGTAAGTTTATTTTCCCAGTGTGTATAGTGTTATAAACAATAAACTCGATGAATAATGAGAAAAAAACACTTACATATTTGTTTAACTGATGAAATATTAGCACAGCTATTTACTTAGCTTATAACTCATGGAAAATTCAAGAAGTCCTTTAAACGGTATCAATATCTATCTTTACATAAAAAGATAGAAGTTAAAAAACAATCCACGAGTATGTATTTCTAGCCAATCGATGCTTCTCATAAGTACCGAAGTTGATGATTTTATAAGCTTTGACCTAACATGATTATTCAGAATTGAAGGGTTTCGAAAATGCTGAGATCACTTGGAAACAATTAAATAAGAGTTAATTATATGCCTCAACTAACATCAAAGCAAAACATTCGATTTATTACTACCTTCATTGTGTTTAGTTTCCAAACTTCATAGAATGATGAAATACTTGAAATTGTCCAGGAATTAAGCGTAGTGATTTGTTTTCTGTTCGAACTTCGTATATCACTTAGTTTACTCTCCAAATTTAAAATACACAGATTATCTACTAAATTAAACAGTCTATAGTCATAAAAAAATAATTTTGGATGTTTAAACCTAACTTGAAATATGTTTAGTGGTCATAAACTCCTTTTTTTTTTAAGATCAAAACATTTATGGACAGTAAAGATAGATGGTGGCTAGCATGGAATACAGGACGCACACTTTGCCCTATTTTGGATTCGTCAAATGAATGTACCTGTATTTCAGAACTGATGTTCACTCTAGGACTCGGACCCAGTACCGTTTACTTCAAACACCATCGCATTATCCATTTAGCTAGTGAATCCTGACAGCCACCTGCTTGTGCAATGGGAGGAAGTTTAAATTCACTTGGTGTTGTTTTACTTGTATCTTCCCATTGTTATTTAGGAATACAATTGATCAATCTCATGCTGGCATATGTGCATCCTGTGCAGATCGCCTCGATGTAGCTTTATGTCACAAGCTTCTTAAACAAAGATGGATAGTGGCTAGCAGTGGAATCCAGGATGCACTTCTCGTCTACTTTGGGACTCGTCAGCAGGATGTACCTGGATCCCAGAGTTGATGTTCACTCTGGGACTCAAACCCAGTACCGTTCGCTTCAAACAATGGGAAGATACAAGTAAAACAACACCAAGTGAATTTCTTATTATAAAACTGATCATTTAAAAATTAATACTAATTTAATGAACCAATGAAGCCTTAGGGTAAATAATACAAATTCTTTGTTGAAAATATTTTCAGAAAAATAGCATTTTACGTTTAGGTTTGTTTTAATAATATCCTACCTTCACAATAAAATTCATGTCAAAAAATTATTGAGTTTAATATCATAGAATAGTTGAAACTGAATTTGTTTTTTTAATGATTGACTAAATTGAAATTCTTTAAAATGAACACTTTAGTTGCATTAGCTTGCCTAGAATGCATAACATTTAATCAATGATAAATGAAATGTGTAAGTCGATAGAAAGTAGTATATTCAGTGTAGTGATTTATTAAGGTATATTACACCTAACGGTCTAATCTCAAAGAGAATCATATAGGACCGTAAAACCATCGTCTACCGATTGGTGTTGATGATAGTTGTCTCACCGTCCCAACCTTAGAGTGACCGAACTCCACTAGCCACAGTTCTTCATTAGAACTCCGGAAAACTAGTCTTTAGTGAGCAGGTAATAATATTTATTGCTGTAGGAGCTCTGATGGTTTCATTGAATTTCACAGGTATATCCAATTGTCAAGATTTAAAAACAATGATATTCGCATCCTAAATTCCACTCCTGACAATAACCATCCGACTGTTACGTTTGTGACTAAATGGTAATGTTTAGGCAATCCAATCAAGATTCACATAAGTCAATACAAATGAACCAATTCTAGTCTTAAATATGAACAAGTGAAAATACAAATCTTTCATAATAACTTCTTATCTAATACCCTCAAATATCTAACAGTTAGTAGTTGGTCTAATATAACCTAACCTGTTAAGTGTCTAGTACGGACACGTGTTTCAAATTATATTTAATCGCATTATATGCTTAAAAAAATCTTTTATTCAGTGAAATCTCTCTATATATATTAGATTTAAAATACCTATTCAATTAAACAAGGCTAATAATGAATTCTAATGATAAGCCACATCTAGTGAAGATCAAACATGTCGAGCGTAAGACAGTTATCCACCTCAAGCAATGGAAATTGACTATCGTGAATTGATTGACTTTAGACTTTTACACCATTGAATACCAGATTAATTGTTCAACATTTAGCATTCACATGGGTTCGATTCCTGTTGGTAGAGTTGTAAATGTGCATTGCTGAGACGTCTCATACTACAATGAATAAGCTGTCTAGATAAGATAGTTCGAAATTTTAACTATAATAAATAATTCTTAACATTTTTAAATTGATCAGCAACTGATAGCGACCCTTAATTTAACATATTTTTCTCACATTAATGTGTAAATGAAGTAATTCCCATTTGGCTTTTCAATAAACTTTAATTCAAACGGCATTAAATCATGAATTTGATTTTCGTGAACAATTATCACAGTAAGTTTTTATTCCTTTATACAGTTGTTCACATGGTAACAAAAAACACCCCCACACACATGTATATACATATGCACATTGAATATTTCTTGTTGTAAGAGTTTTTTTTACTGTGTAAAATTATTTAGCAAATCTTGATTTCAAATGACTGACAACTGTTGTCAGAGAAAAAATGTTTTTTTGATAAACATTAAATCTGTAATAATCAACACATTCTATTCTTAATCTTAGTAATAAGACATTTTATGTTAGTTGAAGTTAGTGGCCTAGTGGTTAAGCGCTCGGCGTGCGAGACTGGAAGGTTCTGGGTTCGAATCCAGGTAGGCGGGATCGTGGATGCTCACTGTTGGGGAGTCCCATATTAGGCTGTCCAGTGCTTTCAGGTTTTCCATGCTGGTATAGTTTCAATTAACTCATGATCTCAACTATTAAAATTACTATATTATCCACAAAACCCCTTCCCATAATAAGACATTTTGTTGACGGATTATAAATTTAATCACATACTTAACTAATGAGCTTTTAATTCGCTAACCTATTTGAAAGTAAATTAAATTTATAGAAAGGTTTTAATTATAAACTAACATCATTTAGGGTGTTATTGAAACAATCGTCATCAACTGCATGAAATAATCATTATTCTATACTGTGTGTTGATTAAATTTGGAAATGTGAACTTTTGGATTAGAAACTAGTTACGAAATCCAGAGATACTTGGTTAGAGTCCAGCGGGAATCACGAGTACGTACTGTTGAAAAATTTTAGTTACTGGTATAAAGTTGGTAGAAAACCCTGTATAACCTAGGTTTTGTGCAAGTTGGCCATTGTCAGCAAGTGATCTCTGCAATCCTGAGGGGATTGATCCTCTCTGTAGGGTTAAAAACCTGGCTTCATTATTTGAGAAATTACTGTAACATCGTGCTTTGTCCTATTCTGGTACTGATATACGAACTTTGTAAACGCAAGTCTGAATCAGTTACTTCAGTGAGAAAACCAAAAGTGAGAAGCAATACTTAAAGATTAGAGCTAAATCCCGTAGAAAATAAAGCTATATTTCTGTCCAATGTTCTGTCACTTCCCTAGAACATAATGCCAAATTTACCTACAAACGTCTATTTATCATTTGACCTGTGTGTGATTGATCTAACGGATCAGTTGTAATTCAGCTATCCGAGACAATAACTGGTCTCTTGTTAAACTGAGGCGTTTATAACTGATTGATCAGTGAGTCATGACAAACGTCACTTTCGTTTAGTTTTTTGTTTTTGTTTAATTACTTATCTTATTTTACCGATGAAGATAAAGAATTCCACTAATTTGTACGAAATATTTGGTTACTTCTTCCAAGTTTTCACTGATATATAAACCGATTTCAATTTATGGAGAGAAAAATAAAGATTATTCACAAATAATTTCATGGCTTACAATTTTTAGTTGTTATGTAATCAACTTACGTAATAATGATAATAGTGAATAAAAGGTTACTAACAAAGTGATAATAGGCGAATTACTTAGACAATCATATCTTTAGTATCAGTAGGGGTTTTGTGGAACTGATAGGTCCTGGGTTCGAATCCCGAGAGGCGGGGTCGTGGATGCGCACTGCTGAGGAGCCCCACAATAAAATAAAACGGCGTCCAGTGCTTCCAGGTTTTCCATGTTGGTCTAGCTTCAAATGACTCATTATCTCAACTGTTGAAATCATATTTTTCTCAATTCATACTATTCTAATCAATTATGTAAACATTAAAAAAGTAACAGTCAACTGTAAATACTTTTTATAATGAAATATGCATTGTGTTAAGAGTAAGACAGTGACAAAAACTTATGACGACAATATTAATAATTATGGTAACAATCAGTGATTGTCATTCCCTGTATTAAAAAGAAAGTGTGTAAGTTACTTTTCAAAGATGAATAATAATAGAAAAGATTTATTAACTTACAATGAAGGTCATTCCATTATGTTTAAACGTTAAAAACCAGTCTGGATAATAATAATAATACTAAAACAAGAAAGATTATTTCAGTGAAGAGTTCTCTTTTCAATCAATTCATTCTCAAAGTTGTACAGTAATAGTAATAATAAAATTCTGTTGAATATGGTAATAGTGAGGTAGAATAAACAAAGGTATTAAAAAAACAGTATTCTTAATCCGGGAAACTAATAATAATAGTTCTATTAGTATCAGAAAGGGTTTCGAGGAGATTTCAATATTTTCAGTAGTTAAGATCATGAGTCAATTGAAGCCAAACCAGCATGGAAAACCTGGAAGCACTGGACGGACGTTTCGTCCCCAGTAGTGCGCATCCACAATCCCGCCTCACGGGATTCGAATACGGGACCTATCAATCTCTTGCGCAAGCGCTTGACCTCTAGACCACTGTGCCGACCGGAATTTAACGGTGTTAATGTCTAAATTCAACTAATCCACAAAATTGAGCGACACATTCACCATTGTCATCAGCGAGTTACTATCTCACAACAGACCTGGTTGAACTCCACTGGTCACTGCTTTTCACTAGAACTCCAGGATATACATCTTGAAGCCAGTCACTAGTGAACATATATTGATTAGTCTCGCACGCGAGACCAGTAGGTCCTGAGTTTGGACCTCGCGATGTGGGGTCGTAAATGCACTTTGATGAGGAGTCCCACGATAGGACGAAAAGACCGTCCAGTGCTTCCAGGTTTTCCATGGTTGTCTAGCTTCAGTTGACTCATGATCTCAATTACTGAAATGGTCTCATTGTTAAGGGATTAAATATTCATCATAAAGATAGATAGGGAATTTATCATTGGGAAATGGATGGATCAGTATGCTAAGATAAAATGTTGAAAGTGAGATGATATGTGGTCAGGAGGATCATAGAAACAGAAATAAACCATTTGGGAGTAGAAGATCTTTTGAAAAGACAGAAGGGGAGGCAGATGGCTGTGAAGGAAGAAAATTAGGGGATAGAAAGAAACTTATGAAACATTTAGAATATGGATGAAGAAGACGTTGTACCAATTTATTTTGCACTTATAATACTGGTTTTCTCAAATGTATACTATTAGTACCACTGCTATTTTCTGTCATTCACCTTGTAAATGGTGTATTATTAATTGAAAAATGGTTTACTGCAAATGTTAGTCAAACAAATAGTTAGGCTAGATGTGAGCTTTTAAAACTGAAGTTAGAAAACTTGCTGAAATAACTAAGTTTCAGTAATGTTTTCAACTCATACGACATACCAAAATACTCAAGGTTGGTCTACTATTTTTAACTTAATGTTCATATTGCGCAAAATACATATAAACGTGTACTGAAATCATACTTGGACATGCTCTAGAATTTCTATTGATCTTTTACATCAATAAGGAATATCACTATTGTATCAGATGACACTAAGATTAATATTCGCTCGACAATGAATCTTAAATATATAACTCTTTGTTAATATGGTATTATCTTCAGTCTATAACGTACAACAAGACATAGCATTTTATCATGTGCTTTTACTTGAGATGTATTTATTCTAATTCAAGCTCTGCCCATTTCATTCAATTGATCAATTTGGTTTATTTACAGTTAAGATCGGATGATACTGTGTGTATGCGCTTCTTAAAATTTTTTTTAATTTCTGTTTAAAATTTTTAAATCCTTTTCCCAGAGGACATAATTAACCTTATAAAAGGGACTTGATCAATTATTTGACATTTGTACATTCAGATTATCTCTTACTGTAACTAATAAATCTTTTGTAATTAAGATGAAAATGTATGATTTTTTCTAATAGTGAATGTTTTGCCTTTAATTGTAAGCAACTGAATGTAACTTCATGAAGTATATACATATTACTTATTATTATTTTCAAAACAGAATTAGAAGGAACATCTTTAACTGACTACAGACTGATTCACTAATACATTTTGTTCAGCTATATATATATATATATATATATATATATATATATATATATATATATATATATATATATATATATATATATATATTGTGAGGACGGCCCACAGGCGAAACTCAAGCGAGCTCTAGGAAGCTTACAAAGAGCTGAAAATATTCCATTCAATCATCTTTCGGAAGAATATTCCAGAAAGCCTACGTGTAGCTTCGCTCTTTAGCAAATGCTAATATCCCCTTGTATGCAGATTGAAGGATTATACTGGTAATTTTATTTTCATTAAAATCCATAAATACCTCACAATTTTGTACCACAATTGACACTGTTTGGAATAGTATTCCTTTCACCTTTCTTCTGTCTTCTCATCTGTGACTTGGGGGTTCTAGCACTCCAGCGCTCAAGTTATACGCGGTATATTAAGAATCTAAGCTCTAGATATACCATATATATGGATAAATCAGTCCGCTTTGAACCAATCTCTACGAATCATTAAAAAATTTCATATCTACGATAATATCATTTCTGTATGGGATCAGATAATGTGGACAGTATTCCTTCAGAAGAGCCTCTTGTATATAGTTTATACCCATATTATTAAGAATTATGTTTACGGATTGTCAGACATGGAACTGTCTCTTCAATTAAACATGATGGTTTTATAAAGTACACGACTTATTATTACTTACTTACTTACACTTTGTAGAACGAAAAGAAACGTCAGTACACAAGTATATAACATTTAGTCAATCATTGTCCGATTTTTTGTTATACTTTTCTTCTCATAGGATCGATCAAATGAATAATTCAGAACATTCAAATCCATGTTGTTCATGTTTAAGAATGGAAGAGGGGAGCAAAACAGTTTGAAAAAGATTTTATCGTCAATATGGTTACTTTTATCTGATACTTTAAAATAACTAATTATTATTGTCTTTACTATGAATAGTAAAGATTATTATTCTTAAATGAATTAGCTAAACGATGGTAAATGATTGATGAGATATGACGCAAGATCAATCTTATTCTCTTATAAATATGCACATAAAAATATTTTTGACGAAATATATGAATATAGTAATGAGCGCTCGCGCGCGAGACCGCAGGTTGTGGGTTCGAATCCGGTGAGCAAGGTCTTGGATACTCATTGTTAAGTAGTCTTATACGAGAACAAAATGACCGTCCAGTGTTTTCATGAATTCCAATGGTGATCTGGCTTTTATTAATTCACGAATTCAACTATTAAATTACTATGATCTCCACACAAAATACCCCCTACTGATAAAAACAATAAAATTTAAGATAATAATAACAATAAACTTCTTTATTATTGGACATTGAACAGTTCATTGTTCAAATATCATTTTTGTTTAAGTGAATTAATTATTTATTTAATTTTAAATTTGTTTTAAGATTTTATTTTGAAAATTTATTCAAGAAAAAAGAAACTTGAATAGAAAAAAATGAAAAAAAGAAATTTCTTTTCATATTGTATTGTTTAAAATGTTCATGAATTTAGTTTAATTAATAGATCAACAAATGAATATAGTCTATTGTTTATAGAATAGCTACATTTATATGTATATGTGCATATTTACATGGGAAGACTGTTTGTTTGTTTGTTCTTTGAATCTCTTTCCCCCTCCCTCTCCCTCTCTCTCTCTCTCTCTCTCTCTCTATATATATATATATATATATATATATATATATATATATATATATATAATATATATATATAATATACTATTAAATATAAAAAATATGGAACTTTTATTAAATGTCAATCATATAAAATGGTTTTTGAGTGATTTTGAATAGTGTAGATGAAAATGAATTCTATATAAAATAGTTCAGTGTATTAAATTGACATGATTCAAAGAGTAATGATGATTATAGTCAAATTAGTTAACATATTGGTAAATAGAATTTTTATTATTGTCATAGATAATTAAAAAGGAATCATTTTCAGGATCATGGTTTATATATTTTGTAAGCTATGATGGATAGTGGCTAGCAGTGGAATCCAGGACGCGTGTTTCGCCCTATTTTAGACTCATCAGCTGGATGTACCTGCATCTCAGAGTTGATGTTCACTCCAGGACTCGAACCCAGTACAATTTCCTTCAAACGCCATCGCATTATCCACTCAGCTACTGAGTCCTGATAGCCACTTGTTTGTACAATTGGGTGAATTTAAATTCACTTGGTATTGTTTGGCTTGTATGCATATATGCCAATAACAGACTGATCAATCACAGTCTTAAAACTCAATCGGAATATACAAGCCAAACAATAAAAAAACTGAATGATTTATATATGTTTAAACACTATTTAAAAGGTAATTGTTTAACAGGTATTAACTAATTCAGTAGTATATATTTTAGATATCTGATACACTTAAGCCAATAGGTAAATACAACGAAATCTTTTATGATTTTTTAAGAGATAATTAAGTAATCAACTTCATAGATTTATTAAATATGTAGTTGTTTAATAGCTGGATTTTTAGGTTGAGCTAAGTTAGATTACCATTGAAACTCTGGAAGCACTAGACGGCGGTTTTATCCTAGAATGAGTCTTTTCGGAAGTGTACACCCACGGTCCTGCATGAAAGACTAGAACCTAGGATCTTCGGTGTCGCACGCGAACGCCTAACCTATAGACCACCGAGACGGCATCTACTACAATTTCCACACGCCCCCATTCTCATAAAATTGCAGTTATCAGATGCACTAAACGTGGTTGATGTTTTTCTTCAAAAGAAGTAATTGTCATAGTCTTTCTTTACTTTGGTCATACGACTTTCATTCAGTCGCATTTTGCAATTGTTGTCTTAATCCATAATTTTCTCCACTTTCTTATTAAATGAACTGGAAAACAATCATGTTTAATTGTCATTTATTTGTGTTTAGTTATTTCACAGAAGAATCAACTTTGTAATCGTTTTGCTGCTATCTTTATATTCCAGACTGCTGTTTAATATATGACATTTATTTATGGCTGAGATTATTTACAGCATTTTCAAAGTTCACTAAGTGTGTAGTGCCCAATCATTTTGATTGAAGAGTACTTTCCCACTAAACACTTCATGCTATGCCATAACTTCTAATGTTTATGTGTTTTTGTTATAACGTTTATCATCTTATCCTACATTGGACATTGTCCACAGTAAATTGTTGAAGATAGCTTCAACCTTATATGTAACATTTAATAGAATTTTTATACATTCAGTTAGATATTTGCTAATACTATATCCTTGAATATTAATATTAACTTCTCAATAATATTGTCAATAATAAAGTTAACGTGAAACCTGTCTAAGCTTTTCTACAGACTACTTTCAGTCACTTAAAGCTGTTGAAAACTGAAATAGCATTGAATTAATAGTTACTTCATTCCATCATGAAATTTCCTGATTATCTACATCATCTTAAAAAAAATTCAGGTTTCTAAACAATTATATTATTTTTCAATGGTTGAGATCATGAGTCAATTAAAGTTAGACCACTATGGAAAACCTGGAAGCACTGGATGGTCGTTTCGTCCAATTTTGGGGTTCCCCAGTAGTGCGCGTCCAGGATCTCGCCCCACGGGATTTGAGTATAAGACCTATCAGTCTCACGCGCGAGACCACTGAGCCGGCCGTAGTTTAACGGTGTTAGTGTTTAACTCCAACTAATCCACGAATTTGAGCGACACACCCACCATTGTCATTAGTGAGTTACTATCTCACAACAGACCTGGTTGAACTCCACAAATCACTGCTTCTCACTAGAACTTCAGTCCGTCCAGTACTTCCCAATTTTCTACGATGATCTATCTTCAATTGACTCATGATTTCAACTATTGAAATTACTACAATATCCACAAAATCCCTTCTGATATCAATTATATTATGTTTATAGTATCAGGAACATTTCAACAGAGAGCTCTATGTATTCTATGTTTACATTAAAATATAAAAAGAACATTGTCACCTACTCAAAACAGATGGACTAGTAAACACATTAGAATGTTTGTTTGTTGCTTTCTTTTCTTTTCTTTTAAATGTGAAATTTGTTTATTCAAGGTAGAACAGTGTAAATATTTATTAAAGCCAGTTGTGCAACATTTAAAAAGTATAATTTATTCATGAAATTGCAAACGGGTTAAAAATATTATTTTTCAAAGAAAAAAAAGAGGAAAAATGTTGGAGAAACCAAATCGGTAACTTTTTGTTTAGATGAATCAGCTTGTTTCATTTTCGAATGAATATTTATCAACAACAACAACAAAAAGAGAATTTATTTTATGAGATTGGTGGGAGGTATTAAGTTTGACTATCAATATGAATATCAAAACTAAAATGAATTTGATACATTTAGTTAACGAGTAGTGAATGGTATAGAATATGACTCATGAATTCGACTCTTACCCAAATACGAACTATAATGAAAACATTTGGTATTGTTTACTTGAATATTCTCATTGATGTCTAGGACTAAAATTGATCAGTCTCTTATTGGCATATGTGCATACTGTGCGAATGGCCTCGCTATTGATTTCAAAAGGATTATAAGCAAAGATCGATAGTGGTTAACAATGGAATCCAGGACGCATGCTTAGTCCTATTTTGGATTCGTCAGTTGGATGTACCTGCATTTCAGAGTTGATGTCCACTTTGGGACTCAAACCCAGTACCGTTCACATCAAACGTCATCACATTATCTATTTAGCTAGTGAATCCTGACAGCCACCTGCTTGTAAAATGGTGTTGTTTTACTTGTATCTTCCCATTGTTATTTAGGACTACAATTGATCAGTCTCTTGTTCGCATATATGCATCCTGTGCGGACTGCCTTAATTCGTAAGTTTTATAAGCAGGTACATGAAGGTATATCCAGCTAACGAGTCCAAAGTAGGACAAAACGTGCGTTCTGGATTCTATTGCTAACCACTAACTATCTTTGCTTAGATTGGAAGCAGTTTTATGATATTCTTATATCACTTCTGAATGTAAGCTACTTTTTTATTAAGTATTTATCCTTAAATTTTTTAAATTTTAAATCAATAAAAATTTAATTAATTATGATCTTGTTATTCAATTCGGTCTTAAAACTCTTTTAGATATACTGGAATTTCTAAAGAATTCGGCATATTGTAGCTAGCAGTGGAATTGAGGAAGCGTGTTTCCCCCTGTCTAGAACTCTTCGGCTTGATAAACCTGTTGTATCTCATTGTTGTTGTCCAAATCGAAACTCCAACTCAGTAATTGTAGCACCAAAATGGAACGCGTTGCGCACTAAGATATTGAGTTAAGGCGGCCACTGAATAACTCAGTGGCTTTATCGATTGTATCCCCATTATTAGTGAATAGCGTAACGAAATAAAAGGCAAAATTAATAGATTAAAGTTTCATTGGGAATATCAATACTGGAGTGCAACTACATCCGAATGATGGGTTTCAAATAATATGGAATATGTGTTGCTACTAACCTAAAAATGTCCGTTCTATAAAAACGAAGATAAAATGGCTATACTGACACAATTCACACAGAAAGTAAAAACGTTAACAAAGATTAACAAAATCCGTGCGTATGTTTTAACGATAGGTTGATTCATGACCTTACTAAAAAAGATAATGTACATAAAATTATTAATTTCAATAGTTGAGACCATGAGTCAAATGAAGCTAGACCAACATGGAAAACATGGAAACACTCGACGGCCTATTGTGGGACCCAACAGTAGTGCACATCCAGCATCCCGCATCGTGAGGTTCAAACCGAGGACCTATCAGTTTCGCGCGCAAGCACTTCACCACTACACCACAGAGCTGGTCAGCATCCAACAATGTTAATGACTAACTTCAACTAATCCACGAAATTGAGCGACACATCTCCTAGTGTTTATAAAATAATTTCATCTTTTAATAAATAAGAACTTTCGTCTAAATTTGATCGAATAGTTTCACAGTATTTGAGCGCCGAGTTGATGTGAAACATTAAATTGAAAGTAAGTATTTGTAAAATCTCAGTAAATGAAGTTGAAGTAAATCCTTGAAAAAGCTTGTACTAGATAGCCAGGCGAAACGTAGAATTTACTTCAACTTCATTCACTGAGATTTTACAAAATACATTCTTATTCTTTAAATCTTATCTTTTTTTTTCATTGAAAAACAAATTGTCTTGCATATGTATCTATATATCAGAAGCGAATTAATCATTAATTAACTGCATTGTAGACCAATAGATTATATATATATATATATATATATATATATATATATATATATATATATATATATATATATATATATATATATATATATATATATATATTCCAATGGATATAAATGTCTCTAAATAGTCATTATATTAATAGTTTTACCTGGAATACTTTACTTCTCTACTTTTTTTCCAATGACTAAATAGATATGAAGATAAAACGTTAGGTTATCATAAACACTTTAATGAAGACTATAATTACAACGGTTTCTCAACCAATATTGATCCCTGACACAACTTGGTTACTTACTTACGCCTGTTACTCCTCGTGAAGGAGCATAGGCCGCTCACCAGCATTCTCCATCCAACCCTGTCCTGGGCAATCCTTTCCAGTTCCTATTCATCCTTTTCATATCTGCTTCTATTATCCGACACAATGTGTTCTTAGGCCTTCCACTTTTCCGCTTCCCTTCAGGATTCCAAGTTAGAGCTTTCCTCGTGATGCAGTTTGACGATTTGCGTAATGTATGTCCTATCCATTTCCATCGTCTTTTCCTAATTTCTTCTTCAGCTGGAAGTTGGTTTGTTCTCTCCCACAGAAGGCTGTTACTGACAAAATCCGGCCAATGGATGTTGAGTATCTTGCGTAGACAGCTATTTATAAATATTTGTACCTTCTTGATGGTGGTTGTTGTAGTTTCAGCTCCATACAGTAGAACTGCCTTGACGTTCATATTGAAGATTCTCACTTTGATATTGGTTGAAAGTTGTTTTGAGTTCCATATGTTCTTCAATTGTAGGAATGCGACCCTTGCTTTGCTAATCCTTGCTTTTACGTCTGCATCTGAGCCTCCTTGTTCATCGACTATGTTTCCCTAGTATGTGGAGGATTCTACATCTTCCAGAGTTTCGCCATCAAGTGTGATTGAATTGCTGTTCTCCGCCTTGAATTTGAGGACCTTGGTTTTCCCATTGTGTATGCTGAGGCCTACTGATGCAGAGACTGCTGCCACACTGGCTGTCTTTGCCTGCATCTGTTCGTGTGTATGCGATAGGAGGGCTAGGTCATCTGCGAAGTCCAAATCGTCTAATTGGTTCTGAGCTGTCCATTGTATTCCGTGTTTTCCTTCAGATGTCGAGGTCCTCATAACCCAGTCGACCACCAGAAGAAAGAGGAAGGAAGAGAGTAAACAGCCTTGTCTTACTCCGGTCCTTACTTGGAATGCATCTGTCAGCTGTCCTCCATGCACGACTTTGCACTGTAGTCCGTCGTATGAGTTCCGGATAATGTTGACAATCTTCTCAGGAACTCCGTAGTGTCGAAGAAGTTTCCATAATGTCCTCCTATTCACACTGTCAAATGCTTTATCATAATCAATGAAGTTGATGTATAGTGATGAGTTCCACTCAACTGATTGTTCGACGATGATCCGTAGTGTTGCAATTTGGTCTGTGCATGATCAATCCTTACGGAATCCAGCTTGTTGACCTCAAAGTTGGGCGTCTACTTCATCTTTCTTTGGAATCTTGACGAGGTGTCCTTCTTTCTAGTTCATCGGCACTTGTTCCTTCTCCCAAATCTTTTAGAATAGAAGGTAAAGCATGCTTGTGGTTGCTTCGATGTCTGATTTCAGTGCTTCAGCTGGTATGTTGTCGGGTCCTGCTTCTTTCCCGTTCTTGATTTGTCTGACGGCCATTCTAATTTCTTCCGTCGTTGGTGGGTTGACGTCTATGGGAAGATCTATGTGTGCTGCTTCGATGTCCGGTGGATTCATTGGAGCCGGCCTATTCAGGGGTTCCTCGAAGTATTCTACCCATCTGTTCCGCTGTTGTTGGATTTCAGTGATTGACTTGCCTTCTTTGTCTTTGACCGGTCTCTCTGGTTTATTGTATTTCCCTGATAGTTTCTTCGTTGTATCGTAAAGCTGTTTAATATTTCCTTCTCTAGCAGCTTTTTCCGCCGTCTTTGCTAGTTCTTCTACGTATTTCTTCTTGTCGGCTCTAATGCTCCTCTTCACTTGCTTGTTTGCTTCCGTGTATTCAGCTTGTGCTTGGACTTTCTCTGCTCGTGTTCGGCTGTTGTTTATTGCTGCCTTCTTGTTCTTCCTTTCTTTGATCTTGTCCAGTATTTCTGTAGAGATCCATTCTTTATGATGGTGTTTCTTTAGACCCAGAACCTCTTGACACGTTGAAGATAATGCTTCCTTGAAGCCTTTCCAGTTGTCCTCCATACTAGTTTCTTCTTCTTTCAGTAGATCTTGTAAGGCTTGGAACCTGTTGTTGAGAGCTATCTTGAATTCATTGAGTTTGTCAGTATCTCGAAGGAAGGCTGTATTGAACCTTTGTAGAGCTGTTTGTCCACTTGTCCAGTTCTTTTTTAGCTTCAGTTTTAAATTGGCCACAACTAGATGGTGATCTGAAGCTACGTCAGCACCTCTCCTGGTTCTCACATCTTCCATTGTCCTTCGGAACTTTTTATTGATGCAAATATGATCTATCTGGTTCTCTGTAGTGTGGTTCGGTGAGATCCATGTAGCCTTGTGTATACGCTTGTGTGGAAATTTTGTGCCTCCTATGACCAATTTGTTGAATGCACACAGATTTGCAAATCTTTCTCCATTTTCGTTTCATTCTCCCAGTCCATGTCGTCCCATAATATCTTCATATCCAGTGTTGTCTATTCCGACTTTGGCATTTAGATCTCCCATCAGAATAGTTAGGTCCTTTCTTGGGCATTTCTCAATGACTGACTGCAGCCGCTCGTAGAACTGGTCTTTAATATCGTCGTTGCTATCATTTGTGGGTGCATAACATTGGATAATATTCATTAAGATCCCCTCCTTCTTTGCTTTGAATGATGCTTTGATGATTCTGGATCCGTGAGATTCCCATCCTACAAGTGCATTTCGTGCTACTTTGGACAGCATAAGAGCGACTCCCTGAGTGTGTGGAGCATTGTCCTCTTCATGACCGGAGTATAGCAGCATCTCTCCCGTAGCTAGCCTTTTCTGTCCAGCTTGGGGCCAGTGGGTTTCGCTGATTCCCAGTACTGCTAATTTGTATCTCCTGATTTCCATTGCTATTTGACTGGTTTTCCCGGTTTCCCACATTGTTCGAACGTTCCATGTACCTATAAAAATCTTTGCTCTGCTCTGACACAACCATTACATAATTGATACAATCTACATTACTAGACAATTCAATACAAATGATTTGAATTAAAAGAAGTATTAACTTTATTCGTTTATAACTACCCCCTTTGTATATTGTATAGGGATTGGTATATTGTGTTTAGAAGCAAGGTGAAATGTGAAAGGTCAATTAATACTTACATTTTTATATAAGTTTCTTTATAAGCTACTGAAATCCGTTACTTATTTCATGAAACACGATATAAAATGTTTGTTTTTTTACATTCGATAATGTATTATGTCATTTAGTGTTAAATGGTAACGAAATGGTAAGAAAGATTTCTAGCTAATGTAGATGATTTTGAAGGTGTCTCATCATTCATTCTGATTCACAACTAAATCATCTGGCTAAAAGAATGAAACTCTATCAATCCAAGTTGATGACCGGATTCATTCAGTTTAGGAATGTTGATCATAAGAAGAAAGATGAGTTAACCTATGATCAGTTTTTAAAGAAATTTCACAGAATTTTAGTATAAAAACTCTTACTTACAGAGTTGATCATATCCAGAATGAGCTAGTCAAATTAATTACTAATATTGGTCATGTTAGAAATGTATTAAAAGAAAAACATTACACTTTTTGTAAGGCATCAAAATCTTGTATGAACAGTATTGAAAGGGCTTTTAACTAAGATAATATATAGCTATTCCATTCATAATCTAAATTGCTTTTCAACAATAATCGTCTTTTAGTTATATAGAGAAAATTCATAAATGATTGAAGGCTCTTTCAATTGATAGTCTAGTTTCCATGAGAATGTGTAAAGACAATACAAATGATGTAAACATGAAGTGATTTCTTGAAATTTTGCATTCACTATCCAGATCATTGTTAATAAAGTAAATTTGAAAATAACGAGTATGAACATGAATCTAGTTAAAACATCTATTATTTATAAATATCATCAAATGAAGAGGAGCATGAAGAATCTTGTTTCTGTACACTTCCAATAAAAATAGTAGTAAAACAATCACATTCATATAAGGGTAGAAAATTCTAATAAGGAACAGATGAAATCAATGGATTGTAGAATTTTATAAAATAATGACCTCATTTCTTGTATCTATTGAATAAACTATGTATTAAGGTAACCAACTGTATAAAAATGAATTCGACTAATTTATAATGTTACCATAGATCCTTCTATATAATAATCAAGTATTGTCTACTATGTTATTTAATATAACTAGTACTATAAATAATTGATTGTCCCTCTCTAGTCTGAAGATGAAAATTAATAAAAATTCTTCGTGATACAATAAAGGATATTTCTCTGAAGGAAAAATATGGAGAGAAGTAGAAAAAAATGTCATCCTATAAAGGTTGTAAACAAGTGAATGATAACAATCGTGGAAGAAAATAGTAGATTAGTTGTGATAATGCCAAACAATTTATAACGTATTCATCTAACAAGCCTTAATTCTCTATGAACGTATGTAGATATTTTAATAAGTCGAGAGTCAATGGTGTGTTGTATATAACCAAGGACTATTCTGAAGAAGAATAGATAAAAATGCTCCCCAAATTTTTTATAGAATAAATGGATTGTAGCTAGTAGTCGAATCCAGAATAAGGATTTCGTTTTGTCTAGGACTCATTAGCTGAATGTACAAAATACGTTATAGTCTTGATATCCACACTAAAATGTTTACGCGGTATTTATAGTTTCAAACACCAATAAGTCATTAAATAAGCTTACTAATCCGGACAGTCAATAACTTGTTCAGCCAAACAATCTGAACCGTTTCTAATAATCATATGAACATCATTCCTGTTGAACAAATTGTTGGCCATATTGAACTTAAGTACTAGGTTCGAATCTCAGAGTGAAAATCAACACTATGATGTTGACAAGCCTAATTAACTAAATCCAAGTAAAATAAAACACAAGTTATGAGTTTCATCTCTAATTACAATTCATTTATTCTATAAAATTTAGAACTAAATACTTATACCTAGACAATCTATATCGAATGAACATATGTAGATAGGAACTGGTTGAAATTCAACGATAGAATCTAAACTATTCTATTCATAACTTATACATTCAACACATTATCTATATTATAATAATTTCAATGGTTGAGGTCATGATTCAGTTGAAGCTAGACCACCATAGAAAACCTGAAAGCACTGGACGGCCGTTTCGTCCTATTGTGGAACTCTTTAGTAGTGCACATCCACAATCCCGTCTCACGAGATTCCAACCCAGAACCTATCAGTCTCGCTCGCGAGCACTTAACCATTAGACCACTGAGCCGGCCGGTATCCGACGGTGTTAATTTCTAACGTCAACTAATCCACGAAATTGACCGACACATCCACCATTGTCTTCAGTGAGTTTCTATCTCACAACAGACCTGGTTAAACTCTACTGGTCACTACTTCTCCCTAGAACTCCAGGATATACATCTTGAAGCCAGTCATTATTGAGGATACGTTGATTAATATCAGAGATGGGTTTTTGTGGATATTATAGTAATTTTAATGGTTAAGATTATGAGTCAGCTGAAGATATATATATATATATATAATTGATATAAGAACAAAGGTTACATCATACGGTGATTATTACTTACTTGAAAACTATAACGTTTATTAGTATACATTGGTGAATTATCATTTATATCCAATATATGTATAGTTAATAATTCAATTGTTTTTTGTTTATTATTAATACCATTATCTTCACATTTTAATGTAACACGTAATTCTGGTTGTATTTCACGATCAATTGAACGTAATGAACATAATTGATATACACTAATTTTACCTAAATTTCTTAAATAAATTAAATTTAATTCATCTGTATGATCTAATTGACATGTGAATTGTCCATTTTCATTAGAATCTTGATCAGAAACTGTAATTGTTGCAATTAATGCTCCAGGTGATTTATTTTCAATGAGATATAATGTTGATTTCATCATATCTATATTTGTTAATTTGGTTCTATTTTGTTTATATATTAATGATTTATAATTATCTTCCTGTAAAAATGCTGGTGTAATTGTAATTTGTGGTGAATTATCATTTTTATCTTGTATGTTAATAATGATACGTGTTGTTGCTGTTAAAGGTGGTAGACCACCATCTTCAGCAATTATATTAAATAAATATTGAGTTAATCCACCAGTATCATAATCTAATGGTGATCGAACAAGAATTGTACCAGTTTCACGATCAATTTTAAAATCTCTTCTTGCTACATCCGGAGCTGATAAAGCAAATCGATAAGTTACATGACCAAATTCTCCTTCATCTATATCATTTGCTATAGGGTGTATTGGTAATGTACTACCAACTGGGATATCTTCATCTATATTAACAATAATTTCACATGATTGTCCAATAATTAATTCTGTTTTATTTATATAACTATTATTATTATTATTAGTTTTATGATGACAATGTTGAAAAATTGGTGAATTATCATTTTCATCAGCAACATGTATAATTAATTTAGCATAACCACGATTTCCACCACCATCAACAGCAGCTACAGTTAATTCATAAATGGATAATAATTCACGATCTAATATACCATTGATAATCATTTGAAATATTGGTTCATTTGGACTAGGTGAATTCACAATTTTAAATAATGATAATGTATTGTTATGATGATGATCTAAATTAGCTAATTCATATTTTATAATAGAATTTTCACCAATATCTGGATCATATGCTAATGGTAAATCAATAATAGTACCAATTAATGAATTTTCTATAATCCATATTTCTAATAATGGTTGCTCAATATTATTTTTAGTTAACCATTTCGGTATATTATCATTAATATCACGTATCACAATACGTAAACTTAATAATCTACCATCATTAACAAATATCACACTAGACCATGCACATATTTCTGGCCAACCACTTTCACTACATAATTTTCTATCAATATCTCTATCTAATAATTTACATACAATTAATTTATTAAATATAATTTTATCAAAATTAAAATATGTTGTATCTTGTAATGTAAATGTTATATAATCATTCGTCTTATTATTATGATGATGATGGTGATTTGGTTCCAAGTTGATTTGTCCAACTTCAGAACCAATTGGGAGATTCTCTTCAATAACAAATGTTATTACAATAGGATTATTTACTGATGTAATATAAATCAATTCATAATTACATAATAGAATATATAATATACTAAACAATAATTTATAATGATATAAGAACATATTCTTTTTAATATATATTACAAAGATATTAGAATGTTAAATAGATCTATTAGAATAACATCATTATAGGTAATATGATAGAATTGAGTTACCATCCATTAAAAATGATCCATTTTGAAATAAGAATAATTTCTCAATCAATATCATTATGATCATTGTTATACACAGAGTAACATAAATGAAAATGTAATTTAATTGAATAGTTCAATCTGAAGAAAAAATTCTTCTTTCTTTTCTTTTTTTTCTTATTTAAAAAAGTTTTTCTTTAAAAAAGGACGTATTTTAATTAAAGAATATCAAATTATTGCATCAATCGGTATTATTTCTAATTCTTGTTTATATATATTCTATTTTCTTTTTTTGTTGCTGTTGTTGTTATTCTGTACTCAAATGTTGATTGGTGATTGGCTAATGAATTGGTTGGATTGGTTGAAGTATTAATCTACTAAATGTATTTATAAAGGATAAATTTAATAATAAAGAATATATATGTGGTATTTAATTTATCATGAGTTTATTTTTGTGCAAATATTCATTAAGATCGATTAAGATTATTTACTTACTTGCATACTTACGCCTGATAACCCCAAATAGAGCATAATTTGCCAACCAGCATTTTTCAACCCGCTCAATCTTGGACCTTCCTTTCTAGTTCTATCTAATTGTTGTTCATTCTTCTCATATCTGTGTCTATTTCTTGACGTAATGTGTTCTTTGGTCTTTCTCTTCTTCTTTTGGCCTTGAGGATCCCATGTGACGCAGTTGGATGCTTTTCTGAATGTATGTCCTATCCACTTCAAGCGCTTCTTCCTGATTTCTTCCTCCGCTGGGATCTGGTTTGTCCTCTCCCACAATAGGTTGCTGTTGATTGTCTCACGCCAACAAATTCGAAGTATTTTGTGTAGACAACTGTTAATGAACACTCGTATGTTCTGGATGATGGCTTTTGTAGTTCTCCAAGTTTCCACTTCATACAGTAGAACTGTCTTGACATTTATATTGAAAATCCTGAATTTGGTGTTGGTTGACAGTTGTTTTGAGTTCTAGATGTTCTTCGGTTGTGAATATGCTGCTTTCGCTTTATCGATCCGCGATTTCACATCTGCATCAGACCCACCATGTTCATCAATGTTACTGCCCGGATATGTAAAGGTTTTTACGTCTTCCAAGTTTTCTCCGTCAAGTGTGATTCAATTGATAGATTAAGATAGTTAATTAAAAATAAAAATCTATTTTGTTTCAGCAATTGTTAGGATGGCTTTGAGAAGCAAAACGAAGTCTCTAGAGGCTTTAAAGGAGCCGGAGAGACTCTATCTAGTCAAATCCTGATAGAACTTTCTAGAATATCAACGTGGCATGCTACGATTGGGAAATAGTATAACTTGCCTCCTTGCGGATTGACTGAATTATAATCACCTCAACTAACTATAAATACCTTTGTTTTTCTGTACATTTTTTTCATTCTTACACAATAATCACTTCACATACTTCTTATGTCTTCTGATTTGCGATTATAGGGTCTTAGACGTTCGAGTGCCACTAATCGTATATTGTATTTTACTGTAATCAAGTAGAGCACACAATAGTAATTTAAGTAATTTCCCATATATAGTTTCTAAAGATTTAGCGATGTGTTTTAAAGAAAAAAATGTGGAATATCAAAGTGTTAATTGTTTTCTTTATTCAACAATAATCTCTCCAAAATGACAATCGCTGAAGAATAATTAAAAACCAGAGAGAAGTCGACTACTTGTCCTTCACACTATAGTCTAAACAATAGTTACTGGAGTGTTTAAAACTGTAAAGAAGTATAGTACACTTGATGGAGATATATTACAACTTGATCGATACAATCCTATGAATACTGAGAAATCGACATAAATACAATAGTAATGACTATTTAATAATCAAATCGTTGAAGTACATCTGTCCTATAGACATAAGTGAAGTAGAAAGCTTAATTATTACGTTGTTGACTAATATTAATGACTGATGAGAGTATCAGTTATATCAAGATTTACAGATACATCTCATTGAAAGTGTCTGCTGTTGCAAAACCTTGGTTCAAAGATTCATACTGATCACATCCATTCACTTAATATCCATTAAAACACTGAATTCTTAATACTAGTAATCGCAATGTAACTTGGTCAATGAAACTCGATCATCAGGGTCCTGGACAAATACTAGATTAGTTTCTACTCATTGGACGATCTGTGTATGCAGTTCTCCTAGATGTCATCAATTTACAATAATAATTATCTTCAAATTAGTTACACTTTTTGCTTTGAGTAACAAGGTAACCATACTCATATTTATTTAAACATACTTTTAAATATAATCCTTTTTTAATTATGATATACAGAGCATGCAGTATTTCACATTTACTGATTATAAGCGGTCATTAGTTGGTTTATTATGGAACATTTATCTCATCGTGTGAAGCACTGACTATTGTCTACAGCTTATATTAATCACATGTTGAGAGTAGATCTGAAGACCAGAAATCCTTAAATATCTGTCTCGTTATAGTATAAGACTGTTCAGAGGTTATCATACATGTGCATTGATAAGAAGCCACAGACTAGGACAAAACAACTCCCCATTAGTTTTAAATAGTACTGGTGAACCGAATGAGGTCAGTCAATGGCAATCAGAAGTAACGTGAAGAACAGCTGCATATCGTTGCCTAAGAATTGGACTGTTTTTCAAAGGGGTAGAGTTATATATATATATATATATATATATATATATATATATATATATATATATATATATATATATATATATATATATATAGAGAGAGAGAGAGAGAGAGAGAGAACTTATTCGGTATTACAATACACTGTCAGTTGGGGGAGTAGCGCATAGCCCGTCATGTATCAGCATTCGATTTCGGTCGTCCCCCATCATAATAGGTACGTCCCCTGAAGCCAACTTCTGACGAATATAAGCTACAAGACAACCCAATCTCCACAGAAGTGCTTTAACCAAAAAATTATTATCGCTACTATGATCGGTACATTATTAGTAAAGAAATTTCACCTAACACATAAACGGCTCATCTTTCACATATGGACTGGTTGGATAATAAGTCAATGACTTCACTCCAACTTTATAGGCTGTCTATGACCTGTCATCAAAACATATAATTAAATACCCCTTAGGTAATCCATACTGGGTTTGTGCACTGTTGATATTAATTCCAGATTAAAAATACCTTAGAAATACATGGAGTTTTAACAAGACATCTTAGTAAATTTACTCAATTATCAACAAAAAAAATGCCATCGGTGTAAAAAAACACATTGCTATCACATATTTACAGGTGATATTTATTACAAATCTACCACATGAAAAAGTATGTAACAAAGGACAATTATTTCTTCCTAGTAGGCGATACCTCAACGGCCTCATAAAGCATAGAACCCAGGATCTTTATATTTCTCTGTGAGTGGTTAGCTATTACTCCACAATGGGATTCACTGATGAACACTGCGTGATGTAGCTTGACAAAAACCCACTGCCATAGGTAGGTAACTGATTCATTCCTAATACTGCTGATCCTTAATCTTACTGAAAATGGTATTGCTCGCCTGTGTTGTTCTCAAACATTTATCCACTGCTGAATAGTTGTTCTTCAACTGATGACAATACATATTGAACACTATAGTGCCTTCAACTTATTCATTGGTTAGTATGAAGTCATGGAGACAGTTGAGTTTGATTAAGATCAAGAACTGTTCTAAATTAGATGATCATTTGAAAACTTGAAGCAATGGACTACTGTTTCGTCTAAGTATTTGACTTCTCGTGACATCGCTAGTGCATAGCTATGAGATGAAATCTTCAGAATTTTAGTAAGAAGCCGTGACCAGTGGAGTTCAACCGTGTAGGGTTTGAGGAGGACGCCGATTTAAAAAAATGGAAGATAATCACTTAATATCTCGGAGCGGTCGAAGTTAAGCTTGTATATTACTGGATGTCTACTTAGCGATACGGAGGATAGGGTTTCGCGCTAAACCAAAGGCCCTGTGATTGAATCCCATTTGAGCTATCATGTATCCGAATTACTGAATATCCTCATGCTAGGATTAAAAAACCATCCATTTCTCCCATGTTCGCAATGGTCGTCTTAGATTGGTTAGAGGTCTAAATATGATCAAATTTCACTTGTATATGTTTCTATTTTCCAGTTGATATATTCAATGCGACTGTCCATTCTTTGTCGGTATATGTGCTCCCTGTGAGAGTCACCTCAGTAATGTCAAATATTCTCAAATATTTTATTAAAGATTGAATTCAAAACACTACTTTTGACCCGTTCAAAACTCATTAGCTTAATGTACCTGCATCCTAGGTACTTAATTCGAGTTTCAATGTAAATATCAATATTAAGTTAAAGATATATCAAGGTAGCAAGCCCGAAATAATAAAAAATGCATGGACAGTATCGCACTGTCAGCCACTATCCGATTTGATTAAAACAATTATATTTCTATGTTGTATAAAATATTCATTTTAAATAAATGAGTATTTAAATATTTTAGTTAGATTTCAGAGTCATGTGTAACATATTGTATTTCTTGAAAGATCAATTTAAATTTGTCAAGAAATAATCCCAATAGTTTAAGTTGTTACTCTGAAATGTATTAAAACCCTAAGCGGTAACTCAAAACTTTCGCTCTCATGAAATCACCTTTTAAATATTGTTAGCTTTATTCATCGAAATAGTAGCTCAATGGCTTCGGATCTTAGTTTATAATCATTAAGTCTCAAGTCGGAAGCCGGTTTGGCCCATTTAGGTTTGGGTCACTGAGTAGTATTACTGGCCCTCATACTCAAAATATGGATCAGTCAAGTACATAAATCTGTGCCTGGTAACTGAATTAATACTTTTTTTCAGAAGTTTAGTTAGTCAAAAAATGAAAGTAAATCGGAAAAAAACTTCAATAGACATCGTAATTAAATTATTTCATTCATTTGTATTTTATTTTGTGATAGTATTATTAACAACAAATGAACAAATCTTACTTATACGGAAGTGAATTAAATGCTTTACACTAATTAATAAGGATTACATAATGATGTAACTTGCATTTATGTAAGTAGATCTAAACTTATGAATGAATTCAATGAGTGAACTCAATATAACGCTCTTTAGATGAACTTTTAGTATCTCCACTAACACAGTAATTCGTGATCAACCCCCCCCCCTGACTACTGAGAAGGCAAACAACAGTCAAATATTTATTCTCCCCTCTTGATACATCAAAAAAACCCTAGGAATTCATACTCTTTTAGACTGCCGTTGTGAATCAGTCATTCACAATAAATGTTTTGAGTCACCTGATTTCCAGATAAACCTACAGTTTAAATATTCTAAATGATTATTATCAAAGATCCCTTTTTAATTGATTTCAGTTGAATGTTTAAGAAACATTCCATTATCTCAACACATAACAGTATTGATTTATCCCACAATATTTTATATTGGGGTAAAAGTGCTTTATTTGTGAACTTGTGATCAACACCGCTGTCAATGCATGTATGTATGCATGTATGTATGTATGCATGTAGGTAAGCAGGTAGGTAGTGGGTAGGTAAGTATGTGTATTTGTCAAGTGCAATATGAACCATACAAAAAAACATTAGACAAAAATGAAATATGACGATCATAACTGATTAAATATTTATTTAGATATATTCGTTTATCTAACCTGTTGAATAGTTAAAATGCCTATTACGTAAATACACTTTGTGAATACTTAATAGATGACTCCATTTTTTCTAATAGAAATGTAATAATTATTAATTATCTTATGTATATCTATCATAAATAACATGGGTTTCAATTACATTGGTGTTAATATTCTGGACTTTAGTTCAGTTATTATTTATTTACATCAGTATTCTTTGTATAGATTACTTCAATATAGTCATTCTGTTACAAGATTATGTAGAATTACTAGACTGTGGCTAGAATTACAATGTATGATCTATTGTTTCGTTCTATTTTTAACTTATCATTTGGATTTTTTTACATCCTAGTTGATGTTCACTTCTGGTCTCTAACCTAGTATCTTCTGATTCAAACGTCAACAATTTATCCATTTAGCCAGTGAGCCCAGATAACTACTCACTGCTGCTACCAATATGAATCCTAATTAAAAATGGAAGAGATATTATTATTATTATCCCATTGCTGATATTCCCTACAAACTGCTACCATATGGACATCATGACACATGTCTATACATAATAGATGGAATGTGCTAAGCAGTGGAATCCAGGACATGTGTTTCATCCTATTTGGCACTCGTTATTTGTATGTATTTGCATGCGTGCTGATGTTCACTATGCGACTCGAACCTTATATCTATCGCCTCAAACTGTTCAGTACGTTATTTAGCGAGTCGCTGTGTCAATATTATCACAAACTTGTTCGACGGGCATCTTGGATTCCAATGATAACCACAATCTGTCTATTTTGTAGAAACTTATTTCTTGGAATCTAATATCTTCAGAGTTATAAAAATTTCATTTATTCCGGGCACGACAAATGGAAATAGATTCTCATAGATTAAATCTTGTAAATATATCGTTGATTATTATTCTAAATTACAGTCACTTGTGTTCAACTATATATTTATATTCATCATAAACAAAATACCTTGAGGCTATATTCACCCTATTTTACTTTGTATTACATAAAGTACATGTTTTATTCATCAAAAAGCAAATTTATGATCAGTTTTCTCATAAGTTGAGATTCATTCAATAGAAATTCACTTAATCTATCACTTCTTATACACCAAATATTTGTGTCACTGATACTTTAGTTATTCTTTGAATTTCTTTTAAATTACAACCAATCAATTCTGAATGAGCTAAAAGCTTCAATTGAAGGTCAGTTTAGAGGTGTACTAATCAAAGTTTATCTACATGATTATAGATCGCAATGAGATTCTGAAAAATCCTATTGGGAAATTGATATATCCCGATGAAAAGAATGAATGGCGACTGTTGGAATCCATTTCTGACCTAATATAATACATATATTTTTATTGTGTAGTTCTTAAGTAACTAAACTATTCACATTCGTGTTCTTCTTATTATAAGCTTGATTTTGATCTATGAACTATTATTATACGATTTACCGTTGTTGAGTTATGCCCAGTCTATCAATTACTACCTATCACATTCACAACCACTTTTGGCTAATTCTTGTACAAATGTTGTTTCATATTTTATGGTACGGTGTGGCCTGTCTGGTTGTTATATAAACCCAGTATTTTTGAGACAAATGATTCATATTGCAGAGGCTGAGACTGGTGTTCTGAATTTAGCAGGCTGTGCTTAGCGGGAATGAGGTTCGATAAAGACTCTAGACTGCTCGTACGGGTTTTATGTGTAATTGGTCCGATTGATAATTCACTGTTCTCTAATTAGCTGCATCATCACGTGATACATTAATAGGACACATGGCACAAGTTATAACAGAAATACTATAGATGGTAATAACCTGCATGTAAGTCAATGATTTAATTTTTTCAAGTACTACTAAACATGTGTATGCACATCATAATCCATTCTAGTGATTAATATTTTCAGTAGTTAATATATCTTAATGATAAAATATGCAGCTAAACATTTCGTAACTAGGATTCGTGAAATATTTCGCTCGTATTTAGTCTAATCAATAACTTGATTACCATATAAATTACACGTCACAGCCAGCAAATTAATCAGGATCAAGATAACGGCTTTTCAGTTTTGGAGTTAAAATACAAAAATTAACGTTAGCTATCAATCTCATAATTAGTAAATTGGTTAAATGTAATTTTAATTGATAATAAGCCAATTATACTGTCATAAGGTAAAAATGACAGTATGAATCCCATGAGTTACAGAATTCTTACTCATTCCAAAGTAAATTACATTCGAAATAATTAAGAATAGCCATTTTATTGATTTATTGGGTCAGTCAGATATAGATCGAATGATAAGCATATGTTATTGACTAAGATTCGGTCTTCCGTTATGACAAACGGAACAAGTGTTAAATACGACTGAATATATATTCTGGATACTACTGCTAATCATTTATCCATTTTAAAAATAGCTTGTGTAAAGGTGCCTATATCAAGGCAAACTGACGATAATGTGCATATCCTAACAAAGACTGACCAAATTCAGTCTTGAATGTCATGAGTGGAATAATTCAAACCTTGACTAATAACAATATTTCACAGGTTGAAATCATTAGTCTAGACCACCATGGAAAGCCTGGAAGTATTGGACGGCCGTCTCGTCCTAGCGCGGGACTCCTCAGCAGTGCGTACCCACGAACCCGCCTCTCGTGAGATTCGGACCCAGGACCTACTAGACTTCGCGCGTGAGCACTTAACCATTAGACCACTGAGCCGGTATCTAATGGTGTTAATGTCTAACTTCAACCAATCCACGAAGTTGCGTCACCGAACACCGTCCACTGCTCCCAGGTTTTCAATGGTGGTCTAGCTTCAATTGACTCATGATTTCAACCTGTCCTGAGTTCGAGTTCGGGGCGGGGCGGGTTCGTGGGTGCGCACTGCTGAGGAGTCCCACTCTAGGACGAAACGGCCGTCCAATGCTTCCTAGTTTTCCAAGGCGGTCTAGCTTCAATTGACTCATGATTTCAACCTGTGAAACTTCCTAAAATCTCCACAAAACTCATTCTGATAACAATATTTCAGTTTAATACTCATCCGGCCTGATGGATCAACGATCAAATACAAGTTTTAATTCTAGATCAACCTGTAGTCTGAGAAAAAACCACATGTCATTGAAGATATTTCTGGTTTATTTGTAATCAAGCTTGTCGAAAAAAAATAATATTTAAAAAAAAAGAAAACTGTACTAAAATAAGAAAATGAAGTCCGGATTATTCAGTTTCATTTATTAGTTACTAGTCTGTTTTAATTCTTCCTGTAATACACACTCTCAGTGGGTTTCATTCCCTCTCCCTAACTTTGTATCACTGTTAGGTCTCGAGAAACATAACGAATGGTAAATCTGGGATACTTTTATGGACCAATACTAAACGTATATCTTTATCGTATAATCGTTAAATAACTAAACTATTCATATTTATGTTCTTCTTATTATAATCTTCATTTTGACCCATAAACTATCACTATACGTTCTACCATTCTTAAGTTGTACGCAGTATATTAATTACTACCTCCCTCATCCACAGACACATTTGGCTAATTCTTGTACAAATGTTGTTTTATATTTTATTGGTAAGTTGTGGTCTGTTTGATTGGTATATAAACTCAGTATGTTTCAAATATAATGACTCATATCGTAGAGACTGAGACTTGTGTTCTGGACTTATCTGGCTGGGCTAGGCGGAAAGTAGGACCATTCAGAACTCTAGACTGCTCGCACGTGTTTACGAGTCAATGATCCGATCGATAAGTCACTGCTCTCTAATCGGTGGTCACAAGTTATAACAATCACATAGATTACTTCGTTTGAAATACAGTGAATCTAATCATTGATATAGAGTTCTATAAAAGTGAAAAGAAAGATGCTATACAAACTTCTTTTTGTTTAGAATTTCTACTTGAATAAACAGTTATATACATATGTATCATCACATGATAAAATAAAATAAATGTGAATATAATCCAGATAGTATGGCGTAATGCAAAACAAAAAATAATCATGTCAAGTAAACTGTTTGAAATAAATATCTCATTACCGAAACCCTCAACAGCAACAATATTGACAATAAGAAGGAGAATAATGACAACTACCCCAGTTTATATCTCTGGATTTGCATCATTCTATTAGTTTGTAGTCTTTCTCTCTTGCTCTGTTGTCTGTACTTGTTCGTTTGTTTTTGTGTTGTTTTTTTTCATAATAAAAGGCTAAATTTCTATAATCATTAACTTGCTCATAAATTAACCAAATTTTATTCTTTTGTTTCCATGATAGTAATATTAATATCTAGACATAGAAAAAACGGAAAAGGTATTCAGAAAAGAAAATAATAAAAACGTAAAATTGTCTACAAACAATTGAGTTTTAATATTTAAAAAAGAAAACGATCGGAAAAAAGTATTATTTGCTTAACTTTTGTTAAATTTGCCAGAGGATTAAAATTTTACCCAAAAAAAAAACGAAAAATGAAAAAAAATGTATCCGTTTAATTTGAGCACCAACACACACACACCAATGCACGCATAGTAAGTCAGACAGTAAATTGGTAACAAGCCAATGGGTTTTATCGATAACTCAATAAAGATAAATGTTAAAATAGATATACAGACACACACATAAATCTATGCACACACACATATATACATAAATACACAAAATATTCATGTAATTCAATTACAATTCGATTCATAAAATGAAAACTAGTCTTTTCTTTAATTTATTAGATATTTGTAATTTATACACTATTATATAATAGTGAATAAGGGTCATTTCATTAGTACATTCAATCCATTATTTATATTGTCATTGTATACAACAAATTAAATTAAAGAACATTGTAAAGTAAAATGAATTGAATTGAATATCTGATTCTCCTTTTCTATTTTCTTGACACATTTGATTCACTACAAGGAAGAAAAAAGGAGAGGGTAAAGAAAACAGATTGGTTTTTGTTGTTGTTTTTGTTGTTGTTAATCTAACTGGTTACCTTACAAATATTACTTTTTATAGTCCGATGTAAATCCCGAAGAGAATATTTATAACATCTCATCGATAAGTGTAAACTATTAATGAAAACAATAAGTTTTGAACTTTCTGTATAAGTAATACAACATAGATTAATATGACGACTATGATTTACAGTACTGGATGTTATAGAATGGCCTAGCCGAACATTATAACTTTAATGAATACTACAGAGCAATGTTGCTTACTCTCACCCTTCCTCCTTCTCCTGAAGATCTACTGGATTATGAAGACGTCAACATCTGAAGAGAAGCACGGGATACAGTGGACAGCTAGGATGCAGTTGGACGATCTAGACTTCGCAGACGATCTGACCCTCCTATCGCACACGCAACAACAAATGCAGGAGAAGACGACCAGTGTAGCAGCAGCCTCAGCAGCAGTAGGTTTCAATATACACAAAGGGGAAAGCAAGATTCTCCCATACAACACAGCATACAAAAATCGAATCACACTTGATGGAGAAGATTCGGATGATGTAAAAACCTTTACATATTAGGACAGCATCATTGATGATAGCATATGAAAGGATACACATTGAGGAAATCACTCAACTGCATCACAAGGCAAGTCCTCACATGGAATCCTGAAAGTCAAAGGAGAAGAGGAAAACCAAAGAACACATCACGTCGAGAAATAGAGACAGACATGAGAAGAATGAACAAAAATTGTATAGAACTGGAAAGGAAGGCGGAGGACAGAGTGGGTTGGAGAATCCTGGTCGGTGGCCTATGCTCCATTGGGGTTAACAGGCGTAAATAAGTAAGAATACTACAGAATTACTTTGTTTTTTGAATGTCAACTAGAATGCTGTGTAAACATGGACCTTACTAGTGTTTGCTTAATATAAAACATTTGTATACTATCACACAAATCAATTGAGTAAATTAATCGTTGACTTCACATACAACTAAATCGTTTCCTTAACATTAATAAATAGCATATATATATATATATATATATATAACGACTGAAATTTTATACTTCTTTTTTCAACAATGAATCCACAAATTAAATTAAGCATCATTGTAAATCAAATTGAATTGTGTTTCTCTTGATTCATTTAAGCAACAAACTTGGAATATGGAGAGAAAAAGTTTTATTTTGTTGGTCAACACATTCATTTTTTTGTTAACAAAAAGAATTGGTGTTTTGTTGTCATGAGTATTATCGTTACTATGATAAGAACATTTCTTGATTATTCTTTATTTAAATGCGAAAAGATAACATTCATATTAGATTAAATTCATTGACATCAAATATTTCATTCAATCTATAGTGTTCTACTAAATTTACAATGTGTTTCACTGGTTCATCCACTACATACTACTGGAGCTATTTGAATTCCTACTCAGAAACTTAATTTTTGTACTCAGTATAAATTTATACAATTAATTCTACTCTCTACTTTAGCTGTCTATATAGGTCATAATAGAGTGAATTTTAATAATTATTTGATTACCCTGAATGTTCTCAAAATTTCCATGCATTTCGTTCACTCTCACTGTCTTACATCATCTGTCTATACATACGTAACTAATATTAGATTTATTTGTTATCAAGGTATTTCTCCTATCAGATATTACGTACTCTGTTAACTGTTGTTCTCCTTAATTCAAACCTTAATTCAGTACTGTAAGGCTTTTTTTATACTTTGCACTAAACTGAAGGATATGATTACAAGAAAAATAAAACACAGCAACCTGATGTTTGTTATTTTTACCAAGTCGTCTTATCATTATCATTGTCAGTATAAAACAAAAAAATTTATATTGAAATTGAGCAAATCTTAATAACTGCAGTTATTAAAAATTTCTTTGTTTTATTCACAGGAACCATTATATCTTGCTAATTTAACCAGTTCACATCTGGAAAACCAATAGGTTTTGTTAAAAACAAAACTGATCTCGAATACATCATTACATTGTTCATTAGTTTATATGATTTAAAATTGAATTCAGTTAATTTTAATTTAAAACAAGATGAAATTATCAGTATGGAGTTGTGAAGATTGTTAAGTTTTTTGATTGAGTTCATGAATCGATCGATGTTAGATCACCATTGAAAACCTGGAATCACTGAATGGCTGTTTCGTCCTGTTGTAAGACTCCTCAGCAATGCAAGCGGGATCGTGAATGCTCACTTCTGAAGAATCTCACAATAGGAGGAAACGGCCGTACAGTGATTCCAGGTTCTCAATGGTGGTCAAACATTAATCGATAAATGATTTCAATCAAAAAAACAAGATGAAATGTTTCTTGTTTTTTTAATCAATATAGCGATAATTACATAACTTTTTATAAGTTCTATCCAATAATTATTGTCTATAAGATATTTTTTAGGCAAATTTTAAAGATTCCATTATTTTATATCATAACTGCCGTCAAAATAAGAGTTTATTTTGAACTTTCAATTGACAGTTTAAAATGTAAAATGGTTATTAGTTAGTGCCAAGTCATTATTTTTTTTCTAATGTTCAGTTTATTATAACCATTTAAACATCAGAAATTGCCAATTCTCATGAGATATATAATGAGACATCAGTTGAAAATGGATTATTTTATTAAACCTTTGACATATACAAAGAGACTAACCCATTATTAATTGATAAATTGAAAATAATCTGAGTTGTGGTACACTTTGTATAATACCAGTCCCAAGTTGACAAAGTACATCAGCATGATGAAATGAAGTTAACAACATGAGTGGTAAAAGAATCGAAATAATTGTAATATCATTGGCTGCAATCAAAACTAAATAATGAGAAAATTTTCTGAAAAAAAGGGAGTAAATATATGTGTAAATAAATAATGGAGAACATGTTTTAGAAGTAGATAAAGAGTGGGTAGTTATGTGTTGGGATATTCAGAAAAATATCCCAAAAACAATTATTCGGTTAAGTCTAATGCTACCCTTGAACGTTAATGGTGTCATTTCCCTATTGGTCGTTTCCCTACTAATCAATATTTATTTCGCGTGTCATTTCCCCATTGGTCAATATTATTTCAGGTGTTATCTTTCTGTTAGTCAATATTTATAGTAATCCTAACTGTATAAATATGCATTTGTTTGTAAATCATTATTCGGCTCCTGACCCCATAAACAAATTTTCATCTACGGTCCGTGTTCTGATATATTGGAGATTGGGAACAGTATTGGGGTCGAACTGGGATATCTGAAGCTGGTCAATCGGTAGAAATTAGAGTAGCCGCCTCGCGATACACAATATCATGTACCAATGTAACCCATTCTGAGCAATATTATCTAATATCTCCATCTGTTAGTCACGATATTCGTGTACACATCATGCTGATAGTCTTTTTCTATCAACACCGCACAGATCAACAGTCAGTGATTTCATTAAGTGATAATCCACTTCGGTTTTCCCACCTCTGTCTTTCTATGAACCAAAACTTACATCAACTAACATTATATTTTGAAGCAGACAGCTTAAGAACATACTTAACACAAGCTCCAGCAACTAAAATAGACAAACAATTACATCTTCAAGTTTCTTTTTAGTAATATGCCCTTCATCAACCTTGTGCCTACTTCGTGAGTAAATATGGGTATATAATATACTACTCAAGGTGTGACAAACCTCCTCTCAATAATAAGATGTTTATATGAGTCAGTAATTTAGTCATGTTCTCTAATCGTCAATGCTGCTAGAATTATATCGAAGACGTTAGTCGAGATATAAAGTTATTTTATTTTTTCCTGACCAGTTAGTATTATTCAAAACATCACTGCTAAACAGAAAAAAAGAATGAGTACAAACACTGAAAAAATTCGTTTTAATTTGAAAAGTGGTCGCGCAATATTGTGGCTTGGTTAAAGTTAGACATTAACTTCGTTGGATGCCGGCTCATTGGTCTAGAAGTTAAGTCTTAGCTTGAGACCGAAAGTCTTGAAACAGAGTCGCACGTATGGGATCGTGGATGCGCACATTTAGAGGTACATACCAGGATGAAACAGCCATCCAATACTTCCAGGTTTTTAAACGATGGTCCAACTATGATTTCAATGAAACTCAACAAACTCAACAACTTCTTCGCGACAGTTACCAATTGATTAAATAAAAACCATACTAGGGCGAAACGGCCGTTCAGTGCTTACAAATTTTCCAGGGTTGTCTAGCTTTAATTGACTCATGAACCCAAATATTAAATTACTACAACCTCCAAAAATCCCTTTCTGCAAATAGTAAGTGACAAATAAGGGTCAATGTTAGTTTATTTACGGTAGCCTTCTGTTTATGTCCCATCTTCTCTTGACTTACTCAGTTGAAATTGCAGGAAATCTGAGTTTCCTTATAAATGATAGCTTCTAGCTGGCATAAAAATTTTCAATTTAGGTATTACAAGGGCTGTATTAACCATGGTCTAAAATATTGACATCTTGGCATGTTTTCTAATAATAAAATTTCATAGTTATAAATTCCAGTGATATTTATATCAAAGAAAGGAAAACATAATTCATTCTCATTAAGTTGATCTGTAGCTTTCTCTTAGAATGAAAACACTAGCATGTACATAACTCATTATGGAGATACATCTTTCTGGTTGATGTCAGCCAGTGTATGATACTTGGGTAAAATTAGGGGGATTGTTTGAATCGTGGAGAAAAACAGCCTATTAGTTCCATGGTGGACGGTTTGTGGATACTATTCATTTTGAAGATACCTTACATTTTGAACAGGTTAAAAGTAAATCACAAATAAAGACCTCTTTACGATAAGAAACTTCTCATCAAATCAAACTGTCTTTATAAATGTCTCATTTTGATAGTTATTACGTTTCTATTGGTGAGTAACTTCCAAAAGAATTCCCACTGTTCTAATTTGATATTGTGATCGGTGAGTTAAGTCATTTTGTCAGCGTAACAGATCCTAACAATGTCAATTAATATTTGTTATAACTACAAAAAGTGGTACTTAAAATAGGGGAAACTGTGATTTACACGATTTAAAGAAGGAGAGGACGTATCAGTTGAAGATTTTGTCAGCCCCCCAATAAATATAATAACTGTCATTTATTCATCGAATGCCCTCATTTATATACAAATTTTACTGACTTTGTGTTGCATGCTACTAATATCGTCAAATATAAGTAGTATATATCATCATCGAAAGTGAAATACCTGATGACATCGATGTTTAAAGCAATAATTATTGAGTTTAGACCTCGTCGTAAAGATTAGCATATTGACATACTAAGAAAATCCAACTGAAAAGTCACAAATATAATAAAACACGTCTCCTGAATTCCACTGCTAGCCACAGTCCAAATATGCTAATACAAGTGAACACTATACTTAACTTTGGTATGCAAATATATATATATATATATATATATATATATATATATATATATATATATATATATATATATATAGTATTTTGTGATTAGATAGTGGTTGGATGTAGTTGACAAGAAACCCTGAACCCGGGTTTCGTGCTACTTGGCACTCGTCTGCAGGGTTTACCTTTAATCTTGAGGGAACTGGTGCTCCCTGACAGATTCGATCTCGTGTCACCCAACTTCACAGTCAGAGACGTTACCACTGAGCTCTCCGGGCCGCGACCAATCTCCTGTAGGACTGAGATGTACGAATGCAGTGTCGAGTCACCTAGACTGGTGGCCACATTGTATCGTGGTCGATAGCATTCGATCTGCACTAATAATATGGACTTGACACTCATGACATTGGTCACCACCCAGTGATCAATCACTTGTGATAGTATTTTGTGAAAACTCTTTTATACTTTTCTTGCTAAACAGTGTTGTGGTGTTTTATATAAATAAATGTTAATATTTGAATTTCAATGACGCAATGAGAAGATAAAGTTTATTAAAATTATGTAATATATTTGTGCAATACATTTCGAACAATCTGATCACACATATACTTGTTAAGACATTTTTATATGAAATATAAAAGGTTAACTAGACAGATTAAAGATAAGAAACAATAATAATAAAGTACACAAAAACAAATGTGATTACCACTCTGGATAAGAAATCAATATTAACAGGGTAAGTTAAGTGTAAGAACAAATTGTTTTTGAACATATGAAGGGGGTTTCAATATCTGTATAGCCAAAGCTTTAATAAACCTTAGTATACATCCTAGAAGGCTTTTGTAGTCTTTGACAATTATCATAAATAATTACTATCTTGAAGAGATTTTTAGAAAAGTTGGCTAGATGAAACATTGAAATCAATTAAATTTCATTTCAAATATAACTTCCTTTTCCCAATAATCATTGGAATGTTTACATTTGTCATTGAAATAAATCATTATTTGTCATAATTGTTTTTCCTTTTGACATAACAACAAAACAAAGTGATTATATAACTAAGATAAATGATAAATCTTTTTTACATAGTTGTAGTTTATTACTCTAATTAGTAATATAAATATTATTAATTAAATTAAATTAAGAATTATAGATTACAAAACTTCTGTTTATATCAGAAGGGGTTTAGTATAGATTGTAGTTATTCCAACAGTTGAGATCATGAGTCAATTGAAGCTAGACCTGGAAGCACTAGATGACCGTTTCGTCATATTGTGGCACTCCTCAGTAGTGCGCATCCACGACTCAGGACCTATCAGTCTCTTGCGCAAGCGCTTACTCTCTAGAACATTGAGCCGGCTGGCATCCAACGGTGTTATTGTCTAACTTCAACTGATCCATGAAATTAAGCGACATATTTATCATTGTCATCAGTGAGTTACTATCTCACAACTGACCCGGTTGAACTCCACTGGTCCCGGGTTTGAATCCCACGAGGCGGGGTCGTGGATGCGCACTACTGAGGAGTCCCACAATGGGAAGAAATGGCCGTCCAGTGCTTCCAAGTTTTCCATGGTTGTCTAGCTTTAATTGACTCATGATCTCAAGACTTGACATTTCTGTTTATATCTTGTCTTGGTTGTCCACTTTTTTTTTCATTTCGAATTCATACTATCATATTTGTTTAGAAAAACAAGAGTTAAGGAAGTACATATAACAGGTAATAATCATAATATTGCTTGTGTGGTGTGGGTTACTTATATCCACATAAGTAATATATAACGGTAGTCAGGTATAGAATGTATTTCAGTAGAAGGTCGATGAGGAAAGAACGGGAAAGGAATGCAATTGGTATGAAAACGCATGAATTGTTGTTTGCGACAGGAACAGTGAAGTTTGACATGATGGATTTATATTTTGCAAATTAAGGATTTACTATATGGTTCTCAGATTTTATTGTGATGCTCTGTAATTATGTGCCCAAATACATTCGACTGTCTCCACTCGTGTTCTTAACTACTATGCTTGTAATTCTACATGGGAAAAACAATTGAATATTATTAGAATGTGGAGGAGAGGTAAAGTTGAGGACACTGTTAAAGGTTCTGGGTTCCAGTCTTGTATGCAGGATAATGGGTGCACACTGGTGAGGAGTCTCATACTTGAACGAAGCAGCCGTTCTGTGCTTCCAGGTTTTCAACGTTAATTTAGCTTAGGTTGACTCGTAAATTCAATTGTGAAGATTTGATATAATTCATTCCCTGTAATTTCATGAATTTCTAGATCTGAACAATTCAAAACTTGAATAAAATAGAACCTAATAATACTCTCAAGCCTCCAATAAGACTTCAATTTGAATGATAAAATTGTTTTAACGGTTTTCTATGGCGTGAAAAGTTGAAGTATTCTCATGACAAATGGTGAAGAAATTAGATTTGCAATTAGTAAGAATCTGTTGAAAACTTTATAAATTATTCCTTATTCATATACACTGAGGTAAGATCACCCTAGTTATAAATAAATGAATGGTAACTGACTTGTATCTACTGTGATCAAGCTATAATATCGTATTTGAATCGAGTATAAGTTTTATTTTAAATAATTGAATGTTGTACTGGACTGTTTATGTGAATAGAAATAATGAAAGACTATTTAGCATCAGTAAAAATATCCACCTCCCTTTTAGGATGATATCCAGAATGGCAATGATTTTCTGTAATCAAGTCTAAAGAATACAATACCAGCGAAAACAACAAATATATTAGTTATAAATTCTTTCTGTCGTTTTAAGAATCATTCTATCAATTAAGCGGTCCACAAACTTACATCGACATTATTTATTCCAACTAACTATGATGTTTCGAATTATTTGAATTATAGCACGAACTAAGAGTCCGAGAAACAACGCAATTGAATTCAGAAGACACAAGCACAAACGAATGTACTGTATTTGGAATTCGAAATCGTGCAATCAACAAGTACAAAGGTATCATTAGTCAATTCAAACACCACATCCGTCACAGCTTAAATAGGTGTATAAATATCTGTAATCGGTTGTACGTCTTCTTCTTAAGTTCATCCTGAGTCTGTTCGACATTGTATTGGATAAAAACTTTGTAGTATCTAGAATGTGCTCATTGGTATTGGAATTAACAAACAAAATCGGAACAGACTCACCTGGAATTGTATACAATCAGCATGTCGGTTTTGTACCGAAATCATCAATATCTAGAATTGGAACCATATATTTTTCAACACTATCCTCCCCCACGAAATAATGTTGGATCTTAATATCCCCAAGTTATGAATAATGTGACTTCATTTAAAACATATTTCTCACATTGACTAGAGTATACACTGAAAGTGGATTTGTGATAAGGATGAACAGCAGTTGGTATGAAATCATCTGAATTGTAATCAAAATTGAGCTCACTTAATACTCGTGCTTCGCATTGAACAGGTTTTTCACAAGGATTAAATGCATTATAAGGATAGGTAATATATGATATAACATCAGGATTTGATTCTTCTGAAATATTCTCATGAAATCCATTAAGAATGTCATTGCAGAGTAATGGATCATTAGAAAAATTAGCATCTATCAAAACTACATCAGGTTTTCGATCATAATTATGTTCACTCAACATATTTTCTTCAGATTTGCAAGGAATTTCAACAGAAATATGTGAATGATTAGGAAAAACCATACCTGGTACAATAGCATGAGAATTCTGATAAATCGATTGGTGAGAAACTGTTGTCTCACAAGAATTTCCAAATTTGATTTACCTCTGAACTGCTTTGCGACTGTACACTGTCTATTGCAATAGTTGATAAAGATAAATCATCATTATAAATACTCGACTTGGTAAAATCAGAATTATCAGACTTAATATTAGTTGCAATAAAATAAACATTAGTATTACAGACTGACTGAATATGTCCAATATCACCACATTTAAAGCACTTAGAATTACGAAATTTACATGAATTAAAAGAGTGGAACTTGCCACAGGACAAACACCGACTAAACTTGTGCGCATCTTCGTGATTTGCATTGCAAATCCTCAATAAATTATCTGCATAATCTTGAGTATGAACTGAGTTGGGATGACGCAATGTAGTGGAATTTTTTATATACTCATGAACCATTTTACGAGATCCCTCTCTTTTACAGCGTTCGAAATTTGTATAATTAACATAATCTAGCAGCACTTCCTTGAGAGTTGTATAAGGAAGCGAGATATGCTTTTCCGGCATAGCCAGAGTTCTTAACAAGCTGTATGCTTCTTTACCGATGAATGTGAGGAAATGTGCCACAATATTAACATCCTCATCATCTTCCTTGGTCATAACCCAGATTTCGAACCTTTCAAAGTAATCCTCAAAAGCCTCAGAAGTTGAATGAATATCTAACTTTTCCATCGCAGACTCCATCGCGACACCAGTATAATGTTTCGAATTATTTGAATTATAGCACGAACTAAGAGTCCAAGAAATAACGCAATTGAATTAAGAAGACACAAGCACAAACGAATGTACTGTATTTGAATTTCGAAATCGTGCAATCAACAAGTACAAAGGTAGTCAATTCAAACACCACACTACCTTTATCAGCAGGATTTCATGATCTTATGAACCGATTTACCATTTATATCTAGCAATCTAACTATGATCTCAGCACTATTTATCCATTGGTTTCGTCTTACCTACATATGAGTCCTACATTCAAAGGCCATCTTCTAACATCAGATAATATTATTAAATGGGATAGCGCCCATTATACTTGGCCTTCAATTGGTAGATTAATATTTCACTTAACCCTAATGGTAACATAAACTTCAACAAACTACTAAATGAGCATTTTTATGTTCATTCAGAAATTTCATAATTCACTGGCTGATAAGATGGATAAATATATAACATGGTAATTTCTAGAAGGCATCATAAATTTTCATAAGTAATCAATTTTTTACGAAGGGGTATTGGGATCCACTTTCATGATGTACTATCATCCAGAATGTATTGATCATAACATATGACATTAATAAACAGTATGTAGAAATGATCAACTGGTAAATCATAAAAGAAAACCAAATATGGTATTATCTACTCACTTATTCATGCTTATGGAAAGGAAATAGTCTATGACTTTTAGGGAACTTTACTTCACTTAAAAGATCAGAATCCATATTACACAATAACATTTATAAATTCACCAAATTCAGGAAACACATCTCATCTTATTCACAATTTATCAGCTAGATATACATGCCAGACTTTAATGTTGATGTTTACATTAAGATTGGGATCCAGTACATGTCGTTTCAAACACTAACGAGTTTTCTACTGAGCTACTAAATCCATATAGCTATTAACCTGTACGAGGAGTACAATATAATTTTTAAGGGTTTGTATTTTCCTAATCATGTAATTTATAAATCTCATTGTTAACACCAGTTCTTTGATTTAACATATGCATCCCACTAATCAGTCACCAAAGAAACAAAACGCATAGTTTAAGTTTCACTATTAGCATTTACTAGTATGTAACCTAAGTTGAAACATTTAAGAAATTACACTTATTCTCGAAATTATACTTAGGTCAATTGGCTTATTTTATCAACCACTTTAAGTCAACTCATTAACATTATGCAATTAAGAAATGCATACAGCTTATTCCCTTAATAATTTTAAATAGACTATGAGTAATAAAATTTGGGGAGTAAGTTCAATTTCAACCTGCCAGAATTATTGAACGAAGGTTTTGTATCGGTTAGTTAGACAGTTAACACACGTTGATAACGAATACATTCAATTTTGGTGCTATTAATTTTCTCCCTGAAATTTGGAATTTTCATTCAGTATCATATTCTGAGAAGTTGTCACTGAGCTACTCATATGGTAAATAAGCTTTCAATGGGATGAGATAATAACACTAAATGATCACTTAGGGTCAAACAATATTATGTTTGAGTATATTGATTTTGTGGCTATCAGCAGAATATAAAACAAACATTCCATCCTATACAAGATTTATCAGATGGATGCATGCACTAAATCCCAGTGTTAATATTCACACTGTGACTCAAATACTTGATGGATAATCCACTAAACTGTTAAGTCTAGATAACCACAAGTATGCAGGTATGACTAAAAGTTATTAGTTCCCTTTGAGTGGAATGGATCAGTCTCTGTAGCCATATCTGCATCCCGTACTGATTACCTCAATATAGAGATATATAACACCTTCTAGTATACTTGGATGAATGTGTGTATGTTAACAAGTTAAAATTATAACCGATAGTTATTGATGCTTTAATTGAGTAAATGATTTACCTTCCCTGTAGTTAATTTTTTTTATTTAGAAGGTTATATGGTTTAACGTAGTTGAAGCTCCCACTATCTCCCAGCCTGATATATCACTCCCTGCAAGAGATAAGTCCAATTGACTTTGTCTTTAACATCAGGCTATAAGCGTTAGAATCCCTGAAGTGATGTTAGGTACTTGAAACTTACTAGCGTCCCGACTAGAATGAATCTTCCATCTCTACTTCCTTATGTCAAGTCACACCGAAGCAAAATGTAAACCGAGCTCTATCGATCAACTCCGCATCATTTATATTTTAAACAAGCTTTGTTGTCAAGTAATGACTAGTAAAACATATATAGATATACATCATTGAGATCATGAATCGACTGATGCTAGACCACCATTGAAAACCTGGAGGCACTGGGCGAAAGTTTCGTTCTGTTATGGGACTCCTCATCAGTGCGCACCCACGATCCTGCTAGAGGGATTCGAACCCAGGGTTTTCGGTCTCATGCGCGAACGCTATTCATGATCTCAATCAAAAACTTATTAATCTCAGCAACTCCATACTGATATTTATGTATTTAGGATACTGACAATTCATGCTAAGATTTAAAAAAAATTCATTTGTATGAATTTTTTATCGTCAACCTATAATGTGAGTGAATTTTATAGAATAATTGACGATACAGCGAAAATTACTAATTCAGTAGTTTATCAGACAATATGAAACTAATGAGATAAAGTTAAAGATTTATGAGTGTTTTAGTAATTAGTAACACGCAAATTTAAGCCATCAAAAATCAATTAATTAACTATTCAGACGTAATTTCGATGGTTTACATCATAAAATGACCGTAGTTAGAAAACCATTGAAAACTAACAAACACTGATCAACTTATTTACATATAATGGGACTCCTTTATCAGCTATCTCACTGGGAATCAGTAAAAAGTTAAAAAGATGGAATATTTTTTTAATAATTGAGGTCACGAATCGGTTTAAGTTAGATCACCGTTGAAAACCTGGAAGCACAAGATAGCCATTTTGTTCTGGCATGGAGCTCTTCAGTAGTGCTCGTTCACGATCCGCACTTGGGAATCGAACCCAGAACCTTGGGTCTCGTGCTCACACTTAGCATTTAGACCGTTGAGCTGACATCTAACAGTATTCATGTCTAGTTTCAATCAATCCATGATCTTTCGCAACACTTCATCCATTGTCGGAGGTGGATAACTGTCCCATACTCAACACGGATTGGACTCCAGTAATCACGGCTTCTCACTAGTACTCCAGAAAATTCATCTTGAAGCTAGTTGCTAGTGAGTACATGATGATTATTATCAGAATGGGAATTTGTGGAGATTTCAGTTATTTTATTCGTTAAATTCATGAGTCGATCTAAGATAGACCACCACTGAAAACGATAGTCCAGTGCTTCCAGTTTTTCATTGGTGGTCTAGCTTAGATCAATTCATGAATTCAACGATTAAAATTAATCTAATCTTCACAAATCCCCATTTTGATCAAAAAATGTTTACATTCATTGATTCGTGAATAAATTTAAGAACTTAATGTGGGGAACATTTTTCGCCATAGAAGAATAATGGATTCGACCATAAACTACAAATTCATAATGTTTTGAGGTCTACATATTTTGTAAACTATGAAAATTCATTACTGAAATTCATTTATGACCGAATATGATGATAGTTGAACAATTTCATAATTTGACTGAAGGTAAAAATTTACTAATATTAGAAGCTGTTTTACATGTAAAACGGGAACGCACTTAATCGAATTTCTCACATTTTTGCGCTTAGAGTTATACGCTATCATGGATACACATTTTGAAGAGTTCCATACAAAAAATAAACTTTTGTTTAGTCCAGTTTAATTGTCCAGGTAAAGTCAGTTTATGATGCAAAATATGCATCCAACTTGTGTTTCCTATGAACAATAATACCGAGAACAATAATGATTGAAGTGTTATCAAAATACCCGTTCAATATGTCTTCGTGCACACTTCTTTGTTCAAATGCATTAAGATATACCATGTTGAGAAAGAAATTATCTCTGTCTGTAATCACATTCAAACTTGGAGATAAACTAGTGATAGCATGTAAATAATAATAATAATAATAATAATATATATATATATATATATATAACCATGTAAACCCTAAAAATTTCCTTAAATTCAACATTGTTTACTTTTAATGGGACATTATACAAACAAAGTAATGGGATAGCAATCGGATCCTCCATGTTTCCTATTATGGCCAACCTGTTTATGGCACATACAGAATCTAATATTTTAGCTGATGACATTAAACCATAGATCTAGCTCAGATATGTAGATGATACCTTTGTTGTCATAAAAAAGACTCATCTAAAATCTTTTTCTAAACTGATCAATGCACTTCCATCTTACATGAAATTTACAAACGAGAATGAAAGTGAACATGGTGAGATACCATTTTTAGATTGCATAGTTAAAAGGAATCTAAATGAAATTCTAAATCTATCCATCTACCGAAAGCCTACACACTCAAATCGTTATATTGACTTCAATTCAGCACATCCATTCAGTGCAAAGAACTCTCCACGAAATTGAGCGATACATCCACCATTGTCATCAGTGAGTAATTGAATCCAGGATCTTCATATCCCATAATAAAAGGCCAATTATTACATCACTAGGTAGGCATTCAATGAAATACATTTCTAACCATCAATTAAATTAATCTCCATAAAATGTTACCAATATATCTATTACGATTAATAATCTTACAGTTTCATTCAACCTGCAACCTAATTCAAGTATACATTACATATCAATAATCATTGCAGCATTTACAAATACAGAGAAATATCAGGAAGGGGTCTTTGTAGATATTATAGTAATTTCAATAGTTGAAATTATGAGTCAATTGAAGCTAGACCACCAAGGAAAAACTGGAAGCACAGGTTGACCATCTCGTCCTATTGTAGGACAAAGAAATATATTGTAGTATAATTGTTTTGTTTCCATGACAAACTATGAAATTTCATTAAAGATATAAGTTTCAACTTTTAAAAAAATAAAAGTTTATTCATTGTGTTTCATTCATTAATTTTACCGACTTGAATCGTTATAACCAAATAGTATTATTCTCCTAATCAGTTTAAATGTTCAAATATAACATGTATGGACATGTATTACAATCAATTTCCAAATATAAGGTTTACTTAGATCTCTTTGAATCTTCTTATGTTTTGTTGATACTGAAGATGATTTTCATTTACTTACTTTCGCTTGTTACTCTCAATGTAGCATAGGCCGCCGTACAGCATTCTCTATTTTTCATTTAACTTATTACCAAAAGAGACTATATATTTTTGTTATTAATCGACATCTTTTTATAATTTGTGGATTTCTATAAACTATTGATCCTCATTACTTTTTTCTTTGACTTTTGGGTAAAGGTTTCTCTACATTGAATAGATAAGTAGATCTAATTAATAAGGTAGAAGCTGTGAATCTTTAAATGTTATTATGGATATATGATTGTGGCTAGACATTTGTAATCTTGCAAACAAGTGAGATTATTCTCTCCAATATAAACTATCCATTCCATTCGTATCTTTCTCTTTGTATGTCTTTCAGCCGAATGAGACTTAGATACATCAGGGTCCATACAATCAAACAAACGTACAAACTTGCTACTAAATACAAAATATGATATAAAGGTTATAAGAACTGATCAATCGGACTATAGTTTATAAATGCCCTTTGAATGACTCTAAAGTAACGTTGAAAATGTTCACCTACTAACTAGGACTATACGAAGGTTATAAATCAATGTAAGGAATTAGAATTAGAATTTACAGTTGATGATTAGGATTAGGAACTAGATTCAGGGTATTCATCACGAAATGGTATCAGTTTAAATACCAAAACGCTAAATAGCCATCAAAATCCACGACATATAATCTTACATTTGATTGATTTGTCCATAAATTATAGTCTCACCGAACTGATTCATCCAGAAGCCGATACTCTTGTATAAAGAAGTTATGCATTATTGTGATCAGTCCATCTGGGATCGCGCAGAAACCTTCATTTTTTGTGGCGAATGATCAACTTTATGATCACCGAATCAATATCCGATACTCTACTTCAAACGGTTCACTTTTATTATTATTAGTTTAGGGGTAGTAGAGATTGTTAAGTTTTTTTATTGAGATCATCAACCGATTGATATTAGACCACCACTGAAAACCTGGAAGCACTGGACGGCTGTTTCATCCTATTGTGGGACTCCTCAGCAGTGAACATCCACGATCCCACTCGCGGGACTCGAACCCAGGGCCTCCAGTCTTATTATTATTATTATTATTATTATTATTATTATTATTATTATTATTATTATTGTATACAGTGATTCATATGATTTGAAAATTCCTAACTATTTCATAAACAGACAAAGAACGACAGTGTGATAACCTGTTCACTTTTATTTTATTTTATTTTTATTATTTCGATAATAAATGACCATTAATGGATGACTTTTTTTCTGGAAATAGAGATTATATATTTATTTAGCTTGTCAAGTATATCAATAAACAATAGAGACATTTTCATTTAGGTATATAAATATATATACTGGTGATTGTATAAACCTATTTATATGCTTACCAGTTCTATATGAATGAGTCACTGTAAAGTTAGACCGTTCTCAATATATATTCTTGGCTTGAAATCCAGCTTCTGTCTCAACAGTGAACCGTCCTTAATAATGATTCATTTGACAGTTTCGATAAAAAAATTAATCATACCGCTTGAAAAACAAACAGAAAAATCTGGATAAATTTATAAAATATTCTTTTTTAAACTTATTTTTTTATAAATATATATATCAGAAGGAGGGTTGTGGGAATTGTAGTAATTTCAGTAATTGAGATCATGAGTAAATTTTAACTAGACCAGCATGGAAAACCTGGAAGCACCAGATGATCGTTTCGTCCTATTGTGGCACTCCTCAGTAGTGCGCATCCACGACTCAGGACCTATCAGTCTCTTGCGCAAGCGCTTACTCTCTAGAACATTGAGCCGGCTGGCATCCAACGGTGTTATTGTCTAACTTCAACTAATCCATGAAATTAAGCGACATATTTATCATTGTCATCAGTGAGTTACTATCTCACAACTGACCCGGTTGAACTCTACTGGTCACTGCTTTTTAGTTGAAGTTAGACATTAAAACCGTTGGATCAGTGATCTAGTGGTTAAGCGATCGCGCTCCAGAATGATAAGTTCTGCATTTGAATCTCGCGATCCGGGGTTGTGGGTGCACACTACTGAGGAGTCCCACATCAGGACGAAATGGCCGTTCAGTGCATCCAGGTTTTCCATGGTGGTCTAGCTTCCACTGACTCTTGATCTTAGCTATGGAAATATATATATATATATATATATATATATATATATATATATATATATATATATATATATATATATATATATATATATATTAGAGAATAAAACTTATGTCAGTCTTTTCAACTGTTCCGTAGACTTTCATTTAAGTTAATTGATGCAGTAATTCATAACATTTTTTTACTATTTGAATAAAAACTGAAAACAAGGAATAACTCTTCCTAGTATAAGACTTTTTAGGTGTACCCGTCGACTATCCTACTAGGATAAGTGGTGAATGTTTTATCTTTTAAGTGATATCCAATCGTTCATATTTGCTATATGACCATCATTCATTGACTTCAAACTACAAAATTTAAGTCTTCACATCTACTGTCTATTGACACTTAATATTATTAAATAGATGAAATCGGATTTGTATTGGACTGGAGAGAAACCTTGACAACAACCTTGCCTGATTTAACTTCCTATAAATAAGATGTCTAATCGATTTATCATTTTTTAGACTAATAAATATATTTAAGTAATATACCGTGTCACTTTTTGGCCCGATTTCCGGTTTCTAACAATAGTGTTATTTATAAATTTCTTATAAATCCTCTGCTGAATTTATTACTTATAACCTTAATAACTCATTTAATAATGTTATAATAAGTTAATGTGTAGCTGGATTTATAAGTTACTCTTGCCAATTGCTAAAGCAATACTCTGCTTTTGTTGTAAAAATACTAACCTACTTACTTACTTACGCCTGTTACCCTTTGTGAAGCATAGACCACCGGTCTTGAGGATTCCAAGTTAGAGCATGCCTCGTGATGCAGTTTGACGATTTCTGCAGTATATATCCTATCCACCTCCAGCGTCATTTTCTAATTTCCTCCTCCGCTGATGGCTGTTTTTTCTTTCTCACAGTGGATTATTAATCATGATCTCAAGCCGATGGTCCTGAAGTAGCTTATGACTACATCTTTTTATAGATATCCGCACGTTCTGTTGATGGTTTTATTAGCTTTTTAAGTTTCAGCTCGATACAATGAAGCCGTCTTGACATTTGTATTGAGAATTTTAACTTATCAGCTTTACTGTTTTTTTCATGCATTTGTATGTTCCCACGTTTTTCACTCGCCCCTTGGTTTTTTCCGCTCTTGTTTAAGGGTTGTTGATTGCTTTCTCCCTGATATTACCTTCTTTCCTGATTTTTCCCCAGAGTATCGAAAGCGGTGCATTCTTTATGATGATGCCCCTTTCGGCCTTACACCTGCTGACAACTTGAAGTTATTGAGTCTTTAATCCCTTTCTAGTTGTTCTCTATAGTAATTTCCTCATGATCCAGTGGATCCTGTAAGACTTGTAACCTGTTTCTGAGAGCTGTTTTGAACTCACTGAGCTTGTTATCATCTTGAAAAATGTTTGAACCGAACGTTTAAAATGCTTTCTATTCAACTGTTTAGTATTTCTTCGGCTTTATTTCCCGCCTTGCCACTAATAAGTGGTGTTCTGAAGTTATTTCGGCTCCTCTCTTTCTTCCTACGTCTTTTATGGACCTTTTGATGCGAACGTGATCGATTTGGTTTTCTGCGGTTTGACCCAGGGAGACACATGTCACTTTACACATGTGTTTGTGGAGGATAAAGTCATCACATAGATCGATCAACCTCTAGATATCTTCATTTCTTCCTATCAGTCTGTCGTTCCATGATGTCTTCATGCCCCGTGCTGTACAACAAGTCTTTGAAACATAGGTTGCCTAGGCGAAACTATAATTTATGGACGACCTTTGAACAAATCTTAAGTGACCCTGAGAAATGTTAACCAATCAGCGAACAATCAGTGTAGGGTAAAAACATATTATACAAAACCAAAGAAATAAAGTGAATACACTTCTTATACATGGTTCAAAAACTTGTCAAGATTAGAAAGAGGTTCGGTGGTTCTGAAATAATTATGCATGCAGTAGAGGAAATCATCCAAATGGCTACAGAACAGTCGGCCTATGGAATCATGATAAGGTCGCAAAAACTCTCAGCCTCGGCCATAAAGCGTACATACTGTTGGTGTGCACTCCGGTTGTTGAGTACACAAAATGCCACTTCTGGATAACGACACGATGCAAATAAGCAAGCCTATGTAGGAGTCTGTACGCTCTCCAAACATCCGCATATATTGTAGTACCTGGCTGCAGCCAGTGTTACTGGTGCTTTTATTATCCAGTTCGCAATAATTGTCATAACTTGCCTTAGTTAGGAATTAAATATAGGGTTTTCATCACAAACTGGCATCAGATATAATGCCAGAAATCTATTTATCCAAATGGATAAAAGACTTTCACGCCAAAATCCGAGATCTATTATCTTATACCTGATTGCTTCGTCCACAAACTATAGTCTCGCTGTTTTATCTGTTATAACCGCTCAATTATCAAGATTTGTATAAGATCCCCTGTTAACCGATCATACGTCAGCATTAAATGCTGAAGTTGTGTTGTGACCTTGAAGTCCCTCAAACGCTTCTGATTGGCTCGCCCATAAATTATAATCTCGCTCTTTAAATGATAGTTTGATTATCTTCGGTCCATAAGCGTCTCATTTTATGGATGCCCTTTGTGACGCCTTGGAGAGCATAAGTGCAACCCTTTGTGTATTTGGATTATTTTCTTTTTCTCGACCAGAATACAACAAAACCTCTTCCAAAGCTAGCCTTTTCATTCAGCTTGTGTCCGATAGGCTTTAATTTATTCTAAGCACTGCGAAATTGTATTTCTTCATTTTTGATGCTGCTTGTATGTTCTGCTCCGTCTCTCACATCGTCCGGGCGTTCCATACACCTATATTAATTGTTAAATTGGTCTCATGACAGCCGAAAAATCTCGGCCTTCATCAGGAGACGTCATAACTCATATTTATAGAGACCTCTTAACATTTAGGACAGAGTTTAAATGGCTAAAAGGATTTGTTCTGGTTATTGATTTTTAGCAAGGTTTTTTACGGGATGGGGTTGCTAACTCCATGCTCGACTCTCCGCCGATAGTAACCCTGGAAAGAAACCAAACGGAACTAGTATTACATCTAGTGATTTGTATTTTTTTACAATCGTTGACTAAGTATCATTTTTTGATGTTCGTATAACTTAGAAATATATGATGTTTTAGACCTCCAACCGTGATCGTATTACATGTCGATTCGCTTTGATTAGTAAAATTTTGCTTTATCAATATCATAACAATACATGCAGTCATATATCTCGTAAGTATGAAAATATCAAAATTCTTCGATTAGATACTTCTTATCCTGAAGAAGTCTGAACACGTTTGCTGGACGAAATGTTGAAATTATTTAAATTTCAATCGCTGAGATTATTTCAGATATAATGGCTTCTCCATAATGGGCACCCAGTTTTTATTATATTCGTTCTAATATTAACGAATATTTGTATAAAATAGATGCTTCTTAATTTTTTTTTTTTAAATTAGCTCTTCAACTGTTATCAATGTGTTGTTCACAACATTACGAAGTTGTCCAGGGGAGGAGGGGGAGAAGTGGTTTAAGATATTGTTTCTAGACACATATCTTCAGTTCTTTTCATCCGCATGGTTACTGCTTCAGCTGTTTGAACGACTTTAAATCTGACCAGATTTGATTTTAAAAAAGTTGCTAACCCTATATCTGATTTAATTGATCAAAAACGAATATTCTTCATTCAAATATTAGTCTGTTATCAATGTCTATTTGAAATTATATTCAACTTAGACAAATCTTAACAGACTATTCAATTCAATATTCTTTCAAGTATTCTTACTAATTAGAACTTCTCTTTTTTTCTACCGAAAGATTTTTTGGGAAAGACAAAGAAAAATAAAAGTATTTAAATATAGATGCTCATAACGAACAATTCATCTTGGATCGATTATGTAACCTAAATTATGATTAATTTGAAGTTTTTTTCAATAATGAGATAGAAGAGAAAAGTAGTTACTATGTGATTGGATTATCATTTTTATTCAACCTTATTTTATGAATTAATATTCAATACTTTCGATATTTTTGAAGGGGGAGGTGGGGACAATCAATCAACCAGGAAGTGATAAGTACTTGACTTGAGTAAAATATGTTTGCAAATACCTGAGAAACTGATTTGCCCATATTAAAAATACTAATCTTCATAAACAAAGATACATATTTGCTAGCCCCTAATTATCAATGCTTAAAAAACGTGTGCATTAAGGCTATATAGAAGTAATCTGCACAGGATGCACATATACCATCAATTGCAGTCCTAAGTACGAATGGGAATATACAAGTAAAGCAACACTATGTGATTTAATCTTCATAGTTGATAATTATGATAAGTTTATGTGAAACTCAATAAGTCGAATGATTACGATCAAAACACTCCCTGAATCTTCTATGATCTTAATGTTGAAATAAGTTGCATTTTCTTCTAAAAAAAGTCAAATAACCTTAGTCATAGAAATCAATGATCTTGAAATGTTGAAAATTTCTAGGTAAAATTTCCATATTATTATATTTCATACTTGGTTAGAGAGGGAATCCAGGACGAGAATTTTAGCTTACACGAAACTCTTCAGTTGAGTGTGTCTGGTTAATCTTCAATTTAATGTTTATATTGGGAATCGGACCTAGGAACATTCATTTTAAAAAACAATAAATCATCTATTTAGCTATTAAATTCATTGGGCGACTAACTTATTCAGAGAGTATTGAGTTAACATTAAAGGTTTGTAATCGCTAACCACTATTCAACTTTAATTTTTTTTTAAAAACTTGTGACTAAATGGCAACATTAAGGCAGTTAGTTCAGGATGGACATGTGATCACAGAAAATTATCATTTGCAGTTCTTCATGTCAATAAAAGTTGGATGCCGGCTCAGTGGTCTAATGGTTAAGTGCTTGCGCACGAATTATATATATATATCAGGGATTTGCCAGGCATTTTGTGTGAGGTAGATTTTAGAGGATAATCATTGACATTTCATAACAAATAACGATGTAAAAACACTGATTAATACACCGATTAACTGAATAATATTATTTAGTGTTTACGCTATTAACCGATTTCTCCATACAGTTTACAAAGTTTTGGTAGGAAACGGTGACCAGTAGAGATTAATCATGGCAGAAAGTCCTGGGTTCGGTTCAGTTGAAGAACCGTAGATGCTCATTCCTGAGTAGTTCCATATTAAGACGAAATGAACGTTTAGCTCTTTCAGTTTTCAAACGATTTTCTAACTTAAATCAACTTATGGTGTCAATGGAATTCAAAAATTTGCAAAAGTTCTTACAGAAATTAACATATTAGTAGGGAAATGTTAGAATTTGCCTTAAATGAATAGATTTCAACATGATATTCCAAATGAATTGGCATTGATAATACACAAATAGACAATAAACATGATTACCGATCCTTAGAATTTTAGATCCGGTCTTAGACAATAAATGTAAAGGATTAATGTCGCAGAAAATACTATTTACATACATTTTTTAAATAGTCTAAAATACCGGTGATAAAGTGTTTAAAATGTTTTTTCTGACCGGTCCAACAATAAAGTACATTATTCAACGAGTTCGTTCCGATGACACAACAGTATGAATCAAAACCGCGAGTAGAAAAATTTCAACCTCACCAACCAATGACTTAGACTAGTTATATTTACAAAGACCGCTTCTTATTGAATAAAGGAATTTTAATTCTTAGTTAAAATTTCAACATTATAATATATAGTTTTATCGGAATTATGTAACTGTAAACCAAAATATACTGCTTGTTATTATTAATCCCTATCAGAGTGGTATTTTAGGAATGCAACAGTTGTATTCTTATACAGAACTTATTCGCACAATAATTCATATTCCTATCTGTTCCAGTCTAACTTGTGGGGAATTGGGATATATCTTACTCTGTCTATCACTCACTGAATTAGGTTGAAAGATGATAATCCTCAAAGTAGTAAACAGTATCATATATTCACTAGACTATGGAAATAGTCACAGAAAAGATTTAAAAAATTATTAATAACTTACCAAAATTATAACCAAAAGTACTCGATGAATTTTCAGTAAATTATAATTTTATCATAGCTTAACTGATAAAGTTTATTGGGCTCATATCAATATCTTGAACATGATTGAATGAACCGGTAAACTAGTTAGTGAATGAATTTATAAGTAAATGTTTGAGACACATAACCTTTAGCACTGTTGAATGATAATAATAAATTCTTAGTGGACACCAGTAGTACTGTGGTGTGTGCTACTGATGTCAATAAATATAAGTAGTATGTACATCAATCTAAATTGAAACCCCTAATGGCAGAAGGTTAAGAAGATCGAGGAAAAGAGAATGAGAACAGAGAGTTATTGGTATGGAAACGAGAAAACAATCAAGTATGAGACAATTGGTTGACATTTAGCGGATGAAGTATTTACTATATGTTTCTCAGATTTTACCAAGAAGTTCTGTAATATGATGTCAAATACGTCTGATTATCCCCACCGGTGTTCTCATCCACTACAGTACTAATAGTCACATAGTTAATAGAATAAGGTGATTGTGTACCTTAATAACAACGACTAAGTTGTTGTGGTTTCCAGTTGATCTATGCTAAATTCTATTTGTGAATGATTGGGGATTCTTCCAATATGTCTCAACGAATGGGAATTCGAAGAAACCGGACATCTGAAGCATACACACACAATAATGCGACGTTAATGATACATTTGCCAATACTATGTAAATATGAGATTTCCTGAATAACTTTATATTAGGAACAGAAGTCAAAATTCGGGAAGGCATAACTCTATTTATACAGTAACATCCAATGACATTCAGAGACATATTAAAATTAGCAAACTAAAAGCGGTAACAACTATTTCTTTAACAACAAAGATTACTGCGGAAATATAAAGTAGAAAAGTTTATAATTTATATTGTCCTTTGTAAGAAAAAAGTTAACATGTAATCAGAAAAAAACTAGATAACTTGAGCTCTTCTAAGAAAGTGATCATAACAATGGGTTAGTCGATTTTCAATATTTAACAAACCATTAATTGGTTCAATTGTTATCCAGTCAGTCAAGTGATTGAAATGATTTTAACGAATATGAAATATCATTATTATTACTAATGCGGGATCGTGGTTGCGCACTGTTGAGGAGTCCCATAATAGGACGAAACGCCCATCCAATGCTTCCAGGTTTTCAATGGTGGTCTAGCTTCAATTGACTCATGATCTCAACTATTGAAATTACTATTATTGTTTACGATTGAATATAGTCTGTGCCTGCTGACATATAGCTTTCTTATAGATATTATTGGAAAGTTAATGGAGATTTTAACTTAATAGACTAATGAATAATAAATTATTGTTTGAACTAACTGACCAGTAACTAAATGACAATATCAGTAATAACATATAATATGAAAATCAATAATCAGCAAATTCAAACTATTACTTCTCATTGGACAGTTTAGGGACTAAATGAATTCAGTCGTTCATTCAGTAGCATATTGAACATTTCAAGTATCCTATACCGGATTTTCAATCTCAATGTGTACATCAACATTAGTATGTACCAGGTAAATCTAAATAACAATTATTGTATGAGATAAAACATGCATTCTGAATTCTATTACTAACTATAATCTGAGTTTTTTATCAAACGGATCAACCACTAAAAAATAACCTTCAGTAAGTGAAAAGAAATTGCCCAGGACAGGGTTTGATGGAGAGTGTTAGTGGGTGGTCTATGCCCTTTCAAGAGAAGTAACAGGTGTAATTACTTACACATATAGTTTACCATGTGTTAAACTCTAACATTATCAACCTCATTTTAAAGTAAGTTACAAAACAATAAACATTAGAAAACTTGACTTTTTATATGCATAATCCTGAAAAGATTGATAACATTGTAACATTTCATACAATTAAAAGTTATATAGAACACAATGTAACATTGGTAATTAAATCATACACCAAATATCATTTAATATAGATGATAAAATATTGTATAAGTAATTATTGTTTTATAAAGGTTGATTTATTCCTATAGTGTAACATTATTACATTGGTATTTTTGTCGTGAAATGAATAAACTTAGAGCAAAACTGTATAGAAACTTAAACAACACTTCTGATTGTAACAAAAAAGATTTTATTGAAACTTGAATATCAAAATGTGTAACAATAACAATCTAATTTATTATTTATTGTTACGATTGTTATTATTATAGTACATCATAAATAAATTTACATTTATTTCTCTGATGAAGAGAACCACATTTTTGTTTGAATAATCTTCTAGAGGACTAAATATCATACAAGTACTACTTTTTGATTAAAATCATAAATCGATGAATGTTAGACCACCATTGAATACCTGGAAAAACTGTACGGCTGTTTCGTTTTAGTATGGAATTCCTCAACAATGTGCATCCACGATCCCCGCACACAAGAGTCCCATCTCAATCAAAAAACTGAACAATCTCCATAACGTCATACTAATAAATGCTACTTTGACTTTCCTGTAGTCTCATTTACCTTAGATACATGTACAGCACAACTAGACAGATTTATGAATATACAGATAGATAATAGACATGCACATTATCCACATAAACACACACACTCACACGTAAGTACTCATGTACACTAATCAGAAGAAAGAGAGATACAAAGAAGCCTGAAACAATTTGTGCAACTCTAAAAAATAACAAATAAATCAGTCATTTCTGTTTGTTTACAATTGAGTGAATATTGTGGATGTTTTCTCTTTAAAATTGTTATCGAATAAAAAGAAAAATTTATTACATTTGTATTATTCACTCGATTGTTTTTCATAAAAAGGCTGAAAATTTCATTAATTTCATATATATATATATATATATATATATATATATATATATATATATATATATATATATATATATATATATATATATATATATATATAATTGTAGTTATTAATTCATTCCTTAGGTTATCCACCAGAAGCCGGTTTATGTTTGTATATGAATAAATATTACCATATATCATTTGAACATTGAAGTCAATAAAAATGATTTAAACCTGACAGTTGTATAAATTTATATGGTAGATTAATTATTTCGTCCTTGCCACACACACACCTCCTTCTTTAGTCCTTTTTTATCCCCCTGGCAAAACTAAATTCTTAATTAAATTGAAAAAATGTGATCTAGAAGGAAAGCGTGGATAAAGACCGTTTTTTAGGAAAATAGAATTATTTTGTTACACCTATAAACGTATACTTGTTGAGCAACAAACACACACACATGCAAGTGTTTGTATGTGTATATATATAAAAGTACACACCTTTTGAACCAAAACAACAACAATAATAATAAAATAATAACAAAAGACTTCAAATGTGAAGAAAATATTATAACTTATAGAATGTTTTGTGCAAGTTGATGACAGATTTTTGGGAAATTATATCCAAATATACATAGAAAGTTTTTCTCCCCCAGATTATTTTTCATATATCATAGATTTGTATGTATTTCATTCAATCTCTCAATTTCGATACACTTTACATTATGTTTACAGTCAAAGAAATATTTGTTACTAGTATAGGGGTTGTGGAGATTATTTAGTTTTTGATTGAGATCATAAACCGATTGATGTTAGACCATCAAAATTGAAAACCTGGAAGCACTGGACGGCCGTTTCGTCCTAGTGACTAGCTTCGTGAGGGAATTCTCGGAGTTCTAGTGAGAAGTCGTGACAAGTGGAGCTAATCCTTGTCGGGTAGAGACAGGTATCTACCTCAGTACGACGGAAGTTGGTCGCGCAATTTCGTGGATTGGTTGATGTTAGAAACTATCACCATTGGATGCCGGCTCAGTGGTCCAGTTGGTTAAGCGTTCGCGCGCGAGACCGAAGGCCCTGGGTTCGTATCCCACGAGTGGGATCGTGGATGCGCATTGCTGAGGAGTGCAGCAATACGACGAAATGACCGTCCAGTGCATCCAGGTCTTCAATTGTGATGGTCTAACATCAATCGGTTCATGATCTCAATCAAAAACGAAATATTTGTTCATTGACTGGTTACCTTACCTACTTACAAACATACATTCACATACATACATGTGCATACATATACATACACGAGCACAAATTTAAATACACACTTTGCACCATGTCATTGAATTTACTTTCACCGTTTTTTTTCTCTAAAAAAAGAATTCAACTTAATGACAAGTCAGTTCGTTAAAAAAAGTAGTCAGTTTCTTTTCTTTTCTTTTTTTTTCTCTCTTTTAGTAAAAGACATTGTATTATGAAGTTTCTGAGTGAGTGAATATTTGTAATAAACTAAAATGGTGAAATGGCGAAAGTTTGACTTCGTTCATACTTGTATTATTAACATTATTATTACTATTCGTAATCGGGAGGGGGGGAATAAAATATATATTAATAAATTACTTGTTTATATATTTATATATATCGATAAATCCAATAAAAAAAAACACGTTTGGACAGTAAAAATAAATCAAAATTTTTTTGTTTCAACAAAATTATAAAACAAAAGTTTCCTGGAGTGATTACTTTCTCTCTTCCCCTTTTTCCCTCCCTCCCTCGCTTCCTACCTCCCTCCCTCTCACTCGTTCCTTTTCAAAATGAATATTTTTTTCTTTTTCCAGAAAATAAGTCAATGAAATTTGAAAATAATATGATCTACACTTTATATAATTTTCCAGATTGTTTTAATTTTGAGAAGAAAATAAAAACAACAACTTGAAATTGAATATTGAAATAGGAACTTAAAAGAATTAGTGAGGTTATGAAGAACTGATATCTTTTGGTAAGAACAACAAAAAAGGTCTTGTTGTAAACATGAACTCATTGTATAGAGTTCAAGTGGATTAAGGATTGTGTACTTTGAAATGAAACTATTCTATTCAGTTCTCACAACGACAAAAAACTTAGTTACAACTGTTACTCTTCGTGGAGGAGCATAGGCCACCCACCAGCATTCTCCATCCAACTCTGTCCTGAGAAATCCTTGCCAGCGCTTTCCAGTTGATATTCATCCTTTTCATGTCTGCTTCTATTTCTTGACCTAATGTGATCTTTGATCTTCCTCTTTTCCGTTTCCCTTAAGGATTCCAAGTAAGGGCTTGCCTCGTGATGCAGTTTGATGATTTCTGTAATGTAAATCCTATCCTAATCAATGGTATCAAATGTATTAAATCCTCAATTTTCTCTCTGTAGATTGAATATAACAGGCAAGCTGACACTGTCCGTAAATCCTAACCCTAAACCTTTAATCTTCAAACCAACGTCGACTTAATGGTACTGTTTTACGGATGAACTGATCATGTAGTTTCCCTTATATTTTGTGTTAAATTCATTTATTCATATGGCTACAGAGTAATTTTACATTACAGCTAATGCCAAGGTGTGGTTAGTACCCTAACTCTTACCCTGAATTCCTAACCCTAACTAAAAACAATTCAAAAACGTTTACAAATCTATTTGTCTTTATCAAAGTTCGAAAGGACGGACAATTTGTATTCATTAGGACGAGTTTATACGATACTGTTTCTCATTTCTTTTATTGTTTTCTTTTTTAAAGACTATCTAATTATATAATCTTATTCCTGATTGCCTAAGGGTTAACTGGAAATTCTTTGTGGTTGCTTTAAGCTTTGCTTTAGTAGCTGTTTTCATTAATTTCCAAAGTTTCCAGCAATTAATAAGATTGTTTTCGATAAAATTATCTATTTGGTGGTCGAAATATATGCCGAAGTTTAATCACAGCCTTTAACTTGACTAATTTGTAAAATAAGCATAAGTAAAGTTGACCCAGTCTAGCCAATCATAAAACAGAAGATAAAAATGAGTAATTAACGCCACGAAATATAGTAAATTACAAAATAATATTGTTGTCAGAGTGGGACATTTTAGAGATTGTAGTAATGGTTGTTTAACTTAGATAGACTTATGAATTCAACCAATAAAATTACTACAATCTTCACAAATCCCCATTCTGATAATAATCACCGTGTATTCACTAACGAGTAGCTTCAAGATGGAATTCCGGGAGTTCTAATGAGAAGCCGTGATTACTGGAATGCAACCCGTGTTGAGTGTGGGACAGTCATCCACCTCAGACAATGGATAAAGTGTTAAGCAAGATCATGGATTGATTGAAGTTAGACATTGAAACCGCTGGATGTTGGCTCAGTGGTCTAGAGGATAAACGTTCATGCGCGAGACCGAAGGTCCTGGGTTCGAGTCCCCTGTGTGGGATCGTGGATGCACATATCTGAGAAGTCCCATACTAGAACGAAACAGCTGTCTAGTGCTTCCAGGTTTTCAACGGTGGTCTTAGTCTGATTCATGAATTGAAGTGCTAATATTATTATTCCAGATTACTTATTGATCTTTTAAAATTAGATAACGAAATTCATCTGTACAACTCCAGACCATCTTCACTTAAGAGTCATAATATGATCGTAAGTAGTTTCCTTAAGTGACTGTAAATGCCTTACACATTTTCGGTGTTTACTATCGTAGTGAGAACAATTTATATTACGTAGTATAACTGATATAAGACTTCGAAAAGTAAAATCTGTACAGATTATTCTTATACAATTCCCATAAAAGTTACAGTGAATATTTTGGTTTGTAGTACTAAGTACTATTTCTTTGAGATTCAACTTTAATAGAGACAAATACCTAATCTCTTTTCATTATTTTGTTTAATTATATTAAAATTAAATGTTACTTCATCTCTTACTCTGAACTATCTGACCACCACTTCATGAACACAATCGTAGATGAGTGAAATAATTAGAAATCTGAAGTTTTACAATAAAATTATTACTGAAATTGATAATCATCTTGGCGAATACCATAATCTTAAATCGACATTTTCTCCGTGTCCTTGAAGTCCTTCTGTCGATTTTTATTCATTCGGCATTATAATTAAACTTTACCAAAAAACGTTTGAGCAAAGCAAGATCAGTATATTCAGAACGGAAGAACATCTGGAACTCAAAACAACTATCAACCAACACCAAATTCAGAACTTTCAATACAAATGTCAAGACAGTTCTACTGTATGGGACGGAAACCTGAAGAACTACAAAAGCCATCATCCAGAAGATACAAGTATTGATTAACTGTTGTCAGCGAGAGACAATCAACAGTAACCTATTATGGGAGTGGACAAACCAGAACCCAACGGATGAAGAAATCAGGAAGAAGCGCTTGAAGTGGATAGGACACACATTGAGGAAAGCACCCAACTGCGTCACAAGGCAAGTCCTCACATGGAATCCTCAAGACTAAAGGAGAAGAGGAAGACCAAAGGACACACTACGTCGAGAAATGGAGACAGACATGAGAAAAATGAACAACAATTAGACATAACTGAAAAGGAAGGTAGAGGACAGAGTGGGTTGGAGAATGCTGATCGGTGGTCTATGCTCGATTGGGGTTAACAGGCGTAAGTAAAAATAGGTTGAGGTTGTCTGAAACTTTCCTCATGTTCACCAAATTTGTTATAAATAGTGCTTCCGGTTATTTCTTCGTTCACTAGGACTTCATGTTAGTGTGTTGCATAGACTAGCGAGTATATAACCTTATGATTAGCAGAATTTAAAAAATCTAACTATTAGATAGACATTACATCGACTACTACTTAATGACTAATTAATGTAAACTACTGTGCTGTAGGAAGATAGTAAATGTCTGAGGAAAGCTTGATGGTATTTTCCAGGACTATAACATTGGGTAATATAGAAAGCATAATGATTTTAGATGCGCCTATCTGACAAGTGAAAACTAGCACGGAGCTTTAACTTATACGAAACACCACATAAACTTCATCTAATCAATTTTTCAATGTAAATCATATAATCCAAAGTGATTTGTTTGCCTAGTACAGTACGCATCTGCTTTAATAAGGTGATTTGTTTTGTTATTTCATTCTCGATGTTGCACACTCATCATCATCATCATCATCATCATCATCATCATCATCATCATCATCATCATCATCATCATCATCATCATCATCATCATCATCATCATCATCATCATCATCATCATCATCATCATCATCATCATCATCATCATCATCATCATCATCATCATCATCATCATCATCATCATCATCATCATCATCATCATCATCATCATCATCATCATCATCATCATCATCATCATCATCATCATCATCATCATCATCATCATCATCATCATCATCATCATCATCATCATCATCATCATCATCATCATCATCATCATCATCATCATCATCATCATCATCATCATCATCATCATCATCATCATCATCATCATCATCATCATCATCATCATCATCATCATCATCATCATCATCATCATCATCATCATCATCATCATCATCATCATCATCATCATCATCATCATCATCATCATCATCATCATCATCATCATCATCATCATCATCATCATCATCATCATCATCATCATCATCATCATCATCATCATCATCATCATCATCATCATCATCATCATCATCATCATCATCATCATCATCATCATCATCATCATCATCATCATCATCATCATCATCATCATCATCATCATCATCATCATCATCATCATCATCATCATCATCATCATCATCATCATCATCATCATCATCATCATCATCATCATCATCATCATCATCATCATCATCATCATCATCATCATCATCATCATCATCATCATCATCATCATCATCATCATCATCATCATCATCATCATCATCATCATCATCATCATCATCATCATCATCATCATCATCATCATCATCATCATAGATTACAAGAAAGAACTGATAAATTGATTGAAGTTTACTAATTTATATGAGGACGATGATGAGTTATTTTCTCTTGAAACTAAAGATAATCTAACTGTTACAATTAAAAACAATATAACTAGTTAACTTTATTTGCTAATATTTCATTATGCCTGATTGTCACATACGTATATAAATTCATGCATACATTCACATTTATTCATTTCTCTCTTACTTATTTACTGTGTATATTAATCCACTCTCTTTTCATTTATCCAGCTAACATATTTACATATATATATGCAATAGATTTAATTTAATTTTTATGGCTATTATGCAAGAAAACTGGTGAACAAAAGGATATACATATATCAGTCGTGTTTGTGTATGTCTGGGGATAAGTGTAGACATGGATATATGACAGAAGAAAATTATCCGAATCGAAGTGATTTCGTAGAGATATTTCCATTTTTATTCTATACTTCAATGTGATTAGTTTTAAATTCTGTTTTTTTGTTTGTTTGTATTTTCTTTCTTTTGAAAATGGCGCTCTTTGATAAATAACATTATTTAAATAAAATACTTTTTTCTTCTTTATTCATTGAAATCTGTCATACTTACATATTCATTTATTCATTCATTCATTCATTCACATTTTAAAATACACGCAATTAGAAATGAGAACTCTTGAATAACTGAGCAACAATATGTTGTTGTTTTTTATATAGTAGAAAAGTTTTATAGAGGTGAAGTTTTTTTTGAAACAATAAAATAGATAAAGAACTTTAAAATAAACAAATATTGAACTGATTATTCACTGTAGTAATGCATTTCTTCATTGATATATCTATTATTTATTTATTTAAACACATAAACATTGGTGTAAGGAGGTGCGAAGTAGATATACGCTACATAAATCATTTGATTTATGTAAGATCTAGAATACTGCTCAGGTGCTCAAACTGAAGTAGGTGGTTTTCTTAGGTGGCCACACCTGGAGCGTTTGACTTAAAGGTCTAATCCACAAAGCAGTGGAACAACCTAAGGAGATGCAGTCCCATGGTAGCCGGTGACCAACAATTGGTTCATACACCATTTGATTCCTTAGGAACCTGGATCTCATGCGCACCATTGGTTTGGAATCAGGATTTTACAACTTCTCTATCTGGGTTAAGGGGCTAAACATTCGATTTTTTGACCTCTCAATTTCGTAAACATCCGTATCATGAAAAGGCAGTTAGTAAGACTTCCCTGGGAGTGGTTGTATGCACGTGGCCATGTAAGAGCATTTCGAGAGGGAGATTACACTCTCCTCACGCTCGGCCGTACCAGGCCATTTGGTGGGCTCTGTGGCCTGATGAACATGGCATCTGATTTCGGATCGTAAGATATATCTATTAATATAAATCGAATAATCACAGAGAGAGAGAGAGTATGTGTGTATGTAAAGAACCGAGTTTCATTCTCTTATATACTTGACCTGTTTATCTATCTATACTCATGTTTTATTTGGCATGGGACTTAAAAATCAGAATAATTTGTATGTACTATTTAAAGATGTTAATTTGTATAAGAAAGAATGAAATATTTTTACATTATTTAATTACAATACTTTCAAGAATAATATTGTGTATATATGTGTATGATTTGCTTATTGTTAAGTGTTAATAAAAGCAAGTTTGTAAAATAGTATAATCAAAATACATTTGACAAAAGAACTAATCACTTATTTACTCTTTACTTGTAGAACTTTCAAAGGTAAAATATTAACCAATAAAATTCATTGTCAAATCGATTCCATCTAATAACTGTCAAAAGTAACTTGTCTATGAAAATTTTTTCTTTAGAATGTATATTAGTGTCAAGTGAAAAGAAACTGGTAACGAACTTACGAAGAAAAAGCGAAAATGTATAGTCATCAATTTGAAAAATAAAAACAGTAATTGTGTGTGGTGTGTTCTACTGATGTTGATAGATATAAGTAGTATGTAACATCAATCAAAAGTGAAATGTCTGGAAGGAGAAGGTTAAGAAGATCAAAGAAAAGAGCACGAGAACAATGAATGATCATTGTGGAAATGAAAGAACAGTGAAGAATGAGACGATTGATTGATATTTGCAAGAGGAGTATTCAAGTTTGAGACAGGTGATTAACGTTTTGCTAATTAAGTATTCCCTGTATAGTTCTCAGATTTTACCAATACATTCTGTAATTTTCTCATCAATTACATTCGGTTGTCCCAACTTATGTTCTCGCTCACTGGATCAGAAGTAGACTTTAAAAGGATGAATAACAACTGGAAAGGATTGTCCAGGACAGAGTTAGATGGTGAATGTTGGTGAGCGGCCTGTGCTCCTACAAGATTGCTAACAGGCGTAAGTAAGTAATAGATATGAAGACATGCTACAATATCCTTAGATTGCTGATCAAGTCTAAACGGGTATCAACCAAGGACAGATCGAGTCGATATTGGTGAGTGCTAAATTTAAAATGTGACTGATCTCTTATTTAGTTGTGGACAAACAATATTTCCAAATATACCAGATAAGAAGATATCTAATATTTCAGTCTAGATGGCTCATATCAATACTTATCGATTAAGCTGAGATTTATCTTGATTATCTTTACTGGCTACGGTAGAAATATTCGTTGATTATGTGATTTGTTAGCAGAATTAAATGTACATTATCTTCTTCATATTCTTACTTGAATAATCAACGTGACCCTATTTTAAATCATGTGAGAGGACCCAATTTTAAGAAGCAAATATACCAGTTCAAAGTCAATTGATTGGTTAAAGACATTGATGGGTGCTTGTTATCGGTTGAAATCAGGCTCAGTTATCCGAGAAACATATATCTATGTTTATGGATAAATCTGTTCAGATATTTTATTTCGAATTTTCTAATAAAGTTTGCGATTTGTTCTTTGAAAGTTTACTTAAATAGCTAGTTAAACACACATATCGGAAGCGTGTATATCGGTACCATAATCGGACAACCACTTAAGATAACAATAAATTATTCATATATTTAGATGATACAAAAAATATGCAAATTATCTATATAACAATATGACTGTAGTTGGCTTTCAATCAGAAGATATCGGATTCGAACCCGACTTCATATAATTTTGTTTTATATACTGGCTCTCTTAATAAACGGAATTGAGCTGTACTGTTTTGGTTGTCACCTGAAAGTCTGGATGGTGTCTGGTTCTCCTGAAAACCGATGTAAAACTACCCTGGCCCACAAGGGTATATTATATAACTATGAAGTTAATTTATAATAAAGCGATATACCTCTGTGTAAATGAGAAATAAATATGATTGCTTAAAGCCTATTAAAAATTTAGATCACACTGTGTTATCAGAATATCAAAACAATGTGGAAATATTAGCCCATAAATACTAATTACAAATCTTTAGATAAATTATTAATCGACTTAAAATTCCCGTGAGAAACTATTTGGATAATTTAGTATTGATTGGTTCGAAGTGAAAAAATAACAAATTGACCGATAAAACTATTCAAACGATGTATCACCATGAATCAATATTTTAAATAGTAAAATGTTTATATCTATTCAACAAACTTCAATGGGATTTCTTATTTCATACTATTTAGAGTCTTTAATGAACTCCACCTGGAGTCCTTCTGGGGGCTACTGCCGGTCACAAGCCCGTATAAAGGAGGAGGGTTGGGCATGGTGTTAGCGACCCCATCACATAGAAAATTAACTCGCTAAAAAGACGCTAACCAGAAAAAATTATTTTATTTTTATTATTTTAAACTCTTCATTTAGAAGAGTTATGACACCACATGTTGAAAACCGAGTTCCTTCGGAAGTCACGAGGCCGATGCCCCTTCTGACAGCTAGAACAAGCATTTATTTAGTTACATGTGGAAGACTCTCCCGGTCTTCCATATTGTTGCACTGCTAAGAGTCATTAATGACTAATTTCTAATACAGATAAACAGTTAATAAATAAAGCCAGAACAAACGTTGATACAGAATAATATGAATTCATTGTATTTCGTGGTTTCACATATGTATTGGAATTTTACATTGAGATAAGAAATAATATGGAACAATTGACATAAATGTATATATATATGCATGAACGCCTTTCCTACTGATCTAGAACAGTACATACAGAATTTCACTAGTAAAAACCTAACTTGAATTGAAACTGAGGCACTCTTCCTTGGATTTAAGTTTCATATTCCGAAAAAATGTAGCAGAATAGACATCGAAACTCAATTCTAGTATTTATAGCAAAAATTGTCAAACCTTAAACCCATGAACGATGAAAAACATAGTTGGTTGAAAGCTAAATTAGTTGATATTACTAACAAGTACATGACGACATCAATCTCACAATCGGTGTTAACTAAAGATTACTAGCTACCATTAAAAAAACTTGTGAAAGATGAAACAATATTGCTACTTCGTCCAGATAAGGGTTCCGGTATGGTCATTATTAACAGAGGTGAATACATTAGCAAAGTGATGTCTATTTTAAATTATTTCACTAGAATTATCATCGATAATACCCAGAAAGACTTAACAAAGATGACTGAGAAGCGTCTTTTAAAAAAATTGAGCGGACTCCTGAAAAAAATGCTAATAGATAATCATACATACAATGAACTCAAACCAAAAGAATCACAATTACCATTCTTATACGGCCTACCCAAAACACATAAAACCGACATCCCGATAAGATCAATATTATCCATGATTAATTCACCCCTCTATAAACTCGCCCGCTGGCTGACAAGGTGCTTAGAACCAATCCGAAAGAAACTAGCACCCTACAGTCTAAAAGACAGTTTTGAATTTGTACAAAAGCTTGACAACATAAATGTTTCTGGTAATTTATGGTTTCATTTGACGTCTCATCGCTCTTTACAAACATCCCCTTGGAAGAAATGGTAGGAATAGTATGTGAATATCCTGAACTTCTACCTTTACCAATCCATGAATTTGAATAGCTCCTGTTTTTGTGTACTAAAAACATACAATTTCAATTCAATCATGTCTTTTACCGCCAAATTGATGGAGTAGCCATGGGTAGCCCTATGGGCCCAATTCTGGTTGACATATTTATGGGAAACCTGAAACCAAAGAAGCTTAAGCATGCAATCGATGGTAGTGCACTCTATTGTAGATATATTGATGACACATTTCTCGTCCGCAACAATCACAAGCACTCCATTAGACTACTCGACCAAGGATATAGAATGTACTATGGAACAGGAAGTTGAAGGCAAATTCCATTTCCTAGATATTGGAATCAGCCGAAAATCTGTTGGCACATTACAAAGACACATTCATCACAAAAATACCTGGAGTGGAAAATACCTTAATTATTACAGCTTCTGTCCAATGAGCTATAAAAAGGGTATTGTATGAACCTTCTTCAACCGTGAACGCAAAATGTGTTCAAAGGAATGCCTGGATGATGAAATCGCTCTCATCACTAATTGCCTACGTGAAAACGCATAACCGGTGAAATTCATCCACAAATATGCAAAAGCCAATCCTCGGAAAAAGTATGATAGAGTAGAAAAGAAACCTTGCTTCTTATACTTACGTTTGATAGGAGACGGAATCGCTTAAATGATTAATCACAGATTAAATTCCACGTTGAAAGTGGCCTACCCAGCAGCAAAATTGACGACAGTATGGGAAACGAACTGCTCACTCAGACCAACCAAAGCCGACAAGTCCTCTTTTCTCAATAGCTCCAACTACATTTACCAATATACATATATGTGCCAAAGCATGTACATTGGAAGAACCAAGAGAAGAGTACATGTTTGCATTTCTGAGTATGTTCCAAAGAAATTGAGGCTGTGTGGCACTAGGGCTCTCAACAGTGCAATAGCTCGGCATCTACTTGACACCGGGCCTACCATTGACAGCCTTCATGCGTTTAAAGTTATTAGCAGACAGAGAAGTACGGCTTCTCTCCGATTCGCCGAAGCAATCGCAATAAAAACACCTAAACCATACCTGTGTATTCAAAAAGAGACAGTAATAAACTTATTATTACCCTGGTATTCCATTTTTTTCTTTTATTTTTATTTTCTTCTGGTTATTAGTTTTACTTTGTTAGTGTTTAGTTTGTGTTAAATTCATCTTAACTACCCTTTCATTCACACATTTCCGCTCACTTGATTCCCTTAAATTATGTGAACTCTCCAAATTTCTATTCAATTAATACGTAACCTTTCTCACCAGATTTTTAATTCCATTAATCCTTCATTACCTCTAAAATTCATCACACAATTATCTTAACTGTTTGGTTTTGTGGATATTATAGTAATTTCAATGGCTAAGATCATGAATCAGTCCATGGAAAACCTGTCCCTGAATTCCACTCAATTATTACGCCACCCATCCTTAATTCTAACACCAGATAACCTCTGGCCTGTTCTTGCACAAATACATTGTTTGATAACTTTTGTCATTCCAACCCTTTACATTCATTTATGTCAATTGTTCCATATTATTTCTTATCTCAATGTAAAATTCCAATACACATGTGATTGAAAGCAACTGACGAGAAACCACAAAACATAATGAATTCATATTATTCTGCATCAACGTTTGTTCTGGGTTTATTTAAATTCATAAAGGGAACTAATTGCATGAAATAGTCAATAACTTTATGGATAAGTATCATAACATGTATCAAACTAAGGAACTTATAAAGATCTTTAGTGAATATTACAAAAGATACAAAACATATGAGTGAACAGTTTGGATCACTTAGCTTCCAACGCTTCTAATTCTATAGTTGTAAATCTGAAAATATTTCGTTACATTTGGTATGGATAAAAGTCACGACTAAATCAATTAGTATTATTTACTGACAAACGTATGGCGATTTGGAATTTGAGTGGTAAAAAATAAATCAGAGATAAAATTGAAGTGATAGATATAAATTTGTATTGGAGTTGAGTAGCGGTTAGTAATAGAATCCATGACTCTCGTTTCACCTTATTTGGTACTGATCTTCTAAATGTATCTGCATATCAGTATTAACGTTTACATCGAGACTCAAACCCTGTGCCTGTTCTCTCAAACACCAACACATAATCTTTCAAGCTACTACGCCTAAAAGTAGGAACACCCAGAGAACAAACCGCAAATAGGATGTAACACGCTTTCTGCAATCCACTACTAACCAGCATTAAAGCTTAATAAAATTTTATGACTTGATGGAAACACTGGGACAATTCGCTCAGAATACACATATGATAGTAGAGTATAGTAGATCACAGTCCTTAAATTCAACAACGAGAGAATAAAAACCCTTACAAATAAGATAATTATAAAGTTTTCATATGCAATATGGGTACCATTGTATTCCAACGTGAATGGTTATCTAAATCAATTTCCTTCCAGTGTTTATCACTATTATTCACATTCACATAAAGAGAAGGACAAGTTACTTACCTTATTTTCTCATTTTCTATATTCTACACCCATTTAATTTTCCAATCATTGTATAAAACTGACCACTGATTACTACTATAATGAAAGTATTTATGTATTATTAAATGAAGAGTTTAATAGGCAATTTATCGAAATCAATTATTCTCTAACAATATTCTCTGGTTTTTGATTAAGATCATAAACCGATTATTGTTAGACCATCATTGAAAACCTGGAAGCACTGGACGACCGTCTTGTCCTGTTATGGGACTCCTCAGCCGTGAGCATCCACGATCCCGCCCACAGTATTTGAACCCAGGGCTCTCGGTTTCACACATGGTCTAGAGGTTAAGCGTTCGCGCGTTTGCATTTTTTTAATCTAACATCAATCAGTTCATGATCTCAGTTAAAAACTTAATAACCTCCATAACACCATACTGAATATTTTCTGGTAATTGATTATCTCAATCATAAATAAACTATTCCTGACAAACTTATCTCTTTAATAGATTAGGAAAAATTCAACTTAAGAATTAGGGTCAGATTAAATCATTATTGTTTTCTATGGAAGAAATATGAAAGAAATCCTAATTCATTTAAAGTAGATTATCAATAATCCTATACAATTTAATATGTATCCATTTGTCCCGACCATCAGTTATTAAATGAATATCAATAGAAATATTTTTGTTAAGTTTATAGTTCAAAATGATTGAAACAATGAAGGACAAGTTTCAATGTTCAAGAATGTTTTTAAAAATAACTATGTTAAGATTAGATTATATTCCTTATAGTGGCTATCAAAAATAATCAGAATGTTTATTTTGTTTTGGTTGTAATCTGTCATTATTATTATTATTATGAATGACTTTATTCAATATTATATTTATGGTACTGTTATATCCTAGCGAAGGTTAAATGACAGGTAACTTCTGAGACCTTCTAATGGACTAATATTATCTATATGTTCTTATGGTATAACTGTTTAGTAATTAGATTATGTGTATCCATATTCCCCTGATTATAAGCTTCATTTTGACCTATAATTTATGATTGTACGATTTACTGTTCATAAGTTATACTCAGTTTATTAATTACTGTCTCCCACGTTCACAGCCACATTTTGGCTTTATTGTGTATAAATGTTATTTCTTATTTTATGGTGCGTTGCGGTCTGTTTGGCAGGTATATAAACAAGGTATGTTTGAAATAAATGATTTACATAGTATGAGCTGTTATTGGCATTCTGGACTCAGCTGGACGGGCTAGGCGAGCAACGGATCAATAGGACGCTAGGCTGATCAGACCGGTCAGATGTCATTGATTTAGTACCGTATAAGAGTGAATAGGTCGTATTTTGATTGGTGAATAGATCACTTGATAACTAGCGAGCCATAAAGTCACAACGGGTACAATATAGAATTCTCAGCACAAAGTATTTCAACAAGTTCCCTTTTCTTATTTCTTGATCGATCACGGTGATAAATAATGAGTGATCGCTAGTTAGATGTCAGCAGTTCAGAAGTTGACATTAGAATAATGTCCATCCTTTTCAATACATATTGCCGATCACCTTGATGCCTCTGATTGTACTTTTCCATAAGTTATACAGAGAAAGGACATAAACGTTTCATAAACGCGTCTGAATAAGTTATGAGATTAATAGATATAATGATGTGTTAAAACAAAACAAAAACAGTTAACTTGTTGAAAGATCTAGATGACAGGAACAGGTAACGAAGAGATTCAAGCAGGATCATCTGACTACAGCCATACATTAGTGTTCATATTAGGATTCCGATCCACTAATTTTTATTCAAAATATTGAAATGTTACTGAGTTATGTTGATTACCAATTTGTCGAATATGTACAATATTGTAGTGAAGGAGAACACTAGTGAACACAATCGAATTATATTCATCACAAAACTACAGGGTTACTTGGTAAAATAGAAAAACCATACTATAATACTTAATTTGTAAAATGTTCAATAATTGTCTCGAACTTCGTTGTTCTTGCATCTCCATACTAATTGCTTTCTATTCCCGCTCTTCATTTCTTGATCTTCCCCCATCTTCTGCTGCCAGACATTACATTCCTGACTCGCGTCATATACTACTTATACCAATATAAGTAGCACGCACCATAATATGTTTAGATTTATTTGGACATGTAATAAGTGAAAATTTCAAGATTCGAATCTAAAAAAATAACAAGACAACTTCATATGCTTCAAGAATACAGTTTGAATAACAAATAAACAACTTTGATACTTTGTATCAAAGAATTTATCGAATATACTGATTCAGTGGAGTAAATCAACTAGGGAAGATAAAAACGGTTAAACTGTTGGAGTGATCGAGAAAAGTTCTTGCAAAAGACAAGCAAGCATCAGGAAACAGTAAGAAGCGTTTCATTCAATCAGCGTTCACTTGAAGTTTTAGCCAAAATTATCATGGAAGTGAAACTTTACATGTAGAGGTTCTGATTGGCTCATTGCTATACTGCTACTATGTTTAGTAGCATTCCAGAATCCTTCGAGCAACCCAAGAACATTTAAAAATATTATAAAAACCCTGTGTTAAAACGAACGTTGGAATGAAGTACTTCTCGCATACTTTACGTCTTCGCTCTTGTTGTTCAGGTCGCTGTAGAGTTCTAGCTTGGGGTTACAGAATAGCTTAGGAAACGGATATAGCGTTCAGTTTGCAAGACTTATCATAACCTGATAAGTAGTATAAAGAGAATAACACAAATAAAGTGTAATATCTTGATCATCTAAATACAACAGATTTAAATGAAAATAACTAAATTTCATGACTATTCGAGTCACTTGTATACAATTAAGATGGTCAATTATCTGACGGAGAAATAAAAAGAATTTTTTAAACATCAATACACACAAATATCCACAAATAAATTTCGGTGGTTGGCCAGTATCGTGTCAAAGAGTCCATGAGATCAATGAAGATTGTTCAAATTCATTCATGAGGATCAAAATGGAGGACTGTTATGGCCCAAAGCCGCTAATCAGAAGCAGCGAATTATCGATCGAACACGTGCGAGCAACCTAGAGTCCTGATTGGTCCTGCTTTCCATCTAGCCCAACCAGTTAAGTCCGGAACTCCAGTCTCAGCCTCTGCAATATGAATCATTATATTTCAAACATACTGATTTTATATACCAATCAAACAAACCACAACGTAGCATAAAATATGAAACAACATTTGTACAAGAATTAGGCCAAATGTGGCTGTGAATGTGTGAGGCAGTGACTAATAGACAGGGCACAAATCATGAATGGTAAAACGTATAATGATGGTTCATAGGTCAAAATAAAGCTTATAATAAGAGGAATATGCATTTGAATAGTTTAGTTATTTAACAATTATACGATAAAAATATACTCATAGTATTGGTCCATCAACAGATCCCAAAGTTGCCATTCATTATGTTTCTCGGGACCTAACAAGAACAAAACAAATTCTTATTATTGTTGATGAATAGTAAATGTTAACGATAGAGTTATAACCTGGAATGATTGCAGTAAGAAACATAGACCATTGAATAGACACTTAGTGGTCTAAAAATATCGTGTTTTAGTAAGAGCACTGAATATCCATGATTCTATTACTGTTAAAGTCATAGCTATGAAGTCTTGGATATTTCCAATCTCTAGGATTGGACAGTTGTTCTGAGATCTTTAATTTTCAGCGCTGCTAATAATATTAACAATCAACCTTCTTATCTCAATATATGTTAATCGCTAAAGATACTTATAGCATAAACATTGATATACTCATCTGATAAACAATTCACAGTCATACTATTTTAGATGTATATTTTGCGTACAAAATACAGTTTATAAATCCCTCCAGTATATATACTTTCAATCAGAAGGTTAATTATTCTATTTACTGAAATCCTGTTCAATCATATTCTAGTCATAAATTACAAATTCCAAACAAACAAATTATCCAATCGATCATCTCGAGTCACTTGGATCATTTGTATCGAATTGAATTTGCAGTCACAATAATGTCAATTATAAAATCAATGAAAATAAAACCTTCGTTTATCAAACGTTTCACCTTAATTTATTAAGTGACAACATCGCACACAATTGACATAAAAGTAAGAAACTGAAATTAACGGCTTTGGATTATTATAGTTATGTGTGTGTAATTCATGCTATCATTGAACCACTTTGTTTTTTTAACTTTCAATGGATGTATCTAATCTTTTTATTTCTTTTAAATAACCTATCATTCCATTGTTACTCAGTCATAAGCAATATAGAACCTCATGCATATGTCCATTCGTTCAAGCTATTATACTATTTCATTGGTTGAAATCATGAGTCAGTTGAAGCTAGTCCACCATAGAAAACATGGAAGCACTGGATGGCCGTTTCGTCCGAGTATGGGACTCCTCAGAGGGGTGCAGAATCGTGGATGCGCACTTCTGAGGAATCCCATACTCGGACGAAACGGCCATCCAGTGCTTCCATGTTTTCTATGGTGGACTAGCTTCAACTGATTCATGATTTCAACCAGTGAAATTTCTAAAAATCTTCACAAAACCCATTCTGATATTATACTATTCAACAACTGCCTATCGTAGATGACAAACTTAAACTGAATATGTAAACTATTTATGAACACTAGCGTATAGAGATAAACGACTAATGAAGTAGTAGCTTTACAAATAAAGTAATCAACTTTCAACAATTAACATATAGATTTATACCTAGACCTCATCTATTTCAGTTTGACTGCCCAGATAGTTTCATTACTAGTCCTTACACAAAAAACTGTTACTCAATTTCCATTACATTAAGTCTGTATTAGTTTAGCCGGTTTCATTACATATAAATTATCCCTTACCTAAACTGGTGCTACATCAATTAATCATACAATTAAGCGTCTATAACCAATAGATCTAACTAGTAGACTAAATTATATAATAACACCTCCTTAGAATGTAACTACATGTCACAACTGATTTAGAAAAATAAAAAAGACAATTTTATGGAATTCAATAGTTGAATTAATGAGTCACTTAAAGCTAGAACATCATGGAAAACCTGGAAGCACTGGACGGTCGTTTCATCCTAGTATGAAACTCCTCATCATTACGCATTCAGGTTTTCCATAATGATCTAGCTTTAATTCACTCATGAATTCATTTATTAAAGTACTACAATCTCCGTGAAACCTCTTTCTGACAATTTTATGTTTTACTCACACTTTGATCAATTATACATTTTCTAACTGTTATGTCCGAAGAAGATTAAATTATGAGTAACTATTTATAAACTGTTATTATATATATGAATTCTTATTGTGTAAGGGTATAAGTAACTGGATTAGATATATATTGATATTCCTTTTACCATAAGCTTTTATTTGACCTATTGGCTACTACTATACGACTTACTATTCTTGAGATATTCCCTATTTATTAGTTACAGTCTCTTACAATCACAAACACTTTTTTGGTTTGATTTCGTATAATTGTTATTTTCTATTTTATGGTTTGATGAGGTTTTGTTTGGTTATATATAAGCTAAGTATGTCTGAAGTACATTATTCACATAATAGGGACTAATATTGGTGTTCTGGACTGAATCGGCTGGATTAGATAAGAAGCTACTTTCTCAGTGGACTGACTAATAAGACTCAAAGTTGATTTAAGGTTGCACATACTAGTTTATGCGTCATTGATCTAGTCAACAAGTCAGTGTTCTAATTGATGAATTGGCCACATGATAACAGGCTATAAGGGTATAACACTAATTATATCATTAGGATGTTGTAGTATACTCCAAAAATTATGTTAAAATCTTGAAAACATTTCATGTGTTACTACAACTGAACTATAATTTTATATTTCAGTTTCAGTTTGGAAAGGACAGAAGGCTTGATGGCCTGTGTTAGTCCTGGCTATGTTGGCCTCTCATTTGATCCAACTTTCTTTTGAAAGAGTCGACTGATGGAGCCTCAACCACGTGCTGAGGTAATGAATTCCACTCGATGATTCGATGGGAAATCGATAGTCAGCTGACAAGTAATTTGTTCTGGGCTTGTGAACTTTTTTGAGTGTCCTCGTAAATTCTCTGTTTTGGAAGACAAGAAAAATGAGGACATATTAGTTCCAAATTTATCACTAAGCGATTTGGAAACTGTAATCAAGTCGCCTTTAATTCTACGATATGATAACGGGAAAAGGTTTAGCTTGGCCAGTCGAGCATCATACAGAAGCTTCGCTATTCCTGGAATCAGCTTAGCTGCTGTTCTGTGAACCTTTTCCAGAAGCTCACTGCTTGTATGCAGTACTCAAATTTAGGACGTACGAACACTGTATACAAGGTAAAAAACATTTTAGCGTCGACATGACTAAAAGCCCTACGTATTGACCATAAGGTTTTAAAACCTTTGGCGGCTATTGCATGGCAGTGTGCAGTAGTCTTTAAGTCTTGGCTAACGATGACTCGTGAGTCATTATGTGTCTGGACGACAGGTAGCTCAGTGTTATTCATCGTGTATGTATCTGTACCTTGATGGCCGATATGCACCACAACACACTTGGAAGTATTTATCGGCAACTGCCATGTTTGAGACCATTCAGACAATTTCTCCAAGTTGTAGTGACTCACATTTATCACGAGAACACGACTGGTTTAATAAAAACAATTATTATTATAACCAAATGTACCAGTGTTTGTTTTAATGTGCTTTTGTTTGACTGTGCTAATGACAGCTATATTGTGCTTCCATTCTTATTCACACACTTTGATTGTGACTTCGCGCGAATTCGGTTACGTTCTGTAACCAAGCTTGTATCCTGGCACGATCTCGGTATCCTTTCGATGCCACGAGATCGCCAGCGAATATATCTCGACTTGGTCCATTAATTGCCTTCTGATATTTGGCTTCCGAGGGATTTTATGAAATCGTTTGGCACGAGCTTCTTGATAGCGGTGTTCATAGTCAATCTCCACTCGACACCACGCTACAAAGTCATTCTGGATTTCTAAGCTATCATCCTTACATCGTATCGTTCTCCATATCTTGACATAGTCAGCATATAGCAAGACCGATGATGATAGGAGACGAGGAAGGTCATTTACATACAAGAGGAATAGCACTGGCCCCAAAACTGTATTCTGGAGCACTCCACCAAGCACAGTTTCCCAGCTAGATAACTTTGAGTTCATTGATTTGTTCATTTGTTTGTTTATTTGTATCGTGATTTTTTCATACTTCATACTAATTGTCTCTATTTAATATTTCCAGTAGTTTGGTTTAGTGAGTTGAATCTAATCATAGATTGAGATTTGATTTGGTAGTCTCACACTTTAAAATACTCCGATACCATAGTGTAGATCAAAAGTTTAAAAACAATGTCATATACATACGAGATCCCACTATACTGTAGTTGTATTTAATGTAAAACTGTATTTTACGAAAGGTTTGATTTATTCTGTTGTTATTATTATTGACAGAATTTTAATCCGTTTTAATTAACATATGTGTATTCTGTGTTGATTGTCTTAATATTGACAGATAATTCCCATTTAAACATTAAAATTAAAACACGAATTTCAGCGAAGGGATCTCTTTTCAACGAATTTATTATCAAGCTGTACAATCGTATATATATGAAAAATTTTTTGATTTTGTAAAAGTACTAATTCCGTGAGGAAATATGAACACAGTTAATAAAAAGGTTATAATAATAGATTACGTAATATGAATAATAATAATAACAATAGATTTAGTGATTATAATAAGATGATTAAAATGATTAAAATGTTTTTGTTATAATAATAATTAAAGGTCATAGAGGTGTAAAAATAAATAAATATGGTGATATGACGAGTATTCACTAATAAAACAATCAGAATATAAGATATAAGTAAAGGGGAGAATGCAGGAATAATAATAATAATAATAATAATAATAATAATAATAATAATAATAATAGGGCAATCAAAATACTTAAGACCAAGGTAACGATAACGATAAGACGTACTTCTTTTGTACGCATAGTTCTGGTTTAAGCTCCTGGATGGTAAGAGCTTCGGCTATTTTTAAAAGTTGGATGCGAAGAAATCTAGGTAGATTTGAACGAATCATATAAACAATCTTAAATTCATTTCTTGGATCAGTGGAATGGTTACAGTCGATTAGGTGTTCAAGTATAGAACTCCTAACTGCTTTCCTTTCCCCCTTATAGAACCAAGCCGGAATATGTTCCCGTATCCGAGTTGAAAGCGAGCGCTGGCTACGGCCAATGTACCTTGCTCCACAAGAGCAGGTGAACTGGTAGATGCACATAGAGGCGACCAGACGCGGAAGCTTGTCTTTTATGGACACGGAAAATAAGTTCCTACTAGTGAAGTTTATTCGCAATTTAGCTGCATTAAATGTTCGTCTAATAGTTGTTGTTAGACGATTTTTGATTACTTCTGATGTTCGATCACCTTTAAATTCCAGACTTATATAAAGGTTTTTCTTCGTAACGGAGCAACTAGGTTTCTTGTCACAACTACCTCTATTCATATTCTTTTCTATGAACCGTTCTGGGTAGCCATTTTCCGTTAGGGTTTTCTTGAGGAATTCCAGTTCTTCGTTAATGCATTCTTTACTGCATATCTGACGTATTCTATAACATAACGAGTGGATGAGATTTCTCTTTCTACTTAACGGAACCCAGCTATAGAAGTTAGTTAGCTGTCCATTCCATGTTTGTTTTCTGAAGATTGATCGTTTTAAAGAACCATTACTACTTCTCATCAGACGTACATCGAGAAAAGGAATTGATTGGTCCCGTTCCCTTTCTAACGTGAAGTCTATAGAAGGGTGGCATGAGTTAAAGGTGTTTAAAATATCCTCTAAATCAATATTATTGTCACAAACGATGAACGTGTCGTCCATATATCTAACGTACAGGTGAAATTGACTGATCATTGAGCTTAGTTGGTCGTTTTCTAGTTTTGCCATGAAGCAATCTGCTAAAATCGGACCCAATGGAGACCCCATTGCGATCCCATCCCTCTGTCTATATATTTCATCATTGAAACTAAACTGGACATTAAAGGTACAGCGTAACAATAATTCTTTCAAGTGTTCAGTCGGCAGACCTAGATCTATGTTGTTGGAATCAATATACTCACATATATAACATATCGTTTCGGTTAAAGGTACGCTAGTGAATAAAGAATTAACGTCAAGCGATAACATGTGTTTTCCGGACATATTAACGTCCTTAATACGATCAATAAATTGAAAAGTATCATGAATAGAAAATTTAGATACTTGCCTTCTAACCGGTTCCAATATTTCCGCTAGCCATTTGGCGATTCTGTGGTATGGTGAATCCGACATATCCAAAATAGGTCGTAACGGTAAACCCGGCTTATGTACTTTCGGTAGTCCATATAAGCGCGGGATGATTGAACCCATGGGACGTATGTGGTTATATAAATCCTGGGTTATTAACCCCTTATTCTTAAGAATTTTAACAACATCTGTTAGTTGTTTTTCGATTTGCAAGGTTTTATCAACTTCTTTAAGTTTGGAGAATTTAGTACCATCCTCTAGAATTAATTTCATTTTATCCAAATATTCTTGGCGGTCAAGTAGTACTACACCAGCTCCTTTGTCAGGTTTACTTAGAATTAAATCCTTATTTCTTTTCAGGAGTATTAGCTGTTCCAAGTGGTTCTTAGTTAATAGGTTATTCTTACTACATTGTGCATTAACGTATCCATGACTGCAGTCCACTAATGTGGATTTAAAGTGCTGAAAATTTTCTGGGGATGTTGGCACAAGATCATGAGTTTGATTTGATAGGTTTTCGAATTGTATTTGTGTATGAAGTCTACTAGTTTTGGAGGTGCTATTACAGAACTTCGGACCCAATGATAAGGCCTGTATTTGGACTGGTGTAAGTTTAGTAGAAGAGTGATTAAATACATACTTTTCTGGATGTTCCGGAAACTTCTTAATCACGTCTACGTGTTGCAATGTTTCCAAGTGTTTACGTTTAGCTTTTTGTGACTGTTTTTCCGTAACATTAGTAACATAGTCCTCAAATTGTTTACGTTCATCTAACGACAATTCGAACAAGGCATGACTTCTTAGAGATATGTTGCGATCTAATTCGACTTTTCGAGATTTGATAGCATCGATATAATTGAGTGCATGACGTTTGAGTGTTTTTGCATTGGGATGAATATGGTTTCGTCTTAGTGCCTTCCAGAAACGTTTGGGATAATCATTATTTTCGATACAGCTTTCGAGAAAATTGATCTCACATTTCACTAACGCAAGCTTGACGGTGTAACGTAAGAACCCATTGAGCCCTTTCATCGTCATAAGGTCCTTGCAATTCTTCAATTGACAGATAATTCCCATTTAAACATTAAAATTAAAACACGAATTTCAGCGAAGGGATCTCTTTTCAACGAATTTATTATCAAGCTGTACAATCGTATATATATGAAAAATTTTTTGATTTTGTAAAAGTACTAATTCCGTGAGGAAATATGAACACAGTTAATAAAAAGGTTATAATAATAGATTACGTAATATGAATAATAATAATAACAATAGATTTAGTGATTATAATAAGATGATTAAAATGATTAAAATGTTTTTGTTATAATAATAATTAAAGGTCATAGAGGTGTAAAAATAAATAAATATGGTGATATGACGAGTATTCACTAATAAAACAATCAGAATATAAGATATAAGTAAAGGGGAGAATGCAGGAATAATAATAATAATAATAATAATAATAATAATAATAATAATAATAATAGGGCAATCAAAATACTTAAGACCAAGGTAACGATAACGATAAGACGTACTTCTTTTGTACGCATAGTTCTGGTTTAAGCTCCTGGATGGTAAGAGCTTCGGCTATTTTTAAAAGTTGGATGCGAAGAAATCTAGGTAGATTTGAACGAATCATATAAACAATCTTAAATTCATTTCTTGGATCAGTGGAATGGTTACAGTCGATTAGGTGTTCAAGTATAGAACTCCTAACTGCTTTCCTTTCCCCCTTATAGAACCAAGCCGGAATATGTTCCCGTATCCGAGTTGAAAGCGAGCGCTGGCTACGGCCAATGTACCTTGCTCCACAAGAGCAGGTGAACTGGTAGATGCACATAGAGGCGACCAGACGCGGAAGCTTGTCTTTTATGGACACGGAAAATAAGTTCCTACTAGTGAAGTTTATTCGCAATTTAGCTGCATTAAATGTTCGTCTAATAGTTGTTGTTAGACGATTTTTGATTACTTCTGATGTTCGATCACCTTTAAATTCCAGACTTATATAAAGGTTTTTCTTCGTAACGGAGCAACTAGGTTTCTTGTCACAACTACCTCTATTCATATTCTTTTCTATGAACCGTTCTGGGTAGCCATTTTCCGTTAGGGTTTTCTTGAGGAATTCCAGTTCTTCGTTAATGCATTCTTTACTGCATATCTGACGTATTCTATAACATAACGAGTGGATGAGATTTCTCTTTCTACTTAACGGAACCCAGCTATAGAAGTTAGTTAGCTGTCCATTCCATGTTTGTTTTCTGAAGATTGATCGTTTTAAAGAACCATTACTACTTCTCATCAGACGTACATCGAGAAAAGGAATTGATTGGTCCCGTTCCCTTTCTAACGTGAAGTCTATAGAAGGGTGGCATGAGTTAAAGGTGTTTAAAATATCCTCTAAATCAATATTATTGTCACAAACGATGAACGTGTCGTCCATATATCTAACGTACAGGTGAAATTGACTGATCATTGAGCTTAGTTGGTCGTTTTCTAGTTTTGCCATGAAGCAATCTGCTAAAATCGGACCCAATGGAGACCCCATTGCGATCCCATCCCTCTGTCTATATATTTCATCATTGAAACTAAACTGGACATTAAAGGTACAGCGTAACAATAATTCTTTCAAGTGTTCAGTCGGCAGACCTAGATCTATGTTGTTGGAATCAATATACTCACATATATAACATATCGTTTCGGTTAAAGGTACGCTAGTGAATAAAGAATTAACGTCAAGCGATAACATGTGTTTTCCGGACATATTAACGTCCTTAATACGATCAATAAATTGAAAAGTATCATGAATAGAAAATTTAGATACTTGCCTTCTAACCGGTTCCAATATTTCCGCTAGCCATTTGGCGATTCTGTGGTATGGTGAATCCGACATATCCAAAATAGGTCGTAACGGTAAACCCGGCTTATGTACTTTCGGTAGTCCATATAAGCGCGGGATGATTGAACCCATGGGACGTATGTGGTTATATAAATCCTGGGTTATTAACCCCTTATTCTTAAGAATTTTAACAACATCTGTTAGTTGTTTTTCGATTTGCAAGGTTTTATCAACTTCTTTAAGTTTGGAGAATTTAGTACCATCCTCTAGAATTAATTTCATTTTATCCAAATATTCTTGGCGGTCAAGTAGTACTACACCAGCTCCTTTGTCAGGTTTACTTAGAATTAAATCCTTATTTCTTTTCAGGAGTATTAGCTGTTCCAAGTGGTTCTTAGTTAATAGGTTATTCTTACTACATTGTGCATTAACGTATCCATGACTGCAGTCCACTAATGTGGATTTAAAGTGCTGAAAATTTTCTGGGGATGTTGGCACAAGATCATGAGTTTGATTTGATAGGTTTTCGAATTGTATTTGTGTATGAAGTCTACTAGTTTTGGAGGTGCTATTACAGAACTTCGGACCCAATGATAAGGCCTGTATTTGGACTGGTGTAAGTTTAGTAGAAGAGTGATTAAATACATACTTTTCTGGATGTTCCGGAAACTTCTTAATCACGTCTACGTGTTGCAATGTTTCCAAGTGTTTACGTTTAGCTTTTTGTGACTGTTTTTCCGTAACATTAGTAACATAGTCCTCAAATTGTTTACGTTCATCTAACGACAATTCGAACAAGGCATGACTTCTTAGAGATATGTTGCGATCTAATTCGACTTTTCGAGATTTGATAGCATCGATATAATTGAGTGCATGACGTTTGAGTGTTTTTGCATTGGGATGAATATGGTTTCGTCTTAGTGCCTTCCAGAAACGTTTGGGATAATCATTATTTTCGATACAGCTTTCGAGAAAATTGATCTCACATTTCACTAACGCAAGCTTGACGGTGTAACGTAAGAACCCATTGAGCCCTTTCATCGTCATAAGGTCCTTGCAATTCTTCAATTGACAGATAATTCCCATTTAAACATTAAAATTAAAACACGAATTTCAGCGAAGGGATCTCTTTTCAACGAATTTATTATCAAGCTGTACAATCGTATATATATGAAAAATTTTTTGATTTTGTAAAAGTACTAATTCCGTGAGGAAATATGAACACAGTTAATAAAAAGGTTATAATAATAGATTACGTAATATGAATAATAATAATAACAATAGATTTAGTGATTATAATAAGATGATTAAAATGATTAAAATGTTTTTGTTATAATAATAATTAAAGGTCATAGAGGTGTAAAAATAAATAAATATGGTGATATGACGAGTATTCACTAATAAAACAATCAGAATATAAGATATAAGTAAAGGGGAGAATGCAGGAATAATAATAATAATAATAATAATAATAATAATAATAATAATAATAATAATAATAATAATAATAATAATAGGGCAATCAAAATACTTAAGACCAAGGTAACGATAACGATAAGACGTACTTCTTTTGTACGCATAGTTCTGGTTTAAGCTCCTGGATGGTAAGAGCTTCGGCTATTTTTAAAAGTTGGATGCGAAGAAATCTAGGTAGATTTGAACGAATCATATAAACAATCTTAAATTCATTTCTTGGATCAGTGGAATGGTTACAGTCGATTAGGTGTTCAAGTATAGAACTCCTAACTGCTTTCCTTTCCCCCTTATAGAACCAAGCCGGAATATGTTCCCGTATCCGAGTTGAAAGCGAGCGCTGGCTACGGCCAATGTACCTTGCTCCACAAGAGCAGGTGAACTGGTAGATGCACATAGAGGCGACCAGACGCGGAAGCTTGTCTTTTATGGACACGGAAAATAAGTTCCTACTAGTGAAGTTTATTCGCAATTTAGCTGCATTAAATGTTCGTCTAATAGTTGTTGTTAGACGATTTTTGATTACTTCTGATGTTCGATCACCTTTAAATTCCAGACTTATATAAAGGTTTTTCTTCGTAACGGAGCAACTAGGTTTCTTGTCACAACTACCTCTATTCATATTCTTTTCTATGAACCGTTCTGGGTAGCCATTTTCCGTTAGGGTTTTCTTGAGGAATTCCAGTTCTTCGTTAATGCATTCTTTACTGCATATCTGACGTATTCTATAACATAACGAGTGGATGAGATTTCTCTTTCTACTTAACGGAACCCAGCTATAGAAGTTAGTTAGCTGTCCATTCCATGTTTGTTTTCTGAAGATTGATCGTTTTAAAGAACCATTACTACTTCTCATCAGACGTACATCGAGAAAAGGAATTGATTGGTCCCGTTCCCTTTCTAACGTGAAGTCTATAGAAGGGTGGCATGAGTTAAAGGTGTTTAAAATATCCTCTAAATCAATATTATTGTCACAAACGATGAACGTGTCGTCCATATATCTAACGTACAGGTGAAATTGACTGATCATTGAGCTTAGTTGGTCGTTTTCTAGTTTTGCCATGAAGCAATCTGCTAAAATCGGACCCAATGGAGACCCCATTGCGATCCCATCCCTCTGTCTATATATTTCATTATTGAAACTAAACTGGACATTAAAGGTACAGCGTAACAATAATTCTTTCAAGTGTTCAGTCGGCAGACTTAGATCTATGTTGTTGGAATCAATATACTCACATATATAACATATCGTTTCGGTTAAAGGTACGCTAGTGAATAAAGAATTAACGTCAAGCGATAACATGTGTTTTCCGGACATATTAACGTCCTTAATACGATCAATAAATTGAAAAGTATCATGAATAGAAAATTTAGATACTTGCCTTCTAACCGGTTCCAATATTTCCGCTAGCCATTTGGCGATTCTGTGGTATGGTGAATCCGACATATCCAAAATAGGTCGTAACGGTAAACCCGGCTTATGTACTTTCGGTAGTCCATATAAGCGCGGGATGATTGAACCCATGGGACGTATGTGGTTATATAAATCCTGGGTTATTAACCCCTTATTCTTAAGAATTTTAACAACATCTGTTAGTTGTTTTTCGATTTGCAAGGTTTTATCAACTTCTTTAAGTTTGGAGAATTTAGTACCATCCTCTAGAATTAATTTCATTTTATCCAAATATTCTTGGCGGTCAAGTAGTACTACACCAGCTCCTTTGTCAGGTTTACTTAGAATTAAATCCTTATTTCTTTTCAGGAGTATTAGCTGTTCCAAGTGGTTCTTAGTTAATAGGTTATTCTTACTACATTGTGCATTAACGTATCCATGACTGCAGTCCACTAATGTGGATTTAAAGTGCTGAAAATTTTCTGGGGATGTTGGCACAAGATCATGAGTTTGATTTGATAGGTTTTCGAATTGTATTTGTGTATGAAGTCTACTAGTTTTGGAGGTGCTATTACAGAACTTCGGACCCAATGATAAGGCCTGTATTTGGACTGGTGTAAGTTTAGTAGAAGAGTGATTAAATACATACTTTTCTGGATGTTCCGGAAACTTCTTAATCACGTCTACGTGTTGCAATGTTTCCAAGTGTTTACGTTTAGCTTTTTGTGACTGTTTTTCCGTAACATTAGTAACATAGTCCTCAAATTGTTTACGTTCATCTAACGACAATTCGAACAAGGCATGACTTCTTAGAGATATGTTGCGATCTAATTCGACTTTTCGAGATTTGATAGCATCGATATAATTGAGTGCATGACGTTTGAGTGTTTTTGCATTGGGATGAATATGGTTTCGTCTTAGTGCCTTCCAGAAACGTTTGGGATAATCATTATTTTCGATACAGCTTTCGAGAAAATTGATCTCACATTTCACTAACGCAAGCTTGACGGTGTAACGTAAGAACCCATTGAGCCCTTTCATCGTCATAAGGTCCTTGCAATTCTTCAATTGACAGATAATTCCCATTTAAACATTAAAATTAAAACACGAATTTCAGCGAAGGGATCTCTTTTCAACGAATTTATTATCAAGCTGTACAATCGTATATATATGAAAAATTTTTTGATTTTGTAAAAGTACTAATTCCGTGAGGAAATATGAACACAGTTAATAAAAAGGTTATAATAATAGATTACGTAATATGAATAATAATAATAACAATAGATTTAGTGATTATAATAAGATGATTAAAATGATTAAAATGTTTTTGTTATAATAATAATTAAAGGTCATAGAGGTGTAAAAATAAATAAATATGGTGATATGACGAGTATTCACTAATAAAACAATCAGAATATAAGATATAAGTAAAGGGGAGAATGCAGGAATAATAATAATAATAATAATAATAATAATAATAATAATAGGGCAATCAAAATACTTAAGACCAAGGTAACGATAACGATAAGACGTACTTCTTTTGTACGCATAGTTCTGGTTTAAGCTCCTGGATGGTAAGAGCTTCGGCTATTTTTAAAAGTTGGATGCGAAGAAATCTAGGTAGATTTGAACGAATCATATAAACAATCTTAAATTCATTTCTTGGATCAGTGGAATGGTTACAGTCGATTAGGTGTTCAAGTATAGAACTCCTAACTGCTTTCCTTTCCCCCTTATAGAACCAAGCCGGAATATGTTCCCGTATCCGAGTTGAAAGCGAGCGCTGGCTACGGCCAATTATTATTATAACAAAAACATTTTAATCATTTTAATCATCTTATTATAATCACTAAATCTATTGTTATTATTATTATTCATATTACGTAATCTATTATTATAACCTTTTTATTAACTGTGTTCATATTTCCTCACGGAATTAGTACTTTTACAAAATCAAAAAATTTTTCATATATATACGATTGTACAGCTTGATAATAAATTCGTTGAAAAGAGATCCCTTCTCTGAAATTCGTGTCTTAATATTGTAATATAATGGCTAACAATGAAATCCGAGAAGCGAATTTAATCCTCTTCCGTATTCCATAGCTGTATCAATCTTGATCTCAGTGTTAATGTCCAGACTGAGACTTGAAGTCAGTAATGTTCGATTTATATGCACACTATGTCATACCTTGAGTTATTGAGTTCAAATTACAACTTACTTGTACAATGGGTGTGATATTTATAGGGAGGTTTAAGTTATATTATTGTTGATCAGTTCCAAATAGTTTGAACCAAGCTTCTCGTATTGGATTGCCACAGTCTATCTATTTATATTTCATGAGAACAAAGCATTTTATTCTAAGCATATTACAGTGATGTTATTATAAATGTTACACATTTAATTTATTACGAAGATAGTAAGGTAAGAATCGCAATCAAGGTGGAGAGTTAAATCATATAGGTTTGCTTTTTTTAGTATATTTTCATTTTGATAATATCATTTGTAACGAGTGAGTTTTAGTTCTGTTTTGTATCACGAAGTAAAATCAACTGTAAACTATTATCCTGAATAGTGACACTTAAGCAGTGACAAACTATTGTCCATTAAATTCACTTGGTATTGTTCGGCTTGTATCTTCCCATTTAAGTTTAAGACTGCGATTGATCAGTCTGTTATTGGCATATGTGCATACTGTGCGTATGCCTCGATATTGCCTTAATTCACAAGCTTTGTCCATTAACTTGAGAAATAAGGTGACCATTCGCCTATAATATTAAATAAGTGGAGTTGAAAACTATGTAATTAGGAAGCTTAAGTGATAGTTTTTAGCTGAGGAGATCTAACCATGTCTAAAGTAAAACAAATACTTTTCAATGGGATTGAATTTTATTGTGTTTTATCAGGATTTAGTTGATACAATTAGTTACAACCACTGAATAATGACTAGGTAGTCAAAAACTCACTCACTATTAGATCTAAATCTCCCAAGCTCGATCTATGAAAATATTGTAGATACACATTAATAACGAATTTCATGTCTAGTTTCAACTGCATCCCTACAGGAGTAAGTATATTTCTTTCAATTTCATTAACTTTTGCCACTACTACTCAAATACGTTTGTATCCTTTTATTTGATATTACTTACTTACTTAATTATGCCTGTTACTCCCAATGGAGCATAGGCCGCCGACCACCATTTTCCAACCCACTCTGTCCTCTGCCTTCCTTTCCTGTTCTATCTAATTGTTGTTCATTCCTCTCATGTCCGTCTCCATTTCTCGACGTAGTGTGTTCTTTGGTCTTCCTCTTTTCCTTTGGCCTTGAGGATTCCATGTGAGGGCTTGTCTTGCGACGCAGTTGGGTGCTTTCCGCAATGTGTGTCCTATCCACTTCAAGCGCTTCTTCCCGATTTCTTCCTCCGCTGCGATCTGGTTTGTTCTCTCCCACAGTACGTTGTTGCTGATAGCGTCCGGCCAACGGATCTGAAGTATTTTGCGTAGACAACTGTTAATGAACACTCGTATGTTCTGGATGATGGCTTTTGTAGTTCTCCAAGTTTCCACTTCATACAGTGGAACTGTCTTGACATTTGTATTGAAAATCCTGACCTTGGTGTTGGTTGACAGTTGCTTTGGGTTCCAGATGTTCCTCAGTTGTAAATATGATGCTCTTTCTTTGCCGATCCGCGCCTTCACTTCTGCATTATCAATGATACTGCCCAAATATATAGAGGTTTTTACATCATCCAAATCTTCTCCGTCAATTGTGATTGGATTGTTGCATGCTGTGTTGTATTGGAGAATCTTTCTTTTCCCTTTGTGTATATTGAGACCTACTGCTGCCAAGGCTGCTTCCACTGCTGCTACACTGGTCGTCTTCTACTGCATTTGTTGTTGCGTGTGCGATAGACGAGTCAGATCATATGCGAAGTCTAGATCGTTTAACTGCATCCTAGCTGTCCACTGTATCCCGTGCTTCCCCTCAGTTGTTGACGTCTTCATGATCCAGTCGATCAGCATGAGGAAGAGGAAAGTTGACACTTGTCTTGACTTCGAACTAATCTGTGATCTGTCCTTCATGCACAATTTTTCGGTTTAATCCATCATAGGAATTACATATGATATTAACTATCTTCTCAGTCATGCCATAGTGCCCTGTCCACGCTATCAAGTTCTTTCTTATATTCAATGAAGTTTATTTGCTATAATCAACCAAAATACTGTTTAAAAAAAGCATTTTTTTAGTGTTTTAAACAAATAACATGTAAACACGACAAATGATTTGTATTTTAACGACAATAATTTCATTCAATATTTAGTTTTGTATTATTATTTAAAAGAACTATCTATACTCACTCACTTCAGATTCTTCGATTTTTGATAACACTTTTAAAGTCTCTAATATCATGAAATGCTAGTGTTTACATATATCACCCTTCACCCTACCTTGCTTCAATTTAGTTCTCAGTTAAACTTACATTTGATGAGTACTTATAAAGTTTACATTTAATTCAAACACTTGATCGTTTAAATTGAAAACAAATTAATTAAGTGATGATGATTTATGATGATAAAAAAAGCGTTTCCCAATAAACTAAAGCGATAAGACTATAGCAATATTTTAGCTTACGGCTATCATTTGACCTTGGATAAGCAATGTGAACATAAATGTTTGTGTGTATACGATTGTTATGGAAAAAAACTGACGGTATGTTGCTCAGTAAAATGAAACATCATATTATTGATAAAATTATGATTATCATAACTAAGTATCACTATTATTTCAGATGATAACACATGGTGAACAGCGAAATTCTTAAGTGTCTGATCATGATATATCGGCTAGTTTCAGTCGAATTTAGATCTTGGTTATATCACATGCAGTGAAAACAGTCCCCAATGTTCAGAGGGAGTTGACACGAAACTGTGATTGGTCTGGGTTTTGTCATAGTTACCGTTCAGTAACAAGGTATTTCTACAGCGCCGAAGAAGTTGTTGCATCCATTAGAATTTTGAGACATCGCCAATGATCTGTTGATGCCTCGGCTTTTATGTTGTTTACAGTTGATGGACTAACCGAACTCTGTCGAGTTCAAAACATCGTATTGTCAAAGAGTATTATCCCACTTACTGTGATGGCTTCCTTAGATTAACGGCACCTTAAACGGAAAAGTTGTGCTACAAAGTAGTGTCATATAACTGTAAAATGGTACCACAGAAGTGAAGTTTTTGAACCCTTTGCATTACCATGTCATTTTCAACTTGGTACTCAAACCTCTGCACATGTATTTTTCACTGACCATTTTAGGCTACTTATTAGTAGTGTGATTTTCAAAGTAGTATTTCGTGATGTTTTAATTTGACGTAGACGCCGTTAATTTTGAAGCAGTTTGATAACAGTTAACATTTTCCAGGAGTAATGCAGTTCATTAAAAAAAATGTTAACTGTGTACAGAAACATAAATAATACCTTGCATATTGTGTCAACTGAAGGTTGAAAAATAATCTTATCACTAGGCAGCGATTCTTCTCATTTAAGTATACTGAAATCTGACCACATTTTTGTAAAAATCGTCTCATTTTTCCGAGATAATCAAGCTGATTTATTGTTTAAGTGCATAAATTTATGGGAACTGCATTATCTGAGTTAAATGATTTAGTTGTGAAGATTTTTTATATACTTAAATAACAGTATCGGTACAAACTTCTAGCAGAGGGGAGTCATGAAATTTTCTCTACAAGTGACTAGCAGCATGCTTTGTCGATTTTGAATATGATTGGTTGTTTTTGACACTTGTCTTATTAGGACTGATTGTAAAGCAGGTCTATAATCTTTACTTCCTTCGTTAAGGTTTACACTTTCTTAATTTAACACCTTATTTTTTATTATATTATTTATGTACTGCCTTTTTAAGGTGAACTTAAGATTATATACATAGATTAGTTGTACAGTGAAATAGCCTTTATTGAGGCAGTAAAATTTCCCACAACAAAGACAAACCAGCCCTCTACTTAACACATAAGTATTTGTCAAAAGCTGTTCAAATATTTCTTCCTGGATACTTTTCAATCACAAATGAGTCTTACTGTTCATAGAGTTAATCCTCAACATGTACCCCAATTAATCCATGAACATATCATAAGATGAACAATATACAAGTGTAATCATAAAATATATTTAAATATTGAATACTTATAACTTAGATCTAATCATTCTTCAACATTTTATAGGTTCTTGAAAAAGTAAATCACTACGGTTTATGAAATGTTAGTTAAAATGTTAATCATTTTCTAGCACTCCTCTTTTTACCTGTTCCTGCAGATTTCGCTTTCTTTGATTGTGGACGTGGATAAGCATCGACCAGCTTTTTAACAAAATCTTTGATATAATATGTAAAACAAAAATCTTCGTATATATATATATATATATATATATATATATATATATATATATATATATATATATATATATATATATATACATTAAATCTTTAGAACAACATAGAAAATGTTCACTTCATTGATTTAAACAAAACGGACATATTATTCAATGTGTTACGCCTGCTTGAACTCCGCCTAAGTCCCTCCAGTGGATACTGCCGGTCCCAAGCCCGGATAAAGGAGGAGGGTTGGGCATGGGGTTAGCGTCCCCGTCCCGTAGAAAACTAACTCGCTAAAAAGCGCTAACCAGAACTATGACGCCTCATGATGAAAGCCGAATTTCTTTGGAAGTTACGAGGCCGATGCCCCTTCTGACAAGTAGAGCGACCATTTATTTAGGTACATGGAATGTTCGTACAATGTGGGACACCGGGAGAGCCTTCCAAATCGCTGCAGAAATGAGAAGATACAACCTGGAGGTGCTTGGGATCAGTGAAACACATTGAACTCAAGTTGGACAACAACGACTAGCTTCAGGGTAGCTTTTGTTATACTCCGGCCATGAAGAAGAAAATGCTCCATATACACAAGGAGTTGCATTGATACTGTTCAAACAGGTACAAAAGGCACTTATAGGATGGGAATCTCATGGACCAAGGATCATCAAAGCCTCCTTCAAAACAAAGAAAGAGGGCATTCCAATGAACATCATCCAATGCTATGCGCCTACCAACGATTACAATGAACACGCTAAAGATCAATTCTACAATAGGCTGCAGTCAATCATCGAGAAGTGCCCAACAAAGGACCTGACCATTCTGATGGGAGATTTCAGTGCCAGTGCTGGGACGAATAACACTGGATATGAATATATCATGGGACAACACGGACTGGGAAAAAGGAACGAAAATGGTGAGAAATTTGCAAACCTATGTGCCTTCAATAAACTGGTCATAGGCGGCACCATATTCCCACATAAACGCATACACAAAACCACATGGACTTCACCGGATCACACCACGCAAAACCAAATCGACCATATTTGCATCAACAAAACGTTCAGGAGGACTATAGAGGACGTGAGAATCAAGAGAGGAGCTGATATAGCATCAGATCATCACTTGCTGGTCGCCAAGATGAAATTGAAACTCAAGAAACACTGGACAATGGGGCGGACAATATCACAAAAGTTCAATACGGCCTTTCTTCAGGATACTAACAAACTCAACAAATTCAAGATAGTCCTCAGCAACAAGTTCCAGGCCTTTCATGATCTACTCAATGGAGAAGGAGCTACTGTGGAGAGCAACTGGAAGGGGATCAAAGAGGCAATCACTTCAACATGTCATGAGGTCCTGAGTCACAAGAAGCACCATCACAAGGAATGGATCACTGTTGATACACTGGATAAGATTCAAGAAAGGAGGAACATGAAGGCAGCAATCAATACCAGTCGAACAAGAGCAGAAAAAGCCAAAGCACAAGCTGAATACACAGAAGTAAACAAACAAGTGAAGAGGAGTATCAGAACCGACGAACATAAATATGTGGAAGATCTTGCAAAGACGGCGGAAAAGGCTACAAGAGAAGGAAACATGAGACAACTTTAAGGTACGACAAAGAAACTCTCTGTAAATCACTGTAAACCAGAACGACCAGTGAAAAGCAAGGAAGGCAAGGTAATTGCCAACCTTGAAGAACAACGAAACAGGTGGATAGAACACTGCAAATAACTGTTGAATCGACCAGCCCCACTGGACCCACCCAACATCGAAGCAGCACTCATGGACCTCCCAATCGAAGTTGGCCCACCAACAATTGAAGAAATCAGCAAGGTCATCAGACAAATCAAGAGTGGCAAAGCAGCAGGACCAGACAACATTCCAGTATAGGCACTGAAAGCAGATGTAGCAGTAACTGCAAAGATACTCCACATTCTCTTTAATAAGATTTTGGATGAGAAACAAGTACCAACAGACTGGAATGAAGGACTTCTGATCAAAATACCGAAGAAAGGCGATCTCAGCAACTGTGATAACTACAGGGGCATCACTCTTCTCTCAATACCGGGAAAAGTCTTCAACAGGGTATTAGTAAACAGAATGAAGGACTGCGTAGACGCTCAACTTCATGACTAACAGGCAGGATTCCGTAATGATAGATCGTGTACAGACCAAATCGCAACTCTACGGATCATTGTGGAACAATCAATTGAATGGAATTCATCATTCTACATCAACTTCATTGACTACAAAAAAGAATTTGACAGCGTGGACAGAACAACACTATGGAAAATTTTTCAACACAACGGCGTGCCTCAGAAGATAGTCAATATCATACAGAATTCATATGATAGATTACACTGCAAAATCGAGCATGGTGGACAGTTGACAAAGTCGTTCAAAGTGAAGACCTTTGTTAGGCAAGGTTGCTTACTCTCACCCTTTCTCTTTCTCCTGCTAATCGACTGGATCATGAAGACGTCAACAACTGAGGGGAAGCACGGGATACAGTGGACAGCTAGGATGCAGTTAAACGATCTAGACTTCGCATATGATCTGACTCGTCTATCGCACACGCAACAACAAATGCAGTAGAAGACGACCAGTGTAGCAGCAGTGGAAGCAGCCTTGGCAGCAGTAGGTCTCAATATACACAAAGGGAAAAGAAAGATTCTCCAATACAACACAGCATGCAACAATCCAATCACAATTGACGGAGAAGATTTGGATGATGTAAAAACCTCTATATATTTGGGCAGTATCATTGATAATGCAGAAGTGAAGGCGCGGATCGGCAAAGAAAGAGCATCATATTTACAACTGAGGAACATCTGGAACCCAAAGCAACTGTCAACCAACACCAAGGTCAGGATTTTCAATACAAATGTCAAGACAGTTCCACTGTATGAAGTGGAAACTTGGAGAACTACAAAAGCCATCATCCAGAACATACGAGTGTTCATTAACAGTTGTCTACGCAAAATACTTCAGATCCGTTGGCCGGACGCTATCAGCAACAACGTACTGTGGGAGAGAACAAACCAGATCGCAGCGGAGGAAGAAATCGGGAAGAAGCGCTTGAAGTGGATAGGACACACATTGCGGAAAGCACCCAACTGCGTCGCAAGACAAGCCCTCACATGGAATCCTCAAGGCCAAAGGAAAAGAGGAAGACCAAAGAACACACTACGTCGAGAAATGGAGATGGACATGAGAGGAATGAACAACAATTAAATAGAACAGGAAAGGAAGGCAGAGGACAGAGTGGGTTGGAAAATGGTGGTCGGCGGCCTATGCTTCATTGGGAGTAACGGGCGTAATTAAGTAAGTATGCCTGCTTGAATATTTGAGTTATCTGTTATTGCCTTCTAGATATTTTAACAAGTTATTTGTTTCCTTGTTTGATTGCATAACCTATTCAGGTGCGTTTTTGAAATGTTTACAACCTTTCGCTGTACAAGTTCCAAAAATTTACAGTCGGAGTCATCGTGATAGCTTGCATTATGCATTGAAAAGAATGAACATTATTCAGATGTCGACTTCTGAACTGCTAACATATAACTGGCAATCGCTCACTTTTCATCTTCAATATCGATCAAAAAATAAGAAACAGAAACTCACTGAGATACTTTGTGCAAAGAATTCTATGTTGTAACAAAAATATAATATTAAATAAAGCCACTAATAATAACAGATTAATTTTTGTCATGGTATTATTGTTTTTATATGGTAAGAGGTTTAACGTAATGGACATTTTATTTCAAATTATCAGAGCTCTTAAAGTGATCGTTCAGTTTAAACAATGTCCGTCATAGTAATAATACCAGTAATAGTCTAAAGGTTACTGTCATATCATTTCCATTTGAATGAATATGTTATCAAACATTTTTGCGAAAATCTGACGAATTTCATTCGCAATTTTATTGAGCCAGCTGCTTTACTGATTATAGATGAACCTATAATACTAACAAGATTGTTTAGTTGTTTTGTTAAAGCCTCTGATAATTGATCTGATTATAGTTTTCTTTCTTCTCTCTATTACAAGCTCACTTCAAGGCCTAAAAGCGTTAGGTTCAGTCCCTGCAGAAGTCACAGATCAGTACATCAGAGAAGTTTATTACTAGCACGAAATAGTTGTCCAATAATTTCTAATTTTCTGTGGTTCTTTAAGTACAGTCAGTCTGTGGTTTAAACAACGAGATCTATTTTCAAATTAAGTAATATGGTCATCAACTCCGCCTGAAGCCCCCCCCCGTGGCTACTGCCGGTCCCAAGCCCGGATAAAGGAGGAAGGTTGGGCATGGGGTCAGTGACCCCATCTCGTAGAAAAATAACTCGCTGAAAAAACCCTAACCAAAAAATATGGTTATCAGATTATCTTGTCTATCTTATTCAACACTAATGTTTCTAGAAAGTTCACATTGATTAGGATAATGTTGTGTAAATTCTATGTATAAGCAAAATTCTAGAATTTTTTTCAATAAAGACCAACAGTTTCATGATGTCTTCCTTTCACTACCTCGATACCCACTTCCTCCAGGTCACATACCATCATAAGGCCATTTGCCATCTGTTCCAGGTGCAGCTTCTTTAAAAAATTCATTACACTCCTTATCTGTAAAACAGTCACCGACAGTTAACAGCATTGTTTTCATTGGTTCTGTATCCACGACACCAGATTCATTTTTATCAAAAAACTAGTAAAATATTTGTAAGAAAAGTCAAAATAAGGTAAAGTTAATGTAAATGTTATGTATTCAAATGCAGTAGGTAAAATGAAATCATGTTTTACTGAATATACTACTTACCATCAATAAGTACTATTTCTGGATTGTTATTTTCTATAGAACGACATTCAGTGTTGATGTTAATCTGAAAAAATGTTACCTAGACAGTGCTATAAGTCTATTTAGCCTTGGTTAGGGGATTTTTAAAAGTGCACTTCCACAAAGTTCACTTGGGATAGAAGTGGTAGCATTCAGGTAACAGCAGCGAACACGACGAACTGAGAATTAGTAATTTTGTCAGTAATTTTGTTGTTCGACACTAAACAGCTAATTCATATTAGTTAAGTGTTATTTATTACTGTGCATCCAGTAAAAAACATCATCGAAAATTTCCAAGCGAACATGTCAATATTAGTCCATGGTATTTCATTATGGCTACTTAATGTTATCAATGAGTACTTGTTCTCACTTCTCATTTGACTGATCTCATAGGCCACAGTGTTTGTTGAAGATTACTTAGTATAGTCATCTTCGCAGTAATTGTTGATTGAAATATTTAGCAGAGGGAAATAATTGTCAAACTGTGCTGTACCTTCCCTACGCCATAAAATAACAAATCCACTTCCACAGTATTTACCTCAGGATTGCTGTAAACACAAGAATGTCTACAGTAATCCACCTTTAGGCCAATCAACAGAGAGTCTATTTTGTGAGAGAATTCATTCAACCTGCAACAATATTGTGACTTTAGGAAGCTTATTGATTTTTCAAGGCTTATTATCAGTTTTCCAATCTTAATATTGTAGAAATATCATTATATAACTTCATTAATTATGATCAAATTTGTCCACACTAAAGTTTTCTCACTGAATGTTCTTTAGACTACTATCATCAAAGTTTATTGTCACCTTCAAAATCTACTCTAATAAATTCACTGAAGAAAAACTGTGGTTAAGAAAATTCATACGTAGAAATCACCATATATTTTAGTATTCTTTTTGAAACAGCTTATTATTATTATTTATTGAATCACTAATAAAATAATTTCATTACTAGTCTGCTACAAACCATGTAAATTGAAATTAAACTGATTAACTAGAGGCCAGATGGAATATCTTGTCTACCTGTTCCTGTCATCTAGATATTTTAACAAGTTACATGTTTTTGTTTGATTTAACACATCATTAGTTCAACTAATTCCATAACCTATTCAGGCGTGTTTATGAGATGTTTACAACCTTTCGCTGTACAACTTACAAAAAAGTGCAATCACAGACATCGTGATAGTTGGAAGTAAGCATTGAAAAGGATGAACATCATTCAAATGTCGACTTCTGAACTGCTGACATCTAACTAGCGATCACTCATTATTTCTCGCCGTGATCGATCAAGAAATAAGAAAAGGGAACTTGTTGAAATACTTTGTGCTGAGAATCCTATGTTGAACCACAAATATAATATTGAATAAAGCCATTAATAGTAATAATAATAATAATAATAATAATAATAATGCATATACAGTAACGAGCAAATTTCAAGTCTAACATTATCATATTTTACTTTGTGATGAAAAAAGGAATTCTTCTTAATAAATTTAAACAATCTAAATACCTAAATAAAAATATTTCTATTGTATATTTAATGTTAAAAAATTATTAAAGACGTTTATTTTCATGGAGTTTTGTTCTCTGAGCTGGATGGTTTAGTCATGGAGCTTTCATTGTTTTTCTGAACGACATCATCAGCAAAAACTTCATGTAGAAGAACGACGATGGAAGCTCCACGATCAAACCATCCAGCTCAGAGAACAAAACTCCATCAAAATCATTCACTTGACCTTCAAATCTTCTCCACCATTTCAGGATGTTTATGTTAAGATTTTACGAGAAAATTCGAAAGTGGTTTCTTTAATTTTGATTGGCTCGTCCCTTAAAAGTTACTTTCACTGATCCTACTTTTTCAAACTACCATTTAGAATACTAGAAGATATAAATGAGTTATTCCTAGCACATTTTATTAGTTAAACTTATAATATAGTGAACAAGAACATAAATGGAGAAAATCGAATGTATTTGAACACAAAATCACAAAAAATCTTAGTAAATTCTATGAACTATACAGTAAACACTTCATTTGCAAATATTAATCAATCGTCTCCGAATTCACTGTTCCTTTATTTCCATAGCAATCATTCATTGTTCTCGTTCGCTTTTCTTCGATCTTTTTAACTTTCTGCTATCAGATATTTCACATTTGATAGGTGATACTACTTATATTTGTAGATATCAGCAGCACATACCACAATAACTCACATAATTCTATATTATACAATATACAACCTCATAATAGATTACAATTTAAACATTTTATTATATAAATAACTGCCATTTTGATACAAGACTAATTAACAGATCTGTAGTGTATTAACGTGTCATTCATTACAATTATTAAGTACAAAATAGTTATACAATTAGGAAAATACACAAAAACAACTGTTCGATAAGTCTATATGTAGAATGTGCACAAAACTATTGAAATTTCCCATCTTTCCATTTTTTATCACCTCTTCCTCTTAAATATTACCTCGATTTGTATTAATTATCATTAACTGATATTGGATTGTAATTGTCACACATAGTCAGAAATTAGCCCAATTTATCTAGAGACTAATCATAATGAAACCTGGTTGTTGTTTTCATGATTTATGATAATAACTCACCAAAAATGCATTGTTCAGTTGATTCAATCTTTCCTCTCTTGTATAGGAATATGTTTGAATTATTTCAGTAAATTGATTCAAATCTATAGCAATACTCTCTATAAATTGAAAAAGGAAGTATAAACGTTACACATGCCATGATGAAAATTCACTCATTATTTAACTTGAAAAAGGATTATTATTAATTCTATCAAAGTGTGTGAAATATAGGTTCAAAAAAACAAACAATGATCTGTTTAAGGAACCATCCTTGATGAGAATATAATTTATAGACGATCTTTGAGCAACATCAAAATGACTTTGGATTGTCCACCTACTAACTAAGGTTAAAGGATGGTTATAGATTATTGTAAAGAATTAGGAATAGGATCTACAGTTGAACGTTAGGATTAAGAATTAGATTTGATGTTTTCATTACGAAATGACATCAGGTATAACGTCAAAATGATGTTTAACCAAATAAGTGAATGAATTTCGCGCCAAAATTCAAGACCTGCTATCTTAAATCTGATTGATTCGTCCATAAATTATAGTCTCACTCTATGTTTAGTGTTAATGGCAGTTAATCAACGTCCAAAATGAGAACTAAGAGTACACAAATATGAAAGCTGTTACTATCAGACAAAGATTTAAGGAATTCAAAAAAACAACTGAGAATGACTGTCACAAGGGCTGAGGGAAAGTAATTATAGTGATAAATGCAGTAAATTTTACGATATTTTCAGAAATAGTTATAAATAGAACTGTTTACTGAATATTAACAAGTAATATAAAGCAATACACAAAAAACAATTTGAATGAGAAAAGAACAAGGACAGAGTATTAAAACCGACTTAACACTGATTCTAAACACTGTTCGTGATTCAAATAAGCTCGATGAAGAAATAGATATGATTTAATTAAACTAATAGTAATGTGTTAGTTGGTCGGAGTCATTTCGAAAGAGGCCTGAATCAAAGTCTCGTGCTAGCTGCCACTGGTCACTAACGGATATCTGCAGTCCTCAGGGCACTGATGCCTCAGGTGGGATTAGAGTCTAGATTGTTACACCTTGATATGCTAACAGTGAGCTACTTAAGATGAGACCGAGTTCGCATCAGCAATAAAGAGTACATAAATATGATATTGATTGCTACACATCAAACACTATAAATATAAAAATCCTACAGGTCAGCACAGAACCAATAACCCCATAAAAACGTCTTGGACTGTGAAACTGAAGAATTTGAATCTGAATCCAAATTATAGAGTTAATCCACCGAAAACTGGAGATGTATTTTTTTGACAAGTACAAAGTCGATTAAAACGTAAGGCCCTGTCGATTGCCATTAATCACATAACACTGATCAACATTTATGATCACCCTTTAATGCCAAATTTCGAAATGATGGATCATCTTTTCAATCCAGTTATATGCTATTAATGATACTGAATTTTTTTACAGCAAATGCATTAACTACAAATTTCTCATTGTCACTATAAACAACATTATCCAAGGTGATCGCAATTAGAAGTTGAATTTTCCATAGTTTTCACTAATTTAAATTCAGTTTACTTTGAGATACTTGTTATTATTTGTCATTAGCGGTGTTGCATTTATGTACATAAACATTGTGTTGAGTTCATCTCCAAAGAATTAATTGGATGATTTCTGATTCATTTAGTTAAGAAATTGAGTCTATGTTGGCGTACTTTTAAATAACTTTGTGTGAAATGAGTGTTATCTTTTTAGCGGTCAGTAAAACTTTAGTTTAAAAACTATCCATCAAACGTGTTTCAGTTTTCTTAATCATTTAATACCCCGTGTAAGTCCTAATAGATCACATTTTGTTGCTAGGTCATATCATATTTCAAATATCCAATTTTGAGCTCGTTTACCACTTCATAACTCGATCTGGATTAATCCAGTAAATTATATACATATTCATCCTAATTTAAGCAATCTGGCTTCCTACGTTTTGTTTTAGTCTCTTTCTCTGGTTAAGCAAGTGTTTAGGATGTGTATACAAATCAATAAATCAGACGGAAAAATATAAAATTACTCTACAGAAGTGATGTCTATTTATATTCAATAAAACTGTCTTCCGACTAAGCTGGTAACCTTGAAAATCTCATAACTTTGATATTCACTTAAATTCATATCCGGAATTCAACTTTTACCTAACATTTTATGGATAATAGACATATTAACAGTTTGTTATAAACTATAGTTCAGTGTTTCAGTTACTGAATTTTTGTCATATTGAATATTTATTATGATTAATCTTTAACTATACAACTGAAAATGAATGCATAATTTGGTGAAAGATTAGACAGCTTTTTAATTAACCAACTTCTCATCTAGTTATCAGAAAGAATTTTGTGGAGATTTTGAGAAATTTCACTGATTCAAATCATAAGTCAATTGAAGCTAGACCACTACGGAAAATCTGGAAGCACTAGACGGCTGTTTCGTCCTAGCGTGGGACTCCGCATTCACGATCCCGCACCCCGCGAGATTCGGATCCAGGACCTACCAGTCTCACGCCACGCGCTTAACCAACCAGACCACTGAGCCGGCACACAATGGTGTTAATGTCTAACTTCAACCAATCCACGAAGTTGCGCCACCGTACACCATTGTCTTAATTGAGTTCATATCTCACAACAGACCTGGTTGTTGAATTTTACTTATTCATGTGAAATAGATCTTCCATAATATGATTTTCATTTTAGGTGTATCGAATCAAACCACATAATTCACACAACACCAAGGTAATACACAGTAAGTTAGCTATAATTGCAACCGACCTATCATAGATAAGTGGATCAATTGTTCAGCTAAGGCTTATCGATTACATGTTCCTGTTCAAGTTAGTCTGAGTCATTTTGTATTGTGTTCAAATGTTTTGCTTTCTAATTAGACTGCATTTTCTCCTTCCGTCTACTTTAAACTTTAAAAACATTCAGAATTTCCTTAGTAAGTGAGTCAGATCATAGACTACAAAGACTTTTTTGAATAAAATCTACAGTTAAGGGTTTACTATTAGATATTGTCAGTTTGATTGAACTTATCCTTTATAACATGTTTGGTACGTGATATAGAATTGTGGAGACAACTTTTTACAAATATGTCAGAAAATATTTTCTGTGTTCAGTTTTCTTCACTATCCACTGCATTGCGGAGTTACATACCTGGACATAACAACTCTCCACTGCTACCTGGTCTTCAAATGTTTCACGGTCAATATTAATGCGTGATAAGAGACAGCTGGTGACTATCAATAAATGGTGATAACATTATTATTATTATTATTATTATTATTATTATTATTAAGACCATTTTCAACCAATATCATGTATGCGATTTCATATAATTTGGGAAAGAGTATTTTTGATGCTGAAGACTAATTTCTGATTACTATTACTCAAACATATGTGCGTCCAGTAAGGTTGACTTCGAATAGTCATTATGTTACAAGTTTTCATAAAATAAATGAAATGTGATCATTTGCGGAATCCAGGATGTCCTATTTTGAATACCAAAACTCGAATCCAGTACTTTTATCATTAATAAAATTTATTAATTCATACTTTTCCTTTGTTACACCTAATTAGGAAAGCTTACCTGATCCAGTCCCTTCCATATCTTCAGGTGTATAATCAGAATAGATTTTATCCAAAGTAGCTGAATTAGGACATTGATTAAGCATTTGTAAACAACGACATATTTGATTTAAAGTGACTTTTCGACTTTTTGCCGAAGAAAGTGAATCGTACATACCTATAATTACATGCAAAAGAAAATTAAGATCAATATTGAATAGAGGAGATCTATGTCTTTGTAGCCTATATTAAAATCACCTGATTTTGAATAGACATTAAAATCAAAGAAAAATTAAACATGATTGAATAGTTGGTTCTCTTTTGTCTCAGTTCGTGTAGCTTCCTCAACTACATACATCTACAAATTTGAAAAAGAGCTCTGTGAAATTTTCATTAGTGATCAAGCTGAAATTAATCTGTGACGTAAGGTATCATCGAAGAGAATTAATTTGAAGAAAGCTCTTTCCAATGATATACAGATATATCAAACCATGAATTACCTTAAGAATTTGTACAATTCGTTAGGACTATTAATTACTATTTAGTGTTAGTTGGAGGAAAAACAAATATCCAAGGAGCATTGGATAACTCTGTTTTATATTATTTTTAGAAATATGTTTCACCACGCTATGTACACATATATGATCGGATGTAGACACTCAAGTTTCTTGGTGAGTACAATAAAGTTGTATTCTTATTCCTTCCCGTTAACAATAAATCCGTCAACCCTATTACTTCGTATTTGTTACACGATTACTAAGCCATAAAAGTCTTTACATTTTCAAACATCTAACTAGCACATTAGAAAGTAAAATGAGTAATCACAATTACACTTTATTAGTCAAACACGTAAATCATGTGATTATATGCATATATTATAAGGTCATAATACAACATTATTTGTATATCCTATTAGATAAGCATAACTAGATTATTTCTGATACGAAGCTGATCAACTGTTTTTGGTTATTTGGCTTATAATTTACGAATGGCAGCAATTATGGGGTCGAAAGAAAGCCTACAAATAGACCTACATATAAGAACATCATTAAACATCATTATTAAATTAGACAATCAATATTATTACTATTATTATGATGATCATTGTTATTGTTATCATCATTAAATGATGTACCACAAGCTGTTGTTTATAATGTAACTAAATCTTAGTTATTTCACATAGCTTATAGCAATTCACCCATACAAAATGGCATTAGCTGAAAAACTATTCCTAGTTTGAGACTAGAGATCAGTGCTTACTTACGTCTCCTTACGCGGTCAAACTTAGAACATTTCAAACCGACCGTGGGCATAGTGCTTTTGGATCATTTAGTCAGAATGCAAGGTAATAAATTTTCAACTGCAACGAATTCAAAAATACAATAATATTCAATCAACATCGATTAAAGTGATGATCACACTCTAAACATGATTGAACGCCAACAGTCACGAAATTCTGATTAAAACTTTGTGAACCCATTACAAAGCAAAATAATGAGTAGAACTGCACTAATGTGAAACATTTGAATAATCTTGTTTCTTTAAAGTTTCTCAAGAAGATCACGATTCTCGATTCAGAAAAAGTTTTTGGTGAAAATTTATTTTGTCCCCTTTTACTTTCAGAAAACAGAGTTGATTGAATAAGTAGTTTGACATATTCACAATTAAATTGCTATGTAGTATTTACCTATTAAAATGAGATTCATGTGTGTGAAATTTTAGACCGGAATAATTAGAACATCTTTTAGAAGTGAGCTGAGACAAGCTTTCTTGTTATATAAGTAGATCAGAAACTAGTTATTAATCAACAATTAATGGGTGATATTCGTCACTTATTGATCTCAGTTGCAGTAAAATTTAAAACCAGGGAATACTGAACACCTGTTCTATTGTAGCAGCGGACCCTTTGGCAGTCAAAGGAATCCCACTACCCCATCAGGGATCAAGCCCAGAACCCTCTAATTTTGATAAGAAAATAACGAAACTATTCCAAATAACTCAACTATTAAATAAATAATACGACATTCTAAAGACGTTGTGTAACAGAATTGTTTTGCAGTTCAGCTCTAAATGGATTTTCATTAGTCACATACTTTTAATATCACTTTCTTTTAGAATTTGACTATCTTGTCTGCTAACTGGTTGTGCTATTTCATCTTTTGTTTCTCTCTCATCTGAGAGATCCATCTGAAAATATAAAGAGTAAGCAAAAAAATTCAATAACACAAATAGCTTTTGGGGATTATTCAATTTATGCATAATTCACATTATGAAATAATCTAAGGTAAACAATCATTGAAAACCACGGACCATTGGTCAATTACTTCGTGTTAATATGGTATATTACAACGTTTAAACTAAATTAATTCATATTAATTTGTGATATGAACCGTTAAATATCAATCCATCAAAAGGAGTGGAAGTTCTAATTTCGATTCCCTGATAGATTATGAATGTGAGCAGCTATGGATTCTGCTATTGATGAAGTCAAGAGCACTCAACACTAAGGAGTTCCATGCTAGGATAAAGGAATATTCTATTGTTCTCTGATTTACAATAGAATTTCAACTAAGATTAATCTCTGACAAATATCCTTCATAAATATCATGAATTATTTAGATTTTGATTCAATCCATAATAATGGAATATTCTATTTAAATGACATGGATATCAACATTTAACTATTTTCGAGTTTACTGAATATAAACCAGTTAATTCTCTTTTTTCAAATTCCTCTACTTTTACTCTACTTTCATATAACCAACTTCTTGTTGGATTATATATATGGATAATGTTGTCATAGAACAATAAACTTTAGTATTCAATAAATTGATCAATGTCCAATTAAGCGAATTAACTACTTTTTTTAAACAACTCAGGTAATATTGAACGAGTTTTTCTACATTATTTTATCCAAATACATTTTAACGATAATAAAAATATCAGAAGGGATTTTTGTGGATATTATAGTAAGTTTAATGGTTGACATCATTAGTCGATTGAAGCTAGACCACCATTGAAAACCTGGCAGCAGTGAACGGCTGTTTCGTCCTACTGTTGGATTCCTCAGCACTGCACACTCACGAGAATAATAAAAATCTTCAGTTAAAACAAAATCAATTAACTGTTTACCTATCATTAAGAAATCTCCTCCTGGAGCCCCTCTGAGGCTACTGCCGCTCCCAAGTACGGATAAAGGAGGAGGGTTGGGAATGGGTTTAGCGACCTCATCCGGTAGAAAACTAACTCGCTAACCAGAAAAAACGCTATCAACCAATCAAAAGTACTGAATAAATTGTCCTATTTCCTCTACCAATAAATCATTTAAACAAGTATTAATGGTATTCTTACTTTCAATTGAAATATTTACCAAAATTATTCCTATTAAGTGTCATAAAATGGATATAAGAATATTAAACAACAACAAATTAACAACACATTCTATAATATCTACATACCAAAATCAAATATTTTAATTTAAATCCATTCTTTTCTATTCATGACCTAGTCATTTTAACAATGATTGGTCAGTTAATTAGTTAGTTAGTGCAATACTGAACAGTAGAGATTTGTTTTCACTCTAAGACTATTTGAGAAGTTTTATCTGATTAGAGGAAATGAGATTAATCCAGTGACGAAGAGATAAAAAGATATGTGCTAAAAATAAATACAAATAAAGAATATTTTTTTTATCCGGTTGTCAAGGTATTCAAGGTATATTCAACTGCATACAATCAAATAAACATACTTGGGCATAACACAACACAAAAAGCCAGTTACTATAGTTACATATAATAAGAAATTTCTCTGCAAGAAAACACATATATGTACTTACCTGTGTTGTTTGGGTCATGAAAATTGTTGTTCAAATTGTGAAACAAAAATGATAATCCTTCAATAATGAAATAACTTCACCCATTTACTGATTTCTATTTTATTTATTTAAAGTACCTTCTTATGGATGATTAAGTTTTAAGTTGATGAAATAGATAATTTATTTTCAATGGGTTAATAATTAATAGCCAATGATTGAAAAGAGTATGAATTAGTGTATTACAGGCTTAAGTACTTCTCATTTAAAAATGACTATTACATAATATATATAGATATAATAAAGTACTAATCCATTATTTATTGTAATAAAAGTACACTTTGATAAAAAGTTATTCAAATGATAATTATCGAAATTGATTGATCACTGGGTGGTGATCAATGTCATGTGTGTCAAGTCCTTATTTAGTTTCATAAGAGAACTATTGAATTACTATTGAATAACCCATAATTTTGACATAAAATGTCAAGCAATATTATATAACATTAATCAAGTTTAATGAATGAGTTAACTACAATTTGAATGTAATTTCAATTAACTAAAAGAAAACATGGTGATGTAAAGCAAAGTATGTATCTCTATCACAATTGCTTGCATGTTCTAAAATGTTTACGTATTATGTTTCAAAACAGTAGAAATTTAATCTTATTCTATTTTCATATAGCCTTAAATCGATGAAATAAGATTTAACTTATCAATACTGAGGGAATTAAAGTTTGTTTTTCCGTTTCTTTGTGCATCGGTCCAGGTTGCCATACCTCATTAGCACAGCAAGATGAACACCGGATTCATAGGAGTGGTTAGCTGTTTCCACAGCTGATTGTATGCCTTTCCAAACAACATCTGGATCAGCCTCGTCTTCAGAACTACCTAAGTGTGACCTCAGTTGTTCCTGGAACCTACTTTTGGTTTTCTCGTTACTCAATTAAGTTCCAATGGGTCTTTTTAATGTGGCTTTTTTGCGTCCAGTCAGGCACAAGCAGATGCGTGCCCATATTAGGGCGTGGTCGGAGTCCAAGCAGGTACTCCAGAATGAGCGACAATCTTGTACCGACCCTCTCCAACGATGATTGATGCAATATGGTCTATTTGAGTCCATCGTTGGTTTGGTGTAGGGGGTTGCCATGTTAGACGATGTCTCTCCTAATGCTTAGAATTTGTGTTTGCTAAGAATAAACGATTGTTTGAGCATAGTTGCAGCAGACGATCACCATTATCTGTTCGCTGTGTCGGAATACTAAAATATCCACCTAAATGCCTTTCTGTTTGGTTTAAACTACCTATCTGAGCATTAAAGTCACCTTCTACGAGTGCTATGTATGAGCGTTTAGCTTTCTGAAGAAGTTCAGAAAGATTTCTTTAAAATTCATCTTTCACTTCATCTGAGCTGCAATTTTAAAAAATGTACTAAAGGTTTCCACCACAAGAAAGAATTAACAGTTAATCATGAAAATTGATAACTCGGATCTTTTCTAGCATAGGGAATTAAAACAACGAATGATACATAAGAAACGCTTTTCCTATACAAATAGTACAAATGATAGAAGTGCTATTTTAAGCTAGACAGATAGAAATAATATTTTATTACTGTCATACTACTTGCGTTGAAATAAGTAGTTCCATGTTCACAAACATATTTACGGTGAAATTTTCCAATAAATACAAGCCATCGATTGCTCCTTTCACACACAAATTGCAATGACTAAATTAGATAAAATCTAACTGCTGTGATAGTATATTATTCAGAAATGGCCTCAGTAAGGACTCTGTAAGATCAATTTAGGTATTCAAGTTATATGTTTGAAGACAATGATGCCAGGGAATTTCTAAAAGTATAAAATAGCGGCTTTTCTCGAAAATAATGCATTACTCATAAGACCTTTCTTCTATACATTCAGTGTTTCCTGGATTCTTATTGACTAGTAGGATTCTTTGGGAGCTAATAATACTACAAGCAACGTTGAGCAAAGTTCTTCCGAAAGAATAGAGACAAGTATGTGAAAGCATAAAATGATTACTTATGTGAATTCCTCAAACCCCCATATCCCATTGTCGATTCGTTAAGTCACAGGTCATTTACAATCACTACAATCTTTAATTAAAATAGATAATGTATTTCTGGCAACAAATACGAGTGTTTTGATATAAAAAGTTACTTCTCATCAAAAACTAACTGCTTTGTCTCAGATTATTACTCAACAATCACAAATTCAAACGGCAAAGTTGTACATTTCATCCTGCTAGTTCTCATTAGTTCATGTTGTTACTAAACAATCGTTTTAATGATCCTTAATATTGACATAATAAGATGAATATTTCAAAATGGATTGTCATATGATAAAACAGAGGAACATTATAATTCACAAAAGTATACTTTCGGCTCGAAATAATTGATCGCCTGAAGTAAGTAAGCATATTTTTTTTATTTCATCCAGTCCTTTAACGTACTAATCTCAATTTGTCTGTAGGTTCATATACTTATAACACAATTCAAACGTGAATATTCAGGAATAATCCACACTTATTGTTCTCTACAACTCCACCTAAGTTTCATGAAAATGTAACCTTTTTCAATTTCTTTTTACAACTCGTTACCAACATACCATAATACATATACAATATAGATTTTTTTTTAAAACAATGAAAAGATAAAAACCATCATTTGTTATTTAGTGTTCCAACAAATCCAAACACATTTTACAATAAACAATAAATATCATGAACTAAATGGCGTCAACTATAGATTTGTTACATATCTCAAAATCTAAGAGTCTCCATATCTCCACATTTTAAGCAACTACGCCTGGAGCCCATCAGAAGACCAAAGGACACATTACACCGAAAAATGGAGACAGATATGAGAAGAATGAACAAGAATTGAATAGAACCAGAAGGGAAGACCAAGGATAGAGTGGGCTGGACAATGCTTATCGGCGACCTATGCTCCATTAGGAGTAATAGGCGTAAGTAATTAAGTACATTTTAAGCACAAAGAAATGCATTGAGAAATGTAATTCAGAGAAAAAACCCTGTGTTTGTTATTAATGATACTACTTATAAGAAAAGACAAAATATATTTGTTTGTTTTGTAAACATCGATTTATTGATGATCAGTATACACATATGATTTATATTTCAAATACTATTAATCAATTACACTGTTCGATCAATAAACACATGAGATTGAATTAATCAATTAATTCACGTGTATAAAACTTTATAATTGCGCTACATAATGAATGAGAAATATTGAGGTAAAGCAAAGTAATAAGAACTATTGAACATTGAATAAAAGATTTGAAGAAAAAAACGTTTAAAAATTAACAATTTAAATATTATACTCGTGTCTGTAATCTATTTGATAAGATAAATTGTTATTTTGTTGTTGTTTTAGTTTTGGTTGTTTGTTTGCTTTTCTGTAGACAACAGTTAATGCAAATAAACACAACACATATTTTATTACAACGATTTTGTTGCTATGAGAACAAAGTGATATAGTAAAGAAAAAATAAACGATATCATAAGCAAGGATTGATCTAAATTATGATGATATGATTAAAACAAAAACAAAGAAAATTACTCATCATAGCTGGAATACAAGGGAACAAAATGAACATGATTAAATTGCATAATTATGTATAGGTTATCGTTAAGACGTTAAAAATAATTTACCATAAGGTCAATGAAACAAGAAAAAATAACAAGGTTTAATATTGTATCGTTAGAGTCTGAAGAAACTAGATAAGATAAGAAAGAAAAGGATAATAATGATGAAATGAAGATAGCTTCAAGACTGACCTCTTTACTTTAGAACGAAACTCGCTGCTTTGGTGAATAGATAAGAGAATAATAAGCATACTGATCATTCAGAATTGACTGAAGTTTAAAATGCAAACCATTGAATCTTTGATTCATTTGTCTAAGGGTATCTATTGTGTGTGTCTACAGATACAAGTAGTAAGTATCATCGATCGAAAGTGAAATGCCTGGTGGTAGAAAGTTAAGAAGATCCAAGAAAAGAGAACGAGAATAGTGAGTGATTGATGTGGAAATGAAGGAACAATAAAATCTGAGACGATTGATTGACATTTTGTAAATGAAGTATTTACTGTATGGTTCGTAACTTTTTACCAAGATATTCTGTAATTTTGTATTTAAACACATTTGGTTATCCACACTTGTGTTCTCGTTCACAACAGTATCCATCATTCAGATAGTGAGACACATAAGTCTAAAATTTGATTCAATATAGGAGTTCCGAGAACTGAATTAAAATGTTTACATATTATTCCATAGTCTTCAATTGCTCGACAGTTCTCTACTTCAAATTCAAAAATCTCAGCAAAATCCATTATCTTACTAGTTTTCAATAGTACACATAATGATATTTACTCTGTGTTACGTCCTTGATTTGTCTACCAACTTCTGGTGCTGAGGATAACTTGTCTAATCTAGATTAACACCTTGACTCATTAGGCTGACGAGCTTAACCTTGAGGCTAGTACGCGTGAGTTCAAAATGGGGTAAAGAGAAGAAAACGATACTTTCACCTGACTGGCTGACAAGCACGCGAGTGGGAGAAGACAAGACAACTGGAACACTACTCGATGTATTCCCGATTTTAGATCGGTGTAAAAAGATACGTGAATAAATAGATGACTAGCCCGACCACAACGTACAATAATTAGAAAAATACAATCATGTCCAAACCCCGGGAATCAGAGTAGAAAATAGAGTGCAAAACAATACGTTTAAATTACAATAGCTTTGGAACAAAAAGGGCTATGGCAGTGAATCATACATCAAACGAAAGCTTATGATCTGTAGAATAAAATGGAATAACGTCCCGAAAAATAGCTTAATTAATGTAAATCAATCATATTTATCAGTTTGATCATTTTTGTGTAATTTCACACACCAGCCCCCCTCTATTCAACTGGAGATAGTATGAGTCACTTATTTTTGTTTGAAAAAAATAACTAAATTAACTAATGACAACCAATGTCAACAAACAAACACAATAATCATTATACTGACTAAATGTTATCAGTTTTTATTTTCTTGTTTCAAAGGCTTATCACATTGTAAAGATTTGTGTAAATCGTAATATAATTTTTACATATTACTAATGTGTTGATTATAATATGTAGTAAATTAAAGTAACATACTACAATGGTTTAATCTATGAGGGATTAATAAGTGCCTTTGATAAATTTCGATAATAGTTCTGATAATCTTCTTCTTCTCATTGCATTATCGAGATTAATAAGTGATTTCCCATTCAAAAAAGATAGCTAATACTATAGACTGACAACAACTGGAAGGGAACTATAGATTACTTAGTGTGCGCACCCATAAACGGTGAAGTTTAATTCAGTGGCTGAGCGAAGATGATTTGTCATATGATCTTGAGAAAATTCCAACCAGATAAAAAACAGTAAATATGAATGAAATAATTACTCCTCGAAGCGGGATCGTGGAAACACACTGCTGACGAGTCCCACAATAAGACAAAACGGTCGTCCAGTGCTTCCTGGTTTTCTATGGCGGTCTAGCTTCAAATGACTGATGATCTCAACTATTGAAATTACTACAATCTCCACAAAAACACTTCTAATATTAATTACAAGAATAAACGGAAGAATTTACATAGAATATTCTTTTTTCCACGGTTAGCGAACCTTATTAAGTTGGCTATAGGTTTACAATCATCACAGTTTAGAATAAAGACGGACTTTCTGTGATAAGATTAATGGTTAACTTCTATATTTAAACGTGTATTCTGTAAACCCAAACCTTGACAAACAATTTTGCAAAATATCACTTCGTCGCTTTTTTTCAAACTCATTCACTGGTAAGTATTCTTATTACTAATCTAATGCCCTCTAGGTAGTTAAAGATATTTTCTTCATTAAAATTAACCACTATACAGTCGGTAGTCAACATCTTAGTTTTACATTTTTCATACATTCTTGAAGTTGCTTTCATGATTATAATTGGTTTGGTACTGCACTTAAACTTATCTAACCCCCTCTCTACCCACAAACCACATCAAGAGTCGGACCTATAAGTTTCAAATCTAATCCTATCAACTACTGTCCGATAATTTATGATTTCCAAACTTAAACAAATTTCTTCATAATCTATACTGCAATAATTATCCAATAACACGCTCATTTACTTTAATACTCTGTGTAAAGCTTGAAATAATTTTAGATATGTGATTAAGTAATAATAATTTACTCATTATCAGTAATTTTGCCGATTCCTTGAATTTCTTATGAAAGTAATTACTTTTGAGGTTGTAAGTTTGGATATGTAACAAAAAAATGATTATGTTATACTACTAAAACTCAATGATGTTTCAAACGTTGGGCGATTAGATATAAACTTGATTTTTGAATGGTATGCGTAACTTGATGATTATCATTTTGGAGCAGTATTGAGCTGTCAGTGTCAGTCAAAGCTGCTATAAATTTTGAGCTTTTCTCTATCAAATTCATTTTCGAAGCTTTCATTACAGATTTATGGGGAGAATAGTGGATACGTTTGTTGTGGATGTTCTTATGTCGTTATACAAAAGAAGGGGAGGACGGAGATTTATGGCCTAATTGTTACCCCTCTCAATTGGATTCCGTGAGAACTGCATTAAAATTAAAAATTCGGAAATCTAATTATATGAAAGTATTTTGAGGATTTATGCCACGGTACTATTAAATTCTCAAAAAATTGGATCTGAAATCGGACTGTTCAACTAATCTTAAGCTAACTATGCCCGTTTTTCGACACTATATACGCAAACAATCACATTAAAATCTTCCAAGCTGTATAGTTACTACTTTTCACACTGGTTTAGAGATTTCAGAGCTTCAGCACCATAGTTTGATTATCGAACTGCCACTATTTTGACATTGATCAGGTTGTTTATGGTTTTCAGAGGAAACATACAGATTTGTAAGGTGGTAAGAGCTTGAATGAACTCTACAAAATGCAACATGGACTAAATTATGTTTGTTGTTGAGCTCACATGGTACACTGTTAACCAATCTTACACGAAGCTAAAAGACTACCAGTGTTTTCGTATTTTCAACAGTTTCCAGGTATGTTAGTCGTTTAGACGTTTACACTAGCGATTCTTATTGTAAATACTGAAATTAAACTAAACTTTGAGAGTTTTGAATAAGATTAGAAGTATTAATTTATATTTGATTTTACACCATAGTGGATTAAAAAGCCGTAGGAAAAAACTACAAACTGTACTGTAGTGGACGATATTAGTACATTACTCATATTTATTCATAAACGACTTAGAATCATTACTCGAGTAGGTTGGAATCACAGAGTCAGTAATGTTACGTACGTGAATACGGTAAATCGGCTAATGATTCCGTCAACCTTCACCGACCGGTCTGGTTGAGAGTCCTCTGGTTGGAGTCCTCTCAAATATCATAACCAATGGATGAAGACAATAAGTGACATGTCTCAGGACTGATCGCTATGGTGTGAATGCTTTCACTCTTTGTCTTACTTTAAATCATGATTTTCGAATTTCTTTAGTACATTTTATTCCAAGAATTCACTCACCATTTATCCCCAATTTTTCCTATCATTAATACTTTGTTACTTCTAACAAATATCACTTTCGAAATAGTTAGTCTGAATCACAATTATTATGTTCTGGATTTTGTGTCCACTATTACCCTATCTCTTAGTGTCTCTAAATTGGTCATTTACACACGTTACAATTGCTATTTATCTTGAGCCGGCATCCAGATTTCAGTTAGTTCATTATTTGCTGGCTGCTCTCTATAATGTGCCTCGAGTCCACAAGTAGCAACAGACTTCTAATATGTATTTCAAGTAGACGTCGTTTATATACAACTATGCCGGACAGCGTCATACCATAAAATAATAAACACAAATAAACATAAACAAGCCAAGGCAAGATTATAATTTATTGACGAACCAATCAGATCCGAGATAGAGAGACTGGAATTTCGGCGCAAAATTCACCCAACTATGTGACCAAATAGCATTCTGGCATTATAGCTGTTGTCATTTTGTGATGAAAACCCTAACTTCTAACTCCGAATCCCGATTCTAATTTATAACACTTTTTTATCCCAGTAATTGGCTGGATTTGCTCTAGGCCACTTTGGTGAATCACAAAGGTTGTCCATAAATTATTGCCTCAACCAAGTAAGAAATGACTGTGAATAGTGGAGACCGTACATAATAAATGAAGAACAAATTAGGAATCGCAAGTTGTATGACAGTGGCTGATGAGTTAACCAAAAGCCTATGATAAACAAAATACACAGATATTGTAATCTAGTTTCTTGATAATTACACAATAAGAATATTTATGATAATAATCTACAAATCAGTTCTGGTAGTAACTATTCCTTCAATTCTCGCTCTGACATAACATCTACTGTTATTACTACTACCCTAGAATTCATATTATTGCTTTATCTCATTAATTCAGTTCCATTTAATTGATAGTTTAGATTTCAATGTCAAAAGTGGTTAGTGGCTAACAATAAAACCAAATGTATTTTGGTATAAAAATTTTTCTAGCTCTCTAGACCTCTTTTGACCCGATACTTTACTTACTGAATCATGTGATCTAAATAAACACTAAGATAAAGCATTCGTTCAATGAATTGAAATGAGGATATGGGTACTTCTTTTATCCACATATAGGGACTTACTGATTAACTTGAATGATGCAGCCATTCAAATTTTCTCTATGCATCACAATCACTATTCATGTATAAATACATCATGGACATGAAAGATCCATCTGGAGTCAAGAATGTGAAATATGGGAATTGGACATAATGAAACATGATGATCCTGAATTTGTAAGCCCATAATTATAATAATCGGCTTCAGATCAGTGCATACTAACTATTCAAACAAAGCCCTCAAGATTTTCCCTAACTTGACCTATACTCCATAAATAGATTAATAGTTTGTAGCTTGTATATTCGTCTAATAATCATAGATGTTTATTCAGTCTAAAAAGTGAAAGGTAACTGTGTTTTAGCAGGAGTGTTATTTTATGTAACGAAAAACAGTTCAGATACAAAATACAACTTTTAAAATCAAAAGTTTTATGACTCATTGAGCGAATCACTATGATATGCATATAAAAAATAACTCAATACATGCTTATTCTTATTACGTCAATCGTTGACAGTTGAAATCGATTTCCAATAAACATACAAACAAGAAGGCCATATTTGATATCCCTATAAATATATAAATTTTAATTTGTAGTCCCAGGCATAGTGTTTATTTCATACATGACATTAGTTCTAGCCTCCATACCTCAGTGGTAACGTCCCCGGTTGATAAGGGGTCAAATCCAAATTATTAAATTTCTCAAGGTTACGTGCATACTTTGCTGAAGAGTATCGTATAATACGAATTTTCTCTCTACTACCTCCAACTAAATTCTATCTAAACATGGTGCACTTGATACCGAGTCACTTAAACTAGTGGGGATATTTCAACTTGATCAATGGAAATCAGTCAGCATTAGGAAGGACTTGATATACATAGCATTCGTCACTATTCAGTGATTAATCAGTTGTAAATGTTTATAACATTATTATCAGAATCTGAAACGTCCTGTCGCTAATATTTATTACTGAATTTTGATCATTTTCAGTTGACATATGTACATCCTGAATGGGTTACCTCAAGGTAGGTATCCTGTTACAGGTTTGATAGGATAGATAAACTGTGTCTAGCAGTGGAATAAATGATGCGTGTTTCATCCTCTTTGGGAATCATCAGCTGGTTTTACCTGCATTCAAGTGTTGATATTCACTCACGTCCTGGATTTCACTTCTAACTGCAATGGATTTATTCTAAATAACTTTTTTTAGAATGGCTAAACGGAGACAGTTCACATGCGATGCACATAAACCAATTAATGTTAACCAAAATTTTGTCCTAAATTTCAATAATAGGATAATTCAAACGGTCACTAATACTGATATAAACACCATATCTGTTGGTTAAATCGGTGGTGATCTCAACTTAATAGTTCAATTAGTAACATTTTTGAGTTTGAAGCGACTGGTTTGAGTCACAATATGAATGTCAACATCGAGATGCAGGTACACTCAAATGATGAGTCCCAAAAAGAAAGAAACGGGAGTCCTGGATTTAATTTTTACCTACAATTCATCCGTTCTATAAGTATAATAGTTTCAAGAAGGTGGTTGATATACTTACTGATCAGTGTCCGATATCAGGTTTGTCTAGTCCTCTTAATTTCTCGATTGAACTATGTCGATCAAATCACAGTATGGACTCTATTAAAATGACACGACATAGTACCCATTATGTCTTAATTTTAAGTGAAAATAAAAGCAACGAAACAACCCAACAGAGCTTAGGTTTTATGTACGATTGTTTACAACACGGAATACCCAATGATTGAATAAGTTGATGTGTCGCTCAATTTGGTGGATTGGTTGAAGTTAGACAAACTATAATACCACTGACTCAATGGATGAAGGGCAACAACCAATTGACTTCACAAGAACAAAAGGCTTTAGAGAAACTATAATGTCAGAAGTGATTGAATTATCGTATGAACCAGAATTAACGCAATCGAATCAAGAAGTACTAGACAAGCATGAACGAATGTATTGTATTTAGAATTCGAAATCAAGCATCCAACAAGTACAATGGAATCATTAGTTTATTCAGACACCACAGAAACTCAGAACTAGAAAATATATTATCATCGTTCCAGCGGACAGAGGGCGCACCACAGTGATTATAGACAAAAAAAAATACATCAAGAAAGCTGAGGAACTACTCGATGATAAAGGCATATACAAACTGATGAACATAAATCCAGTCAAAAAGTTAGACAACCGAATCTCAAAGACTTTAAACAAGCTCGTCAAATTAGGAGAGATAACAAAGCAAGATCAATGGAGAATGAAATCCAATGGGTCAATGCTCCCTCGATTCTACGACAGGTTGAAGATACATAAACCAAACATCCCACCACATCAAATCGTAGCACTCCCCGAAACGCCAACGTACAATTTGTCAAGAGAAATTTCACGATTATTGAAACATTTAGTGGATTCATCCAACCATTCTATCAAATCCCCCACACAATTCCTTGATCAGAATAAGAACCTTTAAATCAACGACACTAGCTGATGATATCCTTGGATGTAATAGCGCTGTTCACCTCAAGTGAACCAAGCTTAGCAAAAGAAACTCTATCCCTGCTTCTCACCAACGACGCAAATCTCTCAAAGTACACGAAGCTTCAAAGTCAAAGTCTACTAGAACTAATCGATTTATGATTGAAAAATAATCATCAATACAGACCATATTGAATGGATAATATTTTTATCGAAAGGGGTTATGCGGACATCATGGTTTTTTTAATAGTTGAGATCATGAGCCAATTGATGCTACAGCACGATGGAAAACCTGGAAGCATTGGATGGCCGTTTCGTCTTATTGTGGGACTCCTCAGCAGTGACTGTTAGACATTGATGTTGAAGTTAGACATTAACACCGTTGGATGCAGGACCAGTTGTCTAGAGGTCGATCGCTCGCGCGTGAGGCTGATAGGTCCTGGACTCGAATCTTGCGAGGCTGAGTCGTGGATGTGCACTGCTGAGGAGTCCCAAAATAGGATCAAACGGCCATCCAGTGCTTTCAGGTTTTCCATGGTGCTCTAGCATCAATTGACTCATGATCTCAACTAATGAAATTAAATAAACTATATTAAATAATTTTTTAATAATGTATCAACTTCAAATTATTAAAATATTATTCAAAACATTATTTCTTTTAACTTATTTAACTCATTCTCACCAAATACATGCTAAATCATTTCCGAATTGTCAGTAAAGCTTGAATATATATAGCTAAATATGTTGAGAGGCTTATGTGAGTTAGAGAATTATTCACTCAGCTAAGGTTATCGTCTACATGTTCCTGTTCTAATCATTACGGTATCTTATGTATTTACACATGAGGTGTATACATTATTACCCACCCTTTAGCAATGATAATATCGATTGTAACCAAAAGTGGAACATTAAGAATATTAGTTCAAGAAGTATGAATGAGATCAAAGATTCACTGTTTCCCTGAAACTGATTTTGAGCCTTGTCAATCAATATTACAAACCATAGATTTCGATCATTTCAATGTGAAAATCTATGTCATCAAGCAATAACTAGTCATTTTAGCCATCCTAGACATCTCAAATATTTTTCGGTACAGTATGAACTTTAAACTTTAGTAATGTAAAGTATCTTTATAAGACTGGTAACAGCCTTTACTTCCATTAACTCTGTGTTGTGAGCCGTTGAAAATATTTGAGTACTTCAATTATCTGGCTAGTTCTATGATACCTCGTAATGCCGTGACAGATGAGGTGATGTATCTAAACATAACTAATATCAATTCTTGACCAATCACAGCTCACTTTGATTGGATACATCAATATGCATTGATTTCACCACTTTATGTATGTGCATTTACATACATACTTAGTGTGTTCAACAAATCCATCAAACGATGTCATAAAACTATAAATTTTAGGGTATATCAGATTTGAATTCTTTCTATATGTGACAATATGCTTGTTCTATATCACATCACTGTTTAAAATATCCCTGAAAATTCTCAGATATTAGACATTTCAATTGCTTCACCATCGATATTTACTCATGTTTTTCTCAAAGATAAAAGGTTTTAGCAAATGATTTCATGACTAATTATCTGGACAGTGAATTAATTCACTTAAAATATAGCTATCTTCTTTCATGTGTTATTTCCACAAACAGCCTTCATTGACATTTTATGAATTATCGATAAGGGGTTGCGGAGGTAGTAGTCTAACTTAGATCGGTTCATGAATTCAGTGAATTTCAACAATCTCCACAAGTATCATATTTTCACTAGTGACTAATTTTGGGAGTAAATTTCGAACTTTTCGTGAGAAACCGTAACCAGTGGAGCTAATCTGTGTAGAATGTGAGGCAGTTACCCACCAAAGATAATGGAAGACGGCAACGCAATGTCGTGGATCAATTAAAGTTAGATAATAACACCATCAAATGGCGACTCAATGGTTTAGAGGTTAGACGTTAACGTGTGAGACCGAAGATCCTGAGTTCAAGTCCTGTACGCGGGGTTGTGAGTGAGCACTACAGATGAGTTTCATACTAGGACGAAACGACCATTCATGACCCCTGAGTTGTCAATTGTGGTCTAACGCTAATCGGTTCATGATTCAAATGAAAATTCATGAATTTCCCGAGAGATTCTGCGAAATTTAATTAAAAACCTTAATTGCTTACTTCATACACGTTAGTATATATGTAATGATGAAGATGTTATGACTCTAAGTTGGGCCGATTTTTACACTGTGCTAATTGTTGTGTCCTTGATTGAAAAACTAGAGAACAGCGTATTTATCGATCGATTCAATTACACGTAAACACGTACGAACGCAATGGACGACCTAGAGTTACGATTGGCCCCGATTCCTTGTCTATCCCAGCCAGTTGAGTCCAGAACGCAAGTCACAGCCTCTGAGTTATGAATCGTTGTATTTCAGACATACTCTATTTATATACTAACCAAACATACCACATCGTACCATAAAAATAGAAAACAACATTTTGTACAATATTCAACAAGTGGACAGATATCGACCAGTAGGAAATGTCCATTTAAAGTCCAAGGACACCATTGGACTTAACATGATAATTATTGGTCTATCCTTCGCATCCACAACAGATGATGACACCAATAAAACAAGGATTAGATAAACACGTTTAATTGGTTCCAAGAAATATAATTTACTTATTACATCAAATAGATTTATATGCACTTAAGTCATATTAAAAAGTCTCTGCTGTAATTTATCAAATCCAAATCAATTTACACTGCTGAAGAGTTCCACAATAGCACCAAACGACCGTCCAGTGCTTCCAGGTTTTCTGTGGTGGTCTAACTTCAATTGACCCATGATCTCAACTATTGAAAAAAAATAATAATCAACAATGTTATTATAATAAGCATGACGAAAAGTTTATAACGGTAAAACATCGACTATCATGAAACATATTTGGGTTTATAATAAAAACAATTTATCCTGTTTTCAATAATTAGATTATTGACAAATCATATGATATGTAGTTTAAGTAATCAAGTTGTATGTAGATACGTAGACATATTATTAAGCCATAGTTTCGACATATCCCAATAATGTTAGTTTCTGATAGCAAAATGTTCTAATTAGTTTTTTTCTCTTTCGATAAATTTGACATTATCATCTGACAAAGTTTGACATAAACTTGATAATCTACAGTAAATCTAACTGGAAAACAAAATCAAACAAAGAATGTCAATAAATGACTTGTAAAATGAAATGAATAACATCACATAAATGGAGAAATCTATATTTTGAACTGGTTTCAGACCAGCGATTATAGGACATGATATCATGTTTGAGGTTAGTTTGCAATAATAATAATAATAATAATAATAATAATAATAATAATAATAATAATAATGATAATAATAATAATAATAATAATAATAATAATATTGATAATAATACTTACTAACTTACGCCTGATACTCCCGATGGAGCATTGACCGCCGACCACCATTTTCAAACCCACTCTGTCCTCTGCCTTCCTTTCATGTTCTATCTAATGGTTGTTCATTCCTCTCATGTCCGTCTCCATTTCTCGACGTAGTGTGTTCTTTGGTCTTCCTCTTTTCCTTTGGCCTTGAGGATTCCATGTGAGGGCTTGTCTTGCGACGCAGTTGGGTGCTTTCCGCAATGTGTGTCCTATCCACTTCAAGCGCTTCTTCCCGATTTCTTCCTCCGCTGCGATCTGGTTTGTTCTCTCCCACAGTACGTTGTTGCTGATAGTGTCCGGCCAACGGATCTGAAGTATTTTGCGTAGATAACTGTTAATAAACACTCGTATGTTCTGGATGATGGCTTTTGTAGTTCTCCAAGTTTCCACTTCATACAGTGGAACTGTCTTGACATTTGTATTGAAAATCCTGACCTTGGTGTTGGTTGACAGTTGCTTTGAGTTCCAGATGTTCCTTAGTTGTAAATATGATGCTCTTTCTTTGCCGATCCGCGCCTTCACTTCTGCATTATCAATGATACTGCCCAAATATATAGAGGTTTTTACATCATCCAAATCTTCTCCGTCAATTGTGATTGGATTGTTGCATGCTGTGTTGTATTGGAGAATCTTGCTTTTCCATTCGTGTATGTTAAGACTTACTGCTGCTACACTGATCGTCTTCTACTGCATTTGTTGTTGCGTGTGCGATAGAAAAGCCAGATCATCTGCGATGTCTAGATAGTCCAGCTGCATCCTAGCTGTTCACTGTACCCATGCTTCCCCACAGATGTTGACGTCTTCATGACCCAATCGATCACCAGGAAAGAGAGAAAGGGTGAGAGTAAGCAACCTTGCCAATAATAATAATAATAATAATAATAATAATAATAATAATAATAATAATAGCATATGCTGAATAATGTCACAGTTGGTTAAGTAATTAAAATCTGTTATCATTGAAATTTTATTTTGTTACCTATAAAGAGACTCTTCAATAACATATTCTGTCAAAATAATCCTGCTCTCATAGGCAGAATATTATTGAATAGGCACTGATCAATTAAATATTTATTTAAATTTATGTATATTTCTTGCATTTTCCGAGTCGTATCATGTGTAGCATGGCTATTCCGTCTTTTCCTATTTCTAATTCTTAGATTCTTTTTTCTTCACTGACCACAAGCTTTCACATTCTATTGTATATAATTTGTCGCATGTAACTGGTTACTTTCCACTGCATACGAATAATCTAGGCGGTCATGAGTTTCGGCAATAGTTATTTACAATTCATTGATTTCTAACTTAACGAAGCTTTTAGTCTAATTGCCTACTTTGGATGTTAAACCCTTGTTGTAATTTCTGGTAGTTTGTATAAACATCTGAGTTCTACGACATTTCAGTGGAGGAAGGAATAACTCAATGGTATCGTCTCTGACTGTGATATTGAATGATATGGTTTTGATCTCCTCCATCTAAGGGAATATTAGTAACCTTAAGACTTTAAATACACTCTGTTGATAAGTGTTACCTGTCATATGAATAATGTCTTACACAGTTGCCCTGGCAATTATCTCTAATCATCCAACTTAACTGTAAAATATATGTGCAAAATAAAAATACCTGGTAAATATTATACATTTCAATCTACTGAGATTTCGTGATTCACTATACTGAATATCTGTAATGATCGAATTCCATTCTAACATAGATTAAAGCTTATGACTTTTTGTGAATTGCCTTGAACTATCTCATATCAAAATTTTAACCTCATATTTATACATTAATAAATAGTTATCATTTACTAACCGACTAATGACATAAATTTTTTTCAATTTAGTTCAGTTTATCAGACGAAATTGATGGATTTCAATCAATATCATAAAAATTCTTCTGGATGAAATAGTTTGTGACAGTATCCATTGAGGTCTATCAATTAAATTTACTAATCATGTTAGATCAGTTGAATTTTGATCTTTCTTTACACTGTATTACTAATACATAGTCATTGGTTTGTTATTCATGAACTATAATTTGAAACAGTTGGAAGAATTGTTGGGTGATATTTACACGTGAAGAGATTATAGAACACCTAATGTATTGTACACAGTCCATGTATTTCATAACGTTTTTTAACCTATAGCTAACGAAGCCAACAGCAAGACGGAAACCTATTTGTGTCTCACAATAAACATATCATTATATTCCTCAGAAGCACTTCCTTTGCATAAACTCTCTGAATTTGTTATCCTCTACTCAGCCCATGTTCACAAACAAAATTAAAAAATAAGCCGTCATATCGGACCACTTCAGTGTGGATTTATCAATTCACTTGCTATTATGAAGTTAGATATATTGCTTGCGCAATACACTTCTGCTAGGTTTGAAGCTATCACGAGTTTACTTAATCTGCGAACGAAAACAAGACTCTGTAACCAAAGACCAGTAAGCTAGCTATTGATGCATCCCAGCCCCGCTAACTAGGGGGAGACGTCCAAGCTTGGAATGGGAAGTATATTCTGAAAAACAGCCAGAAACAAGTGATAACAACAAACACAATTCAAAACGTATATATACAGCGCAAAACCGTCCTTGGGGAAAGTTACCAAATAGCATACTAAAAGACGCAACGGACCAGCAGCATTAAAGATATTTCCCAGTGGGAAATACGACATGAAGGTGACAAGAGCGTCTTTGGCGCAAAAACAAAGAAATTCAAATTTTCTAAATAAATTACAAAATTAGGTCCTTTCCCAAGTGACTTCTGGGGATTTAACGTTCTTAACAACTTCTTACCCAAAATAGTTGGAGAAATATTGCTCGGTTTGACTGGGGAGAAATAACAGTGATTTAGTAAGAATTTCAATCACTGAACATTGCAAACATTGGTCATTCAATCATAAGAGTTTGATTATTTAAAATCATCTATATAGTTAACAGAAAGCTATCATGGATTTCAGTAGTACATTAACTAAAAGCTCAATCCATGACTAATACAGCCTACATACTATTTATGTTAAATACAGAATATTGATTATTCTCTAATATTTCATTTTTGTTATGATGATACTTAGAACTTTGTAAACTGATCCATTCATATATTTGTATGTATGGAAAAATATGAAGTTGTTATGTTACTTAAGAGAAATGTAAAACTTCAATAGTTTTTTTATATTCATTCGAGAAAACGATCATTGACAGAAAAAGAAAATAGTCCTTACTTTGAAGATTTCGAATCGTTCTGAAGAATTATTATTCATTCAAATGCGCATTGTATCAACAGTTGGTTGATGATATTATAGGACTTCTCAAGAGTGATGATTAATGATGATTGAGCTAAAATGAAATGGTTCATATTTTCACATCATTTCAATCCATGGTACAGTGCAACAATCATTCACTTTCATTTATGATAAATATCTTACTCCAACCGCTATCTAATCTCACAATAGTGCACGCAGTGTCGAGTCACCTAGACTAGTGGCGCCCCCGAATGTCCTGGTATGGCCGAGAGTGGGGAGAGTCCGCTCCCCCTCTCGAAATGCTCTCACATGGCCACGCGTATATAGCCTCTGCCAGGGAAGTTCTACTCATTGCATTCTCGTGGCGGGGGTATTGTTTACGAAAATGAGAGGACGAAAAGCGAATTTCCGGCGCTTTAACCGGATTCCAAATCAATGGTGCACATGGGCTCCTGTATCCTGTGGGAACAAATGGCGTACGAACCAATCGTTGATCACCGGCTTCCATGGGACTACATCTCCTTACGATGCTCCACTGCCTTGTGGATCAGACCTTCAGGTCGAAGGCTCGGGGAGTGGCCCCCTAAGAAAACCACCTGCTTCGGTTGGGGCACCCGGACAGTATCACATATCGAGTGAGATTTGTGTGGCGCATATGTATTTGGTGTCTCCTTGTACCAATATCTATGTGTTAAAGCAATAATAATAATAGACTGGTGGCCACATTGCAATAGGGTCGATAGCATTTGATCTGCACTAATGAGGACTAGACACGCATGACACTGATCTCCACCCAGTGATCAATCAATTGTGATATGTTACTCCCGCTAAGACGGAACTAGACTCATAGTCTCTTATGAAAATTTATATAGAAGCCAGTTATTCACTGATGATCAATTGAATATTGATTTCATTTGATTTATTTTAGAGATTGAACTTAACCTTTAGAACAAATAAAAATCATTGTGAATTAAATTCAATTTAAGTATATACCAATCGATTCAAAGAAGAAATGTGCTTCTTTTTAATAATAATCCCTGTAAATAAACTATTATAGTGAGCCAAATACTGACTTTCTAGTTATATAACATGAGTTTTGGTGAATTGTGTTCATCAATCGATTAGTTTGTGACCTCAGTGACTATTGTTCGAATATATTTTTTCTGTTTCATTTAATGATGATTCAATTAAGAATTACAGTTTACTGAACAGCTGTTTGGTTGTGTTTTTTTCGTACCATTAAACTTATGAGGGTTTATAACGATTTATCACATATCTAATTTGATAAAGTCATTTCTCTGAGTTTCATTCAATTAAAGATTATTTTCATTAAAACACACACATTGTAAACATAACCAGTTATTCCTGGTATGAAATGTAAACAAAAACTAAATTTTCAACTACCAAATATGGATATCATTATATTTGGGGTAATGTTTAGGATTGGAATAAAGAATTAGCATTTAGAAGTGTTTGAAACTCGTCACCTGAGAGTACCTGTGGTGGAACCTCATATAGATTTCACAAAAATCTATTGCCATTTTCTATATACTACTGATTGTTAATAAACAAATAACACAGTAACGTGTCAACGAAGCGAAACAATAGGAAATGGACAAGTCTGAATTCAGGATCAATAGTTCAGTGTTTCACGATGAAAATCAAAACAAATAATCATGAAACATGTAAGATTTATGATAAGTGAGATTGTTATTCACCATACGACATTAGAAGTTAGAAAACTGTTAAGAAATACTTCCACTTATCAGAGACCTTTAGAAACACCCAATAGAATTCTAGTAGACAACAGATTATGTTTTCCGTGAAGTACCTGACTACAAAAATAAAGCTTCTTTCATAACTCCTTCCTTTTATTTTCTGCTCAGAGCTTGAAAATTAAGAAAATCCGGGGATTAGAAAGTGGTCAGAATTTCCGTATGTCAGCACCTAACGGGACAAGTTGTATTAACTTGAATCGAAAGTGACTTTAAGTTTACAGTATAACTAATCAATAATACTACGAAGGTACATCTTAATAAACATGGAGTCAAATACCAGATTATCGTCCAATAGATTACTGATTTAAAGTAGCAACACACCTTCCTCAACTGGTATGATGTTCACAATCATTTGAAAGAGTTTGTATTTTCCCGCTGTTGATTGATATTCAAAATTAAATGTTGATCATCATACTGCAATCATAATAAATATCCTACCCAAAAATAAGCAGGCTGATGGCTATCTGTACTCAATTGTCTGGTAAATAAAATTGTAATGTTTGAAGTGATAGATGATGGATTCAAGTCTCATTAGAATATCAAAACTGAGATCCATGACTACTTCGAGGTCGAAAACTGTTAACATCAAAACGAATCAAATCTCCCAGATTACCTTTTTGATCAAAATTCAAAAGCATACATAATAACTTGGAACAATTAGAAACGTTAAGTATGTCATTTTCCAAGTCTTCAGTTTTAACATACTGAGTAGTATTAATATCAGTATTAGTATCAGTATTGATAATAATGATAATAATATCATTATTATTATATTAATAGTAGTAGTAGTAGTGCGAGCAGTTGTAGTAGTAGTCATAGTTGTTGTTGTCGTAACAACAGTTGTAGAATATTTCATAAGACCAGCCGGTGTAAATTTAAAAACTTACAATCACAGATAATTAACACAAACACTGAATCTTCCAAAAAGCCATAAAGTGAATTGAATTGAAATCTTCAACATAGTGACATCATTAGTTCACTACAAGAACAACATCATACGAAAATGAAATTAATTGGTAAGTATATTCGATTTTAAATTGATAATATCAAATTATATATTACGTTCATGAAAATGAAAAGAAATGATCACCAGACTAATGAAAATCTCTTGTTCAGTCAGCTCAATTGTACACCTTATCAATGCATTCATAGAAATCAATAATTTTTTTGATTTTTGAATGCCTGTTACACTTCGTGAAGGAGCATAGGCCGCTCACCAGCATTCTCCATCCAACCCTGTCCTGGGCAATCCTTTCCAGTTCCTATTCATCCTTTTCATATCTGCTTCTATTATCCGACGTAATGTGTTCTTAGGACTTCGTATTTTCCGCTTCCCTTCAAGATTCCAAGTTAGCGCTTGTCTCGCGATGCAGTTTGATGATTCGCGTAATGTATGTCCTATCCATTTCCATCGTCTTTTCCTAATTTCTTCTTCAGCTGGAAGTTGGTTTGTTCTCTCCCACAGAAGGCTGTTGCTGATGGTATCCGGCCAATGGATGTTGAGTATCTTGCGAAGACAGCTATTTATAAATACTTGTACCTTCTTGATGGTGGTTGTTGTAGTTCTCCAAGTTTCAGCTCCATACAGTAGAACTGCCTTGACGTTGGTATTGAAGATTCTCACTTTGATATTGGTTGAAAGTTGTTTTGAGTTCCATATGTTCTTCAATTGTAGGAATGCTGTCCTTGCTTTGCAAATCCTTGCCTTTACGTCTGCATCTGAACCTCCTTGTTCATCGATGATGCTTCCCTGGTATGTGAAGGATTCTACATCTTCCAGAGTTTCGCCATCAAGAGTGATTGGGTTGCTGTTCTCCGCCTTGAATTTGAGGACCTTGGTTTTCCTCTTGTGTATGTTGAGGCCTACTGATGCAGAGACTGCTGCCACACTGGCTGTCTTAGCCTGCATCTGTTCGTGTGTATGCGATAGGAGGGCTAGGTCATCTGCGAAGTCCAAATCGTCTAATTGATTTCGAGCTGTCCATTGTATTCCGTGTTTTCCTTCAGATGTCGAGGTCCTCATAATCCAGTCGACCACCATGAGGAGAAGGAAGGGAGAGAGTAAACAGCCTTGTATAGAAATCAATAGCCATGAAATAATTATTAACATAACAATCGATGACACAAGTTTGATCAATCAATTCAGTTAAAATAATAATATTATTAATAACTATCCTCTCAGTTCATTTTCTCTACCCTATTTTCAGATCATTCATCATTCAAGGTCAAGTATTGTAAATAATACAATCCACATAAAAGTCAATTAACAGGTAATATATGAACACTAGAAAAAAAACGTAAAAAAAATTATTGATTCATAATTACGCAAAACTAACAGTTTACATTTATCACATCCTAATCTAGAAACAAACTTTTATATCAGTCAATCACTAATCACAAACGTCACTGCATTCAGTGATCGAATAAGGATGTATTAATACAAATGTGCAATAACATCAATCAGTCAACGTGAAGTAGAACCTGAAACATTTGTGAATCTTTTCAAGTTGACACATCCAATTGGCAAAGTGAGACGAAATAATCAAAGGGGCTCACAGATTAGGAGAAGTAGAAATATAAATAATAATGATAATAGAGAAGATTAGATTGTGGCGGCCCGTGATCTGACTCCAATTCAGATTGTATGATATAAATGTTTGCTATCACCTATTCTCGCATATAATCGTCGACTTAGATCGCGTTATCCAATAACGGAATTAAATAAGTCAAATAACGAGAATTGACTTGACAATACAAATATTTCGTACATGGAGCGAATGAAACAGAGCCAAACAAAATGACGCACAGGGAAGATGGCTGGGAAGCCAACTCCCTTTCAAGCTAGGCATTACTTAATATTTATAGGCGGACAAAATAAACGACAGACATGTGATAAGTCACGGGACATGAAATGTACACACATACGCTCATATGAAAACAGTCAAGACTAATAAGCGAATAATTAACAAGGTCAAAATATGACTCAAATAAAATGAATTAAATAGGATGTCCACAAGTTAGAATAAGGTAGATGGGCTTGCCATAATAACTGACGCTACAAGATATCCAAGATGCAATACCAGAAGAGAATATGACGATTTACAAACTACAAATCTAAGAGAAAACGATGAGTAAATGCTTCTGCAACATTATTATCGACTTTCAGTGATGTCATTTACAGTCTCTAACCATTCGTCACGATAATCGAGCAGAACTCAATCAGGTAGTCTGCACCTACTTATACGGATCATTTTGACGGTTAGCAACTTCATGGACTAATGACATGCTTTGGTTTGGCCACCCACACCATTCTCCCAACCTAATATTACACCATCCATCATCACTTGACACAGGTAATGATGATTAACCATATATAATACATATCCTATACATCTGAGTCAATAAGCATTTACATCATCGTCAATTGATTTCCCATCATTACCTAGCATTCTGCGTTCAACATTAACACTATTATCTCAATGGTCCCAACATAAACGAACAATACTTCGATGGCATCTATGATCGAACTCCACTAACTCATGAATATCTCCCATTTTCAAGATCCATGTTTCATTATCGTGAAGCAGTGTGAGACGAACTGGTGAGCAGTGAACTCGCCTTTCCAATAGAAGATGGATATCAGAAAAGTGACAGGATATAATATGTGTGTTAACGTAAGCAACATTCATATCATCCACTACGCTTTTCGATGACAAACTGTCAGTGGATAAACAGTGCGAATAATAATTAAAACGTTAAATACACATAACGTCGAATCTCCATTAACATTTCAAAGTGCAGTGATGGAGCTGAAGCCTATTTAGTTATACACAAAATAGGATCCAAAACAAACCTACAATGCACATTACCACAAATCCAAAATCGAACAGCATTGGCATTACTGACTGAGGAAAACCAGTCATCACTAACAATAAAACTCCGCCTGTAGCTCTTCTAGAGTTACTGCCGGTCCCATGCCCGGGTAAAGGAGGAGGGTTGGGCATGCGGTTAGCGTCCCCATCTCGTAGGAAACTAACTCGCTAATAAAACGCTTACCAGAAAAAATAATTCCAACAATTTTAACTCTGCCTTGGGAGTTTTAAGGTCTTCATTTCGAAGAAATATGACGCTTCATGGTGAAAGCCGAGTTCCTTCGGAAGCCACGAGGCCAACTGGAAAGGCATTAAAGAAGCATTAACTTCAACGTGTCAAGAGGTTCTGTGCCTAAAGAAACACCATCATAAGGAGTGGATCTCTATAGAAACTCTGGACAGGATCAAAGAAAGGAAGAACAAGAAGGCAGGAATTAACAACAGCCGAACACGAGCAGAGAAAGTCCAAGCACAAGCTGAATACACGGAAGCAAACAAGCAAGTGAAGAGGAGCATTAGAGCTGACAAGAAGAAATACGTGGAAGAACTAGCAAAGACGGCGGAAAAAGCTGCTAGAGAAGGAAATATGAAACAGCTTTACGATACAACGAAGAAACTATCAGGGAAATACAATAAACCAGAGAGACCGGTCAAAGACAAAGAAGGCAAGTCAATCACTGAAATCCAACAACAGCGGAACAGATGGGTAGAATACTTCGAGGAACTCCTGAATAGGCCGGCTCCAATGAATCCACCGGACATCGAGGCGGCACACACAGATCTTCCCATAGACGTCAACCCACCAACGACGGAAGAAATCAGAATGGCCGTCAGACAAATCAAGAAGGGGAAAGCAGCGGGACTGGACAACATACCAGCTGAAGCACTGAAGTCAGACATCGAAGTAACCACAAACATGCTTTACCTTCTATTCAAAAAGATTTGGAATGAGGAACAAGTGCCGATGGGCTGAAAAGAAGGGCACCTCGTCAAGATTCCAAAGAAAGGAGATCTGAGCAAATGTGAAAACTACAGAGGCATTACACTGCTGTCAATACCAGGGAAGGTGTTCAACAGAGCGTCGCTGAACCGGTCGAAAGATGTAGTAGACGCTCAACTTCGAGATCAACAAGCTGGATTCCGTAAGGATCGATCATCCACAGACCAAATTGCAACACTACGGATCATCGTCGAACAATCAGTTGAGTGGAACTCATGACTATACATCAACTTCATTGATTATGAAAAAGCATTTGACACTGTGAATAGGAGGACATTATGGAAACTCCTTTGACACTACGGAGTTCCTGAGAAGATTGTCAATATTATCTGGAACTCATACGACGGACTACAATGCAAAGTCGTGCATGGAGGACAGCTGACAGATGCATTCCAAGTAAGGACCGGAGTAAGACAAGGCTGTTTACTCTCTCCCTTCCTTCTCCTCATGGTGGTCGACTGGATTATGAGGACCTCGACATCTGAAGGAAAACACGGAATACAATGGACAGCTCGAAATCAATTAGACGATTTGGACTTCGCAGATGACCTAGCCCTCCTATCGCATACACACGAACAGATGCAGGCTAAGACAGCCAGTGTGGCAGCAGTCTCTGCATCAGTAGGCCTCAACATACACAAGAGGAAAACCAAGGTCCTCAAATTCAAGGCGGAGAACAGCAACCCAATCACTCTTGATGGCGAAACTCTGGAAGATGTAGAATCCTTCACATACCAGGGAAGCATCATCGATGAACAAGGAGGTTCAGATGCAGACGTAAAGGCAAGGATTTGCAAAGCAAGGACAGCATTCCTACAATTGAAGAACATATGGAACTCAAAACAACTTTCAACCAATATCAAAGTGAGAATCTTCAATACCAACGTCAAGGCAGTTCTACTGTATGGAGCTGAAACTTGGAGAACTACAACAACCACCATCAAGAAGGTACAAGTATTTATAAATAGCTGTCTTCGCAAGATACTCAACATCCATTGGCCGGATACCATCAGCAACAGCCTTCTGTGGGAGAGAACAAACCAACTTCCAGCTGAAGAAGAAATTAGGAAAAGACGATGGAAATGGATAGGACATACATTACGCGAATCATCAAACTGCATCGCGAGACAAGCGCTAACTTGGAATCTTGAAGGGAAGCGGAAAATACGAAGTCCTAAGAACACATTACGTCGGATAATAGAAGCAGATATGAAAAGGATGAATAGGAACTGGAAAGGATTGCCCAGGACAGGGTTGGATGGAGAATGCTGGTGAGCGGCCTATGCTCCTTCACCAGGAGTAACAGGCGTAAGTAAGTCAGTAACTAATAATAATGGAGAGAGGACAAAGTGAAATTGAATAGGTGATGTAAAGAATTGAATACTAACACAATTGTATGAAGATAAATCACATGTTATACGGCCTGCAAATGCTGACTTCAATAACAATTAACATCTTCCATTCCCCTTCTTCACGTAACAGTTCCAGTATCAAACATATTCCTTCCCCTTACTGCTTTTCAACAGTTTCCTAGTTAATTCCTGTCCATGATGTGAAGCTACAAAACCAACATTTTCAAAATAATTACCATCCGATATGTTTGTAGTGTCAGGCAGAATTCCACCCAAACTCAATTCACTGCGATCTACATACTAGATTGTGGAAATAAGACCAGCAAATGTTGTTCAATTAGTTCAACATAGAAAATGATGAAAATTCAACGAACACACGATGATGGAAATGAGTCACGTTCAGTAGATATTTACATTTTGTAAAATCAATACAACAAACATGTACAAACTTGTTATTTTCTAAAGTTACATATATGAGCTTGCGCATCATGTGAAAACATCGATTTATTGAATTACACAAATCAATACTCAGAGTTCGGAGAACGATAATAATTCACATCTATTCGACTATGTGACTAGGACTGATACTATTCATAACTCCCATTCACTTTGTAGTATCCGACACTCTGCATCATTCCTCCGTTCATCGAGTGGGTGGTTGTTGTCTTATTAGAATGTCATTTTCATTAAACATTTGATTTTATTCTGTAACATTCAGTATGTTTGTTTCTGTCACCGGAAGATCTCAACAATCCTAGTTACTCAAACATGTATTGATAAATTGTGCAGAAACAAACACTTAAAAAATTGACACAAATGAACTGGAACTCATACCATTACACAAGTCATTGATTATCTAAACTGAGTAGCTGAAAGGATAACGAGATGGTGTTTGAAGTGAATGCTAGTGGCTTGGTGTACTAGAGTGAGCATGAACTCGGATGCAGGTATGTTTATTGGACGAGTCATTCACAAAACGAAACTCATATTCTTTATTTTACTGTTAGTCATCATTCAACTTTGTTTAGAATGTTTTTGACTTGATATTATATTGTGTTAATCTACACAGGATGATGATCTGTTGGAAAGAGGTTGATCAGTTTCACTGCTAAAGGCAAATGAGAAGTTCCTGAAAACCAATATAATAAGTTTTCAACCATCAGCCAGCTAATTAAATTTCTAATTACGAATGACAGGAATTGAGATTCAAACGAAATCAAATACTTTGACAAACAACTCTTCGAAGTGTCAAGTAAAATGAATTAACTTTTCAAATTACGAACTCCATTTAGTATTTGAGTAATTGAATTTCATTTAATATGACTGTGCGATGTGTTTTTGTGTAGGAGTAGGTTGGAAGAAAACTATGGGTGGCCAGACCAAAACATGGCACAAATCCATGAAGTCACTGACAAGTGGACTAAGGCATGTTGGTTGACGTAGACTACCTGGTTGGGGACCGCGAGATGATAGCAACTGATGGTTAGAGACCCTGAATGATATGGCTCAAAATAGTTTGCAATGGCGCATGTGCATCCACTCTTTGTGTTCTCAAAAATTCTAATCTTCCGACCATTTTTTCCTCTTTCCAAATTTATTTCACTGTATTATACTCCTTGAACGACATCTTAAAACCCTAATCTTTCCGATTACTGCTTATACTCTTACTACCTCTACCACTACGGGGTTTCAATCGACAATTGTATCTCTGTGCTAATGTTGTATGGCAACTCGAACTGATGTACGTGCGTACGAAGTTCTTCGTTGTTACTGACTGACTGACTGAAATAAATTAAGATTCTTTAATTAACTTTGGCGGGTTAGATTTTTATTCCAGCAAAGTCATGAGAAGTTGTCATTATTGAGCGACTCAGTTTAAGACTAACCGCCACCCTTAGAGCTGAATAGCTTACACACATTAACAATAATATTATCAATACGAAACACGCTAAAACTGGCCTTATTCCGGAAAATAGTGAGGCAAAAATATAAAACTTACAACTTTGATATTTTGTTTCCTATTCGCTTCAATCAATCGTTTACGCTGGGCTGCAATTCGTTGACGCTCCAAACGTACTATTTCCGATTCATCCACTGTCAAATCTATAAGATTTTCATACATAGATACATTTTCAGGTATATTAACAGTGATTCTTGGATTGAGAATTAAAGGATTGATAGAGTTATCTCCAGCGGGAAGAGTATTGCAAGCTTCATTAACAATACGTTCGGCTTCTAAGCGTATTTCGTCAGTGGGTTGCTTAATGGTAGAGAAAAATAGTGTACTGTTTTTTTTATTCAAAGGTTAGCATCACGATGAAGTTTAGTAGACAATATTAAACTTTTGAACCTACAATTATTATGCTAGTGTATTGTCAGTGAATTAATATTAAAACATTTTCATAGTTCCTAATATGTTTTGATGTCTCCAGGAGGAAGGAGGACAAATTATTGCCCAAATATGATGTCCTCCACTCAGTAACGTTTTATAAAGATGATGGTGAAAAAGTGGACGTCTGCTAACAAATACCGTTTTATCACTCATTTGGTCTGGATTTTAGAAATGATGTATATGATTGGTTAAGTGTCAAGTTTTTTTCGATATTCATCCAACATTTAGGAAACACTTTCAGTGTGTGAAGGTAACCAGTGAGAAGAACTATAAATACTCAGGTGTGTAGGAGGATTTCAAGAGGCAGAGAAGATTATGTACACCAAGCCTTACTACAGCATACAAGATGGGTTAGAGCTAGTAGGCGAATTGTGTAAATAATACCGAGGTCCTGAAACGCCTGATCAAGTAGATTGGACATGACAATTCTGTAGGTGATATCATTTTATAATACCAGCTTTCGTTGATTGGTCATACTTTACATATGTCATTCCAGATTGTATATTACTTGTAAACTTTTAGAATGAGTAGAAAAATAGAGATGTTCAGATTACGACATGGTAAGCTGCAATGGAACAGTTTCTTTAATAAGAACCCACTAAGAATTTTTGGGTCGGATCCTAAGAACTATATATTTCAGTGAGGATTACGCTATGATTTTCTATAGTATATCTTCATAAACGATAAAATGCATATCCTAACGCTAAAGCAAATCTACCTTGATTGTTGTATGGCAACTCGAACTGATGTACGTACTTACGAAGTTCTTCGTTGTTACTGAGTGATCGACTGACTTAATATAACTAAGGTATATAGAACCGGTGTTCATCGATCATAGAAATACCAATAAATATATCCAAACAAGCCCTCATTTACACTCATACACATATGAAACTAAACATCTATGCAGTTCTATATAGAGATTACATTCAATTTCGAAACATTATCAAAGTAGATACTATTTAGAAAAGAAAAAAAACAACAATACAAATAACTAATACAAAACGTGTAATAAAGAAACAAGTATGGTAATCATGAAAAGAATGTTATTTTCTTTTAAAGAAAAAAAAGAATTATAAATGACATTAACAAGAATTGAGACAGTTGTAGTAGGTAATTGTTCCCCTTCATTTCCAATGATTAACTCTATCATTTGTACACTATTCTTCTTGTTATTATTACTATTACTAATAATAGGTCATCTATTCCCGTTTCCATTTCATAATTAAAAGGTGATGATTTAGAAGAAAGTCTTGTCAATAAATTCAACATTTCTTTGTTTAAATTAAACTCCAGAGCTTTGATCGTTTATTTTTTGAAAGGCTGACATTTTGTTTGATGGATATTACATCAAATTGTGATAAGTTACATGTCACTTCATGTTATATGGATATACATAGAATTGGTTTATAGTAAACAAGCGGAAAAATAAATGAAAGCAATGTGCACTTCGTAGAAAATAAAAGGATGATACATTGAACCATTTAAAAGAAGAGATTAACCTTGAAAATGATAATCAATTATTAATAATAATAATCAACATAGATGATATTAAGTTTCAATGATAGTCATTACAAATTGTGTAAAACAATGTCGTTGAACATTGAAACTTAGTACAATGATCAATGAAACACACACACACAATACTTTTATAACTATAAATTTCAATTTAGTCTGTTCTTATAAGATTTCATAAATATTATCATTAAAACTATACAAATAAACTGATGATGACAAAGAAGAAATTTGCAGTAAATGGTGACTGACAGAAAAAAAGAATGATTTATGCGTGACTGACGTTATTACTTGTGTGATTGTTGTTAATAGTAGTATTATCATTTTTATTATTACAATTATCATTAAATGTTGCTGTTGTACAAGTATTGGAGCAAAATACAAAAGAGAATATACTAGAACCAGCTACAAAATAGGCAACATTTTTACTTGATTCATTGGATAAACATTTCGAATTGTACGTTGAATATAGTAGACGTATAGGTTTCGTTGATGGACGGGTAATACGATACAAGTTCGGTTTCTCTTCATTATTTACCCAAGTAATATAAGAAAGTGTTCCATTCTCTGAATCAATCACCAATAAACGATCAGCATCGAAAGCAGTTATTCTACCCGGTCTCAAATCAGCAAAATCCCATGAATAAGCATGTAGCCATTCACGTGCACTTTGTTTTAATTCACCAATAGGTTGACGTCCAGGAAATGCTAAAAGTCTTCTTGTATGTTGATAAATATTTTCTGTATTTTCTGTAGAATAATGGATACGTTCAACAGAAGCCCAACAACAATGACCGGCTGTTTCTTGTGTTACATAATTTGGTTTATAGAAAACAGACTCTTTACCCATTGTAATAGAGAATACTCGACGTTCAAATCCTGGGGTTAACTTACATATTTGTCCTGACGAATCAATATTCGATGAATTTACTTCATTGATTGAAGGACAAGCAAGCAATAAATGGTCATCATTGGTGTCTACAGATAAACCAGAATAACGTTGATATGAATAAGTACGACTACGAGCAATTTGTTGACCATTCAAATCAAATTTTGCCAAAATCCATTTCTTTTCTTCTTTCATATTATCAGTTTGTATAGTTCCAACGATGTAGAGGAAAGTATGATTAGTCTTAGTAGAATGAGCACATAATTCATGAGGTAAAATATTTCCAACTCCAGAAGAATGAAGATGTAAACAACCCTTGTAATGATTACTTTCAAATTTATGATAATTTTGATCATTCCAATCACTTGACTTTGCAGAAATTAGAAATATATATGGTAGATTTTCTAATCCAATATAAATTATTTTATGATCTGCAGCTAGACATGTGATTTTTGGAGATTCATTAGGCGAAAATTTATCTGGTAGACTAGCATAGCGAAGAATATCTTTGATTAATTGATCACCTGAATAAATTAACTTTATATCATATAATTCATCATCTTTCGTAGAAGGAAATCCTAATTTACTTTCGTTAGAAGATAATAATCCTGTATGATCTGTTGTCTCATCAATACCGACTAAAAGGTTTTCTATAGGATTATTTCCGGGTATATACATACTGACAATATGATTCAGTCGATTACGCAGAGATTTACCAAATGGTCGCCGTCTAACTGGATGAATAATTCCTTGTTCCACATTACTATTTGAATTATCATCACCAATCATATTGTCTACAGCTGCAAGACTTTCATAAGCTGGAGGTTGTAATTGCATTAGTATCACCAAAGGAGGAACACTTGATAAAATTTATGAAAACTTAGTCCGTTTTTGTAAATGTTTTTTTCATGTATTAAAAACCAATCATCAGACAGAATTGTCAATAATAATCTTTTTAGCCAATCATTTTGACCCTCAAATTTATACGGGATTCCATTGGTTTATATGAATTAATTGTTGTCGAGATAGCCTATGACGGTGAAATCATTGAATTCTTTCTTCAACCTTCCAAATAAACATGTTTAATTATTTGACATAGAACTATTGAATGTGATGAATCTTTAATTTTGGAGATTATATTGGGTCGATGAGGTGATAATTATCTGTGTATCTTGGACGCGAAGTTTCTAAGACTTTGTCTTACAGTATTATCTATTCATGTTGTTGTTGTTGTTAAGGCCTGAATTTTAAAAAGTCTTTTGATATATTTGCATCTTGAACGAACTGCCTTGATATTACTGTCATATCGCAAGTATTTTAAGTAAATATGTATAGTAGCTAGTAGTGGAATCTAATTGATGTGTCCCAAATAGGACGAAACTTGTGTCCTGGATACCATTGCTAGTAACTTTCCATCTTCGTGTTATAATGATTACAATGTAAACTGGTTAAATCAGAACTCAAAGTTCAAGACATATGATTAACTTTCTTTTCACATGTCGAGTATTATTAATTAAGAAAGCGATTTGCAAAGGAGATCATACATGTTGTTATTTACCAGCAAGAAGTAGCTCATAGATTTTTGAAGTTTAAAATCTTTCGTGTGGCATTACAGTAATAAATGTGAATTGTTTTAACAAAATGCTTATATACCTCTACCTGTATAACTTCTACGAGATAAGACTGTTATACAAGAATGTATATGAAGACTTATTTATCTATCAACCACGGATTGATATGACGTCAAAAATGACAGTGAAACAAATATATCAATTAAAACGTTCATTTAATGGATAAATTTAAATGTACACAGTAAGGAGTAGTTGACATTCAATAACTAATAATTCAATGCGTATATATCGTTTACATGGTTCATTCATAACTATTGTGAACAGAAAAACAAGAAGCCCTGACAAACTACGAAAGCTATTTTTCGGGACGTTATTCCATTTTATTAAAAGCTTGTAAAACACTGACATTTAATTTTGTTCCTAATCTATTCTACAGAACATAAGCTTTCGTTTGATGTATGATTCATTGCCATTCTCTTTTCGTTCCGAAGCTATTGTAATTTAAACATAATATTTTGCACCCTATTTTCTACTCTAATTCCCAGCTTTTCCTAATATCATACGTTTGTGGTCGGGTTATTCGCTTATTTATTCGTGTACCTTTTTACACTAATTCGAACTGAACTGAAATCAGGATATCAGGAATAGATCGAGTAGCGTTCCAGTTGTCTTGTCTTCTCTCATGTGCGTGCTTGTCAGCCAGTCAGGTGATAGAATAGTTTTCTCTCTACCCCATTTCGAACTCACGCGTACTAGCCTCAAGGTTAGGTTGGTCAGCCTATCGCTCCAAGGTCTTAATCTGAATTAGATAAGTAGCATCAGCACCAAGAGTGGGTAGACAGACCAAAGGACATAACAATAACCGTCAAATCATAGTAGTAATAACACTATTACTCTTCCTCAAACATTAAAAGTACATTTTCATTTCGGAACTTTTAGTGAAGTGTAAATACACTTTTCTATTTGTTTTTAATATTGATGAGTGTGCTTTCTGGTATTGCGTTCCAAAAAGCATAATAAATCGACCTCAAAAATCGTAATACTTTCGAGCTTTAGCTATGAAATAGTATGCTTGGTATCAATGTCAAGTTTTTATCAATATATTATTTTAATTCACATAGCTGATATCCTTTGTAACATGACTTGAGATAAATATTTTCCTCTTCATTCTATGATAATCGTTGTTGCCAATATGGTTCTTAGTTAATGACGTATAATTGTTAACGCTTATCAACCCTTAGGTTTTAATTTTCAACCTGAGATCTTAGTGACCAATAAGGTTCGTGAGTTAAAAGCTTGATTTGTCGTTTCCTCCATCTTTGAGAGATATTATAAGTTGCAGATATCACTCACTGTTCCGTTTCCTCTTATATTGTGATGTTGCTATTTCAGTGTACAAAAATTATTCAATTTGTGTAACACTCCTCATGTTGACATTTTTTTGAAATCACCAAGCTATCTGTCTTTAAATGAACAGATGTCTGATTTAATATAAATGTTCACAAATCAAAAAAGTTGGATAATCTCAGCCGTATGATTTAAAGAAAGACCTTACATGCTTGTTGTAATTATCTCCCGGAGTCATAGGTGTTTACTTACTTCCATGTTTGACTTGTCTAATTCTTGTTATATGTAATCTTCTAATCTAATTACCCATCTCTTTATTTTATACTATTTAGTGAAACGACAAGTACCATTAGGAACTGTGAAGATATCTTGACTTAAACCAATCGATGGCATTGAGAAATGGTTGCACATTATCTCTAATTAACTGACGTTAGATATGTAAACTATTTGATACCTTATAAGTATTCTAAAGACCAAGCGCTCATCGCAAGTTCTGAAACCATTAAGTTTGATCTCCAGTGAGGTCGTAAATACTATCTGCATGTCAGTTTCCAATGGTTGTTTAAGGTCAGTCTATAATATAAACGATAAAACTGAAGAGTACAGTTAATTGAAAGTAACTACATAACTATCTCGGAGACATTTATCTTTTCGTTCGTATTTATTATTTAAATATTTGCGATACTAAATTGGTCTGTTATCAATTATTCCAGTATTCTATGATTCTTTCTACAATTTTTCTGTACATTTGGTCTCTGTATCCACTTCCCAGTAATTTCTTACCAAATTTATACCTTGGCTACAACCCTGTTTATCAGACCCAAAAACAGTTTTTCGCCCATTTTCGAACGTCTGTGTGCCTTTACCTGTTGACTTTGGATATTGCTCACTATTATTAATTAAACCTGTTTTATCTGATCGCAAGTAATTTTGTTGATAAATATTACTTAGGTATTCCTTCAGTAACGAATCTGCATCTGACCATAAAGATAATTTACGATTACAGAGGCAATTATTTCAGAAACCTTTCTTCCAACGAAGTTGGGTTGTTGAGGATATTGTTGGTTCTTATTGAAGTTCTCATACCTAGCACTCATGAGCGGAATCTGGTTCGATTGTTTCGTATCGCAGCTCTATTGACTTATGATTTTACATGGACAGTTGACGTTTCAGAACATAATTTTGAGTATACAAATAAGAGGTAACGATTCTATTTATTATTGTCATTAATAAATAAACTTTCTGTAAACTAGTACTGCTGGAAACAATTTCTGTTCTATATGAGCGACTGTGAACAATAAAATTTTATCCTTCACAATCATTCGTTCATTGCTGATCTTAGTAATTAGTGGATAAGTTTACTGATAGTATTCTAAACTCCAGGTATTGGCTGTCAACTTATCAAACGAAACATTCTCTATGTGTATGAATTGATCATTGAGTAACTAACTAATGATGTACCTATAATATATGTTTCTTTTGAGGAAATTTATTTTCGCCCATAAGTTAAAACTAATATAAATTAGATTTACAGTCAGATATGCTACTTTTAGGCTGTCAAATACTTGGTTGATCTCTAAAAGGGTTTAAATTATTCACCAGCTCATAACCAAATACTATCCTTGATATATGATTGCTAATATGAGTATATTAACCAAGCCGAATCGCTTAAAATTTATAGCCATAACCAAATTAATGCAAGAAAAACATCATTTATCTAACTTTTGTCAACACTTAACTTGATTAGACTGAATTATGACAAACATTCCGAAGTTATAACCATTCATTATTAAGTATTATATGCTTTAATGATCAAATCTAACTGAAGTTCTTCAGAAAATTGAATGTACAAATATTTAGTGTTCTACAAGGAACAATTAAAAAATCAATTCCCATTAAATGATGATGAATTACACCGAGTAGAAATAACGTAGTGTTTAACATAAATATTTGTCCTCCAACTTAGTCCCAATTAACATCCTCATAGTGAAGTTATTTTCTTTGATCTGGGTGGTGTAATCGTAAAGACTTTATTGCTTTTCTAGACAATATAATCAACACAAATTTTAAAAACAATCGGTTTATTAGAATTTCTTTACCCGGTCTGATGCAAATCTTATGATAAGAAATATGATCAACTCCCTAAACTACTTCACTCATTATAATTAGATTAAACATTGACACAAGCTAAGACATGAAGCCATATTCTAGCATAGTTGCCCAAAATATTTGAAAAAAAACTTCTGGATTTCTAAAGTCATAGCTATCTGATGACAGTCTTCATATAAATGATTACTTATTGTGATCTGGTATAATTTGAATAAGTATTACATTCTATTAAGTATTGGCTAATTACTTTTCATTAAGTTTTTGGTTGATATCATGAACCGATTGATGTTAGACCACATTTGGAAACCTGGAAGAACTGAAGGGCCGTTTCGTCCTATTGTGAGACTCCTTAGCAGTGCGCATCCACGATCCCGCTCGCGGGATTCTCACTCATCACTTGTAGGACAACGCTACTATGTAATCCTATCAAACTATGTTTGCTCATGATTTATTAGTCACGTATGTACTTTTAATTTGTTTTTAACTCTACAATAATTATTCCTTAGAATTATTTAGTGGATAAAAGGTTTATAAAATCTTAAGTGTATTTTCATATCTACAACTTTCATTGTGTCGTGATTACTGAAAAAGTAGGTCACTATTCATAACACTCTAATTTCAATTTTTCAAACCCAATAAAACACAGATATATGCACAATGAATGAGAAACAACTGAGTGTATAGAAACTTACCGTTTTAGTTCATTTAACATATGTATAGCTTTGAATTTTGAACAGTCATGAAATTATTGATAAAGAGGGGTGGGAAATTGTTGTAATTTGTCAATGAAATATTTTCAAAGATTGACCTCAATTGATAAACCATTGAAAACCAGGAAGAACTAAACATCTGTTTCCCCATAATATTGGGTTCTATGGTGTGTACCCATGATTTCAAGAGGGATTAAACTGGAGAGCTGGAAATCTCGAACTGAGCTCAGCCTTTCGTGAATACCAGAACATTACAAGATCAATTAATTTTTTATACTGGAAATATGAAACTTGTCGCCACATTTGACTGAGATAACTTCTGTACTGTTTTTAATGAGTATTTGTCCAATAGTTCATTCATGTTTTTATAAATATAGTTCTAAGTGTACACATTTGTTTGACCCATTAATTATTATTAAATCTTTTACCGTTCGTAAATTGAAAGTTAATTAACTATAAATATAGTATTCTTACCTAGTAGTTTTAAGATGGTACATTCACTAATGAGGCCCGAAGATCACATATTTAATCTCTGGAAGGGTCACAGGTGTGCAATGCCGGGGAATTCCAAACTAGAAATTAAACAGCTATTCAATACATCCTGGTTTCCACCGATCACCTAGCTAAAAGTCAGTCAAGGGTACGAAGTATTTTCAAATAAAAGTTCTGTTTACTATTTTGCAAATTTATTTATGAAGCATAAATCCAAATAGTTATGTTTCAGTAGACTTCAGTTACCATATAAATTCATATTATACCCCTGAATAATATGTATGAATAAAAAGCTAAAACAATCATCCGTGGAGTGGTGAGGTTGTACAGCTGGAAAATTTCAAATAGATATGACATAGGTTGCTTAGGCATTACTCCAAGGTTTTCGAGGTTTCTTTTATTTAGCATGGGATCATGACAGAAATCCTCTTCAAGTTGTACAAATCTTTCGAGGAAACTCTAGTAAATAAAAAAACAAATGACAATCTTTTCTGATAGGAACTTACTGAAAGCAATAGTGGCGCAATTTCGTGGATTAGTTGAAGTTAAACATTAACAGCGTTGGATACTGGCTCAGTGGTCCATGAGTAAGACGCTCGCGCGAGAGACTGACAGGTCCTGGGTTCGAACCTCGCGTGAGGAGAGATCGTGGGTGCGCACTGCTGGGGAGTCTCACAATAGGACGAAACAGCCGTCTAGTGCTTCCAGGTCTTCCATGGTGGTCTAGCTTCAAATGACTCATGGTCTCAACTATTAAAATTATTGAAAACAATTGTTTGCTCAAATATTCTTTCATTTTTGAATATTATTAATTTCATTAGTTTACTGCTACTCAAGCAAGCAATTATATTTAATCCTGTATGATCAAATAAAATTTGATCCTTCAGAATAAATCTACCCAGTCACTACTACATTATGACTAATTTTTCTCTAAAAATAAAACAAAGTATCATAGTTGACAGGACAGACAGATGAGTCAACTACAAAGCGATTGGGCGGTTTGACTAAAGCTGAGAATAAAAGACAAACAGACTAAAGAAACAAAGAAATACTCATATACAATGATTATGATGCCATTTATGTACAAGACAGTATTATATTCAAATAGAGATGAGTCAGTTAGTTAAACAGCCAAATGTATGTCTTCATATTTAATACTCACCATTGATTCAATCAGTGAAGATTAACGACGGTTATTATTGTTAGCTAAATTGCTATCTATAAACCACGATTAATTGTATCTGAAATAATAAAAGATTCAATAAACAGTACAATGGAAATAAGAGAGTCATTGAAAACTCATTTTTGGACATTCGTTACAACTGATTCAGCTGATAATGAATATGAGATGGCTTTCTTTGCAACAATGTTATTATATGAATATGGCTCACATTCTTTGAAAGTTAACTTAAGTTGAATTAAAGGCCAGTTTGTTCAGTTGAGATGTTTCAGTTTGTACATAATTGTGTTTTAGTATATAATATCTTCACTTGAGATGACAACCACGTTTAATTTTCATGAAGTTATCTATTCATAGCTATTAAAGTATTGCTGGACATATCTGACATTCCTATTTTATCAATTAGATACTATACAGATGCTTATTAATAGTAATATCAAAATAAAACATGATAGTGGACAATTAATGTTTATTGAATTAGTGAGGCATTTAGAGACTGCATGGATCGATTTGAAATTTTAGCACCTGATCTGAAAAGATTTCAACTCATTTGATTACAATCAGAGTGAGGTTTCTGGTTAGCGTTTTTTTAGCGAGTTAGTTTTCTATGGGATGGGGAAGCTAACCCCATGCCCAACCCTCCTCCTTTATCCGGGCTTGGGACCGGCAGTAGCCCCGGAGGGACTTCAGGTGGGGTTTCGTGGATATTATATAAATTTATTAGCTGAATTCATGAGTCAGTTGAAGCTAGACCACTATGTAAAATCTGGAAGCACTAGACGGCCGTTTCATCCTATTGTGGGACTCCCCAGCAGTGAACATCCATGATCATTTCATTACGTTCATCCGAAAATAAATCGACAATCTTGTGAAAACCCAACTATTCCTGACAAACTTATTTCACTAGATTTTTAAAAAGAATTACTTGTTAACGTTACAAAGTTTAGATTTCACAATTACAATGTTGTTTTTCAGAGATTACTTTATATTGACTTATTGTGGGGTTTGTATGAACTAATGATTCCTTTATATTTGATAGTTTACTTGATTTGGAATTCCAAATACAATAAGTTCATTTGTGCTGATTTAGTTCTATTTGGCCTTTGCTGTGTTATTTCAACAATCTCCACAGCCATATACCGATAATCAAGTTCTGTTGATCAAGTTGCAATATGGCCACTAGTTTGAATGATAAGTGTCAAAAAGTAAGAAACCTAGGTTTAGGATTTCCTGTTGACTACCTTCAATCACTTAACACCTCATGGTTACGAATTATATTTGGAATTTAATTACATTATTCAAAGTTACTAATTGTTTGCAAATTATCCAGTGGTAATCACTAGTGACACTAAAGTTAATGTTAATGATTTTGCTTAAAAAGACAATGAAAGCTTCGCATTTTAACCATATAGCTCAGCGAATACAACTTCAATAAAATCATTCTATTGAACTACAAATCTTATCTTTTAACTCGAAGTTATCAACATACTGTAATAAAATTTCAACGGTAATAGTAGGACACTTAAAAACACTTTCTGAATGCATTCATAAGATATAGATAGGGAAATGTGATAATAGTCGAAATCTTGGTTATATCACTCCAAGATTATTATTGTTAATAATAATAATAATAATGATAATAATAATCGATAACATCAAGTTCCCAATGATTCAATTGTTGTGACTTTAAGTCCGTCTAGTTATCACGTGATTTCTTTGCCAATCGAAATACAACTTAGTCAATCTTAGTATTGTGCTAAACCAATGACGATCGAGCGGTTTGAGCATCCTAGCGTCCTTATTGGTCCTTTATTCGCCTAGCCCGTTAACTTGTGTCCAGAACACCAATAACAGCTCCCACTATGCATATCATTTATTTCAAACATACTTGGTTTATATACCAGCCAAACAGACCTCATCACATCATAAAATAAGAAATAACATTTATACAAAATCAAGCCAAAAAGTGGCTGTGATTGTGGGAGACTGTAATTAATTAACTGAATCTAATTTAGGAACAGTAAATCACATCATGATAATCTATAGGTCGAAATGACACTTATAATAAGAGGAATATAAATATAAATAATCTAATTATTGAATAGTTATACTATAAGAATATGTATATAGAATATTGGTCCATTAATAGATCTCAAAAGTTACCCGTTGTTTAATCTTCACTAGAATATAACATCAATGTTTAAATATGGATGGGTCTTATTTCTTATCATATATCCAAAATATATGGATTATTATTATCATTGAACATTTGAAAGTGTCAATTTAATTTTAATTGAATTATCGGTATATTCCAGGTATGTACATACAAAAATAAACATATTTACGTGAAGAAAAGAAACAAAAACAAATCGAAATGATAATCATCACATTAAAAATGTAACCAGTACAGAATAAAAAAGACAAAACAACAACAACAATTTTTACAACTAAAATATACATTTGTAGTGTGGCGTCGAGTCGTGTCTGACTGTGAACACCACTACAAAGAAAGTTGCGTACCAGAAATCCAAAGGCGGTTGCAGGTTGTAACAAGGTACCTCTTTAAGAGGACTCAAGGAATATGTACCTCTGACATGGTGGAAAAAGATGAAAAGGTACTGACTGACACATTAATAGCAAGTGGTTATCCACTCAAGTTTATTAATAGGTGCAAAAGTCAGTTAATGCCAAGACCTCTAATTTATTCAGTGCCAAAGAAAAAAGTTTATATCAATCTGCCATGTAGAGGCGAATCTAACAGTATAGTCTTAAGGCAGAGATTGAAAGCAGCCATCGAGAATACGTATTTTGCTGCTCAGTTGGTAGTGATTGCAAAGTCTAAGGTCATGATTCCTAATAGACCCAAACAATGCACTAATGATTACGTCACATCCCATTGTATTTACCAATTTACATGCTTGTGTGGACACACATACATAGGGAGGAGTAATGGAACAATGCAATCAAGGGTCAATGAACATGTGCCTAGATGGCTTCAAAATCAATGTATGCCAAATGATCCGATCAATGTAGGAGGTAGAAAACCAAGCTCATCGATAGCAAAACATATAATTGAGACGGGGCACAAAATTGAAATTAATACAGCATTTAGAATGTTGTACAGAAATTGTCAAGGTCGAATTCTTAAGTTTATTGAAGCCTTGGCTATTCGTAAATTTAAACCCCCCTTATGTGTACAAAAACAATTTGTCGTAACTTTGAATTTACCTTGGTAATTCTTAAGTCATTCTATGGCCTAGGATAACGCGACAATTTCTTATTCTTCCTCTCCCCTTAGTTATTTTAATTGTACTTTTATGTTTGACCTTTATTAATTTTCATATAAAAATGCCCTGACAAGTATATGTGTGACCAGATTGTTCGAAATGTGTAGCGCTAATACATCACATTTTTCAGATCAACTCCGTCTTCTCATTGTTCTATCGAGATCTGGGATCTGTCAAACTAAACTGATCACCTAACCTAATATTTTTTATTTGTAATATGTTGTTTAGTGCTGAAGAAATGAATGTAATCTTGTGCAACTATATATCCAATAACCAGTACATTTTTTAGACTGTTTCTATTATTATGTAATTTAAAAGTAAACTCAAATATCAATGAAACCAGTACTTTATTTATTTGACTGACTGATTTGACCTATTGTGTGACCTATTATAACCCTATATCCTACAACTTCTAGACCTATAGTTTATTAAAAACAATTCGTACCATAATATGTATCTTAGGCTGTTTATTTGTTTATGTAACATTTCGTGATTTTATTTGTCAATTTGATATTTTGTTAGTTCAAGTCACAACTACTCAGCATCTTATCTTTTTTAAAAAAAAGGTTAAATGGTAGCTTATAACCGAAATTTATGAAAACAACGTTAATTTGGTCAGTACAATTCACTGAATACTGAATGTTAGATAACACCATAGTGTTTACTCATCGATAATCAATTATTGTTACTGATACATTTTCGTTAATGTATTTACGTCTAGTTGGCTATATGTATTATATGATTCGAAGGAATTCAAAATAAATATCACTTAGACTTTTTGTGCTTTTAAACTGTACTCAAGAGAGCCACAATAGTAATTAAGTAACATACATAATGAGGGTTTCGTTGATTTATAATTTTATAATATTGATCGGAGTGGCTTCCAGAAAACTAGCATTAATAATAAAATGAGTTTGTAGGCGGGTTACAAATTGGTTTACAGAATTCAGTCAGTACTAAGAAGTAGACATATATTGCATTCATTGATCAATACGAGTAAATTAATCCTACAGTAGCAGTATATATAGTTCAGTGGTGACATCCCAAGGAGTAAATCTGAAGGGCGCGCGCTCGAATCCTGCAAAGAACATCAGTCTCCTGAATATTCCAGATTCACCTTGCTAACATGTGGTAGTTAGCCCGAAAGGAAGTTTGAGGTTCTCTCTACAGATTTTATTCAATCACTTGGCACCAGTGGATCTAGTTCTTGATGTTTAGTATGAAAAATCAAGAGAGGGGGTCATCTAAAACGACTCTGCAGTAGGCGTGAAAAAAAATTCTGATATTGAAAAAAGGGAAAAACTAATAATCTTAAATGAAGCTTAGTTCTGAAACACCTGTTGTGAACTTCTATGAAAATCACACCGGAATTCAGTGTTCTAACTGATATCATAACAAAAAGTACACACAGTACACATAGAAAAGTGGTTTGTATAACCGATACTCTAAGGAATAATAGAATAAGTCTATAAATAATCCATTTATTGTGTTTGAATAAACTTAAATAAAAGCCATTTTCAGATCAACGTGATCCGTTAAAATGTTGATATCTACAATACGTTTTTAACAATTGTCATGTTTATCGAGTCCTTCTTGGTCACTGTTTTTTATTTTGATACCAATTCTTATTACATAACGACGTTAGCTGGTGAACCATTGGATAACGAAGGAACACAAACCGTATTTGTTTTAATCTTTGTTTGAGAATTATCAGAAGCACTATATTCACAATGAATATGAATCTACTACGTTTTCAGTTATAATTACGAATAATAGTATATTGAAACAACTATTTTAGAATTAAGCTACCTATCTTCACCTCATTCCACTTAATATCAGAACTGTCACTATTTTTATTCAACTTTGTTTCCATGAGTTGTTTATTGTCTGCAGTTGACTGATTACTGAGTAGTGATTAATGTCTCATTTGTCTAGTCTTTTAGTTCTGATCGAAATCGATCAGTCACACTGTAATGCAGCCACTAGTTTAAATGACTCGATATCACATACAATGCTTTGAGACGTTAAGCGGTTGGAGGTACTTACTTACGCCTGTTACTCCTAATAGAGCATAGGCCGCAGACCAGCATTCTCCAACCCACTCTGTCATGGGCCTTCTTTTCTAATTCCATCCAATTCTTGTTCATTTCTCTCATGTCTATCTCCATTTCCCGCCGTAATGTGTTCTTTGGTCTTCCTCTTTTCCTTTGTATTTCAGGATTCCATGTGCGGCTTTTATCATGAGGCGTTATAGTTCTTCTAAATGAAGACCTTCTGAATCCCAGGGCAGAGTTTAAAACGTTCGAACAATTTTTTCTGGCTAGTTTTTTTAGCGAGTTAGTTTTCTACAGGATGGGGTCGCTAACCCTCCTCCTTTATCTGGGCTTAGGGCCGGCAGTAGCCCCCGGAATGACTCGACGCGGAGTTCGGTTGGAGGTAATTGGTAAAAAAAGCACTCAACAAAGAGGGAACTGATGCTCTCTATATGATTCGAAATTCATTCACTCAATTTCACAGTCTGAGATACAATCAAAAACTTGTTCAGACTGCAACTGACGTCATATAGGTTTCTTGTCAATCAATCGTTATTGTCTTCTTTGGAAACCGTCAAATGTTATAGTGTCAGTCATTATTTCAAACCCATATTTTATCTTATTCTAGTTTTTGGACAAACCAATCTATTCATTCTGCTTGAGTCATATTTTGACTTTGTTAATTATTCACTTATCAATCTTGACTGCTTTTATATGAGCGTATATGTGAATACACTTCATATCCCATGTCTCATCACATGCCTGTAGTTTATTTTGTCTACCTATAAATATTGCGTAACACCTGGCTAGAAATGGAGTTGGCTTACCAGCCATCTCCCCTGCGCGTCATTTTGCTTTGTTCTATTACATTCACTTTACATACAAAATATATGTATTCAAAGGCCATTCTCGTTAATTGACTTATCTAAATTCCGTTATTGACTAACGTGATTTAAGTCGATGATTGTGATAACAAACATTCTTACAATCTAAATGGAGTCAGATCCACGGGCCACTAAAATCTCATTGATTCTCTAGTTAATATCATTCAACAATGAAAGTTACTACTAAACTAATTCAGTCAAGAATTTGTGGTTCATTTATTTTGTAGAATATCATCAGAATCATTGCCTTTTTTGTAACCGAATGAGTTATGTATTACTGAAGATTTAAGACATTTCTAATTTGAATATCAAATGGTCAGCTTCAACTTTTACACCCAACATTATTAGTGATTGTGCAATAGATGACATTTTTAAATTTAAGGGTGAGCATTATACCGAAAAATATGGATATTCTATTACCATTTGATTAAAGTCTATGCACAAGAATAGACTCACACTTGTTTTATCTTTCTTGAAATCATAATAATGCATCATCACTTTAGAAAATTAGCGACACCAAATTCCAGTCATCCAATTACTGGTTTAATTTATTTTCAAAATTATGTGTGCATTTGTGTAATTTATAGTGTAATTTATTAATTGCGCAGGAGCAAACAATATTCGTTAATGTGTGTGTGAAGCAGAGAACATATAGATTTAAACTGAAGTTATTCACAATGTTTTTAATATTCATTTAAATGTATTAAACTTAACCCTTCCAATCACTTATAGGTTCTTTTAGCGGTGAGTACCGGATTTCAGTGTAATTTTCGTTAAAGAATTCATTTCATAGCCTAATGTTTGTAGGGGCTGGCACTATTCCAAACCCACATAGGTTATTCTAGCCTCTAAACAGATCAATCTACTGGTTCTTCTCAACCCACTTTTTTACCGTCACTTATTAATCCTGTTTTTATATGATTGTATGTGCGCCAATTACTTACCCAACTAATTGTCTGTAAATTATTTCTGTTCGACTATAAATATCACTTCCTGTTTGGTTAAATCGAGTTGGTTCACTCGCCACCTCCATTGCGCGTCATTTCGTTTTGCTTGGCTTTCCGATCGATGAAATATATGTATTCAAAAATCCATTCCCGTATATGACTTATTTAATTCCGTTATTCACCAACGCAATTTAAGTCGATGATCATATACGAGAGTAGCCAGTATGTATATTTCGACAGCAATCATTTGTTAACGATCACTCGTTCGATCTAAGTGGTGTCAAATATAGGGCTACTAAAACATTTACTGTATTCATACCTTTCAACCAGTATAACGTGTTGAGCCACTCTGGATATGTTAATAACAGACAACTAAAGGCAATTTCAGTCACTTAAATTGAATATTTTTAATGAGAATTACACTAATATGTAGTGCTTGGTCATTAAATGAACGGAAAATTGACCGAGAGCGCTGGATACCACACGCGGCTAGTGAACATTGACAACTTTATGGATAAACACACTCCCAGATATACGTCTGAATCGATTTATAATGAGTACTGGTTACACGGCCAATAATACTGCTTTATTAGTAAGAAATCAATGGTCATATTAGTTATGAAATAACCCGATTCGACTATTAGATATATAACCCTCCCTTATGTATTCATTTGAATTACAATTATATTGCTGAAATATTAGTAATATTATCATTCATACACTTTTGTATCATCATTAATTTACCTAATATATGGTTAAATGAATTAGAACTCAATGCATTTTACTAACTATTATCACTTTATATATTGCATAATCTTTGATCAAATAATTGGTTTGATCTGTTTAAACACGTTAAATCTCGTAATTTAGTTTGATTCGCGACTACAGTGATTGCTAATGACGAACAATCAAGATTATTTGAATAAGAGTGGGTTCTGTTCCCCAATCCATAAAACGGCGACGGGTACATACAACTCTTTAACAATTATCCCCAAAGACAGAACCCCATGCAGAAGACAAGAGTGTAAATAAACATTGATATTCAAAGAAGACAAACGTGAAGAAGAGGAATTCAGAATACAAAGAAATGAGACATGATCTGTGGACATGAAGGAAAATTGGCAAACCAGAAGTGGTAATAACCAACATAACCGAAACTTCGGAATAACAAATAAGACACAGTATACGTTACCAAACACATGTAATAAACACACTTGTTTGCACATTGAAGTGACGTCATTTTTGTCCTGAAATATTAATTTATAATTCACTAGTATAAGATTGTTTGATTTAATACTGCACATTAGTTAACGCAGTATTTAGAAACCTACTCTGTTAACGATTCTAAATTCCATATGGTATAATTTTGGGAAGATAACTTTGCTTAGTTATTCCTCTGAATTGTTTGTTAAAACTTATGATTGTAGGAGTGGATGTGTGTCTCCTATGCACGAACCTAGTATCCCATAACGTAAAAATTAACATATTATCGAATTGTCTTGGATCCTGATGCGTTTGACCACATCACAAAACAACGAATGCGAATGACTGATTTACAGTAGTAAATGCGAGAACGTACGGAAAGCGTATTGGTTTTATGATTTTAATAGACTGTTCAAGGTTTCATATATAGTTCCAAATGATATAGTTAATGATTAGGCACAGAAGTTAAGATGTACACAAAACCAAAACAACTCATAACACTGAAACATCATTTTATCACGTATTTCTACGGATTCTCACAATTATTTCATTCCCGTACTTTATTTTATTTTAATACGTGTAAAAATATTTAAAGAAATACTGTACAATCAGGGGTATGATGCCAATTATTAACCACCCCTCCTCCCCAAACAAAAAGAGACCGATAATCACAAACAATTAGCCATTTCAAGGATCGCATAGCCAAAAAGAGTAATCATATGCAATTTTATGTTGGAAGGCATCGACCAAATCATCAGAAGCACAATGCAAGGTAGGCAGCAAACTTTGTATACCTTTCGATTGTAAATTGACTGACTGATAAACATGACGGTTTGGATCGAAAAATTCCAACAAATCTGGTTCAGGTTCATCCTAAAAAGTAGTAATGATAATTATATCATTATTATTACCATGATAAGAGTGAAAGTAATAATAAAAAACAGCCAAAAATATCTCTCTTCATTTTGATGAAACTTTGGAGTAGTAAAATTAGAAGCATGTGCAAACCCTAGGAGACACTAATTTAAAAAATGTATATAATAATATAGATGAGATCATATTTAAAGATAACATTTACATTACAATGATGGCTTATAAATTGTTTCGTTCCGGTTTAGGACACTGCAGCAGTGAAATATATTCAAGACCTCAGAATTATCCTCCGGACTTGTGTCAAATACAACGTACTCAAACTACCTCGTTGGAACCCAAAATAATCGACATACATAAATTCAATTATATTTATAATTTAAGATTATTAATTGTTCAAGATTGATGCCATTCAAAACACAAGGGGAGTAGGTGTATAAAATTAATGTAGGAACGGGTTACACCAATCAGATTCGAGACAATTATTGGATTTTTGCCCGAAATCCAAAACGCAATCTATGTATACAAACCTGAGTAAAACCCAATAATGCTGAATTACTAAGGCACTTAGGATTCACAAATATGGGACAACTAATCACAATGATCTAAAATTATGAATTTTCAAAGGTAAATTAAAGGTTAATTGTATTTAAAATCAAAGAATAAGCCTCATAGTATTTATCCATTATTATTATTATTATTATTATTATTATTATTACTACTACTACTACTACTACTACTACTACTACTACTACTACTACTACTACTACTACTACTACTACTACTACTACTACTACTACTACTACTACTACTACTACTACTACTACTACTACTACTACTACTACTACTACTACTACTACTACTACTACTACTACTACTACTACTACTACTACTACTACTACTACTACTACTACTACTACTACTACTACTACTACTACTACTACTACTACTACTACTACTACTACTACTACTACTACTACTACTACTACTACTACTACTACTACTACTACTACTACTACTACTACTACTACTACTACTACTACTACTACTACTACTACTACTACTACTACTACTACTACTACTACTACTACTACTACTACTACTACTACTACTACTACTACTACTACTACTACTACTACTACTACTACTACTACTACTACTACTACTACTACTACTACTACTACTACTACTACTACTACTACTACTACTACTACTACTACTACTACTACTACTACTACTACTACTACTACTACTACTACTACTACTACTACTACTACTACTACTACTACTACTACTACTACTACTACTACTACTACTACTACTACTACTACTACTACTACTACTACTACTACTACTACTACTACTACTACTACTACTACTACTACTACTACTACTACTACTACTACTACTACTACTACTACTACTACTACTACTACTACTACTACTACTACTACTACTACTACTACTACTACTACTACTACTACTACTACTACTACTACTACTACTACTACTACTACTACTACTACTACTACTACTACTACTACTACTACTACTACTACTACTACTACTACTACTACTACTACTACTACTACTACTACTACTACTACTACTACTACTACTACTACTACTACTACTACTACTACTACTACTACTACTACTACTACTACTACTACTACTACTACTACTACTACTACTACTACTACTACTACTACTACTACTACTACTACTACTACTACTACTACTACTACTACTACTACTACTACTACTACTACTACTACTACTACTACTACTACTACTACTACTACTACTACTACTACTACTACTACTACTACTACTACTACTACTACTACTACTACTACTACTACTACTACTACTACTACTACTACTACTACTACTACTACTACTACTACTACTACTACTACTACTACTACTACTACTACTACTACTACTACTACTACTACTACTACTACTACTACTACTACTACTACTACTACTACTACTACTACTACTACTACTACTACTACTACTACTACTACTACTACTACTACTACTACTACTACTACTACTACTACTACTACTACTACTACTACTACTACTACTACTACTACTACTACTACTACTACTACTACTACTACTACTACTACTACTACTACTACTACTACTACTACTACTACTACTACTACTACTACTACTACTACTACTACTACTACTACTACTACTACTACTACTACTACTACTACTACTACTACTACTACTACTACTACTACTACTACTACTACTACTACTACTACTACTACTACTACTACTACTACTACTACTACTACTACTACTACTACTACTACTACTACTACTACTACTACTACTACTACTACTACTACTACTACTACTACTACTACTACTACTACTACTACTACTACTACTACTACTACTACTACTACTACTACTACTACTACTACTACTACTACTACTACTACTACTACTACTACTACTACTACTACTACTACTACTACTACTACTACTACTACTACTACTACTACTACTACTACTACTACTACTACTACTACTACTACTACTACTACTACTACTACTACTACTACTACTACTACTACTACTACTACTACTACTACTACTACTACTACTACTACTACTACTACTACTACTACTACTACTACTACTACTACTACTACTACTACTACTACTACTACTACTACTACTACTACTACTACTACTACTACTACTACTACTACTACTACTACTACTACTACTACTACTACTACTACTACTACTACTACTACTACTACTACTACTACTACTACTACTACTACTACTACTACTACTACTACTACTACTACTACTACTACTACTACTACTACTACTACTACTACTACTACTACTACTACTACTACTACTACTACTACTACTACTACTACTACTACTACTACTACTACTACTACTACTACTACTACTACTACTACTACTACTACTACTACTACTACTACTACTACTACTACTACTACTACTACTACTACTACTACTACTACTACTACTACTACTACTACTACTACTACTACTACTACTACTACTACTACTACTACTACTACTACTACTACTACTACTACTACTACTACTACTACTACTACTACTACTACTACTACTACTACTACTACTACTACTACTACTACTACTACTACTACTACTACTACTACTACTACTACTACTACTACTACTACTACTACTACTACTACTACTACTACTACTACTACTACTACTACTACTACTACTACTACTACTACTACTACTACTACTACTACTACTACTACTACTACTACTACTACTACTACTACTACTACTACTACTACTACTACTACTACTACTACTACTACTACTACTACTACTACTACTACTACTACTACTACTACTACTACTACTACTACTACTACTACTACTACTACTACTACTACTACTACTACTACTACTACTACTACTACTACTACTACTACTACTACTACTACTACTACTACTACTACTACTACTACTACTACTACTACTACTACTACTACTACTACTACTACTACTACTACTACTACTACTACTACTACTACTACTACTACTACTACTACTACTACTACTACTACTACTACTACTACTACTACTACTACTACTACTACTACTACTACTACTACTACTACTACTACTACTACTACTACTACTACTACTACTACTACTACTACTACTACTACTACTACTACTACTACTACTACTACTACTACTACTACTACTACTACTACTACTACTACTACTACTACTACTACTACTACTACTACTACTACTACTACTACTACTACTACTACTACTACTACTACTACTACTACTACTACTACTACTACTACTACTACTACTACTACTACTACTACTACTACTACTACTACTACTACTACTACTACTACTACTACTACTACTACTACTACTACTACTACTACTACTACTACTACTACTACTACTACTACTACTACTACTACTACTACTACTACTACTACTACTACTACTACTACTACTACTACTACTACTACTACTACTACTACTACTACTACTACTACTACTACTACTACTACTACTACTACTACTACTACTACTACTACTACTACTACTACTACTACTACTACTACTACTACTACTACTACTACTACTACTACTACTACTACTACTACTACTACTACTACTACTACTACTACTACTACTACTACTACTACTACTACTACTACTACTACTACTACTACTACTACTACTACTACTACTACTACTACTACTACTACTACTACTACTACTACTACTACTACTACTACTACTACTACTACTACTACTACTACTACTACTACTACTACTACTACTACTACTACTACTACTACTACTACTACTACTACTACTACTACTACTACTACTACTACTACTACTACTACTACTACTACTACTACTACTACTACTACTACTACTACTACTACTACTACTACTACTACTACTACTACTACTACTACTACTACTACTACTATTATTATTATTATTATTATTATTATTATTATTATTATTATTATTATTATTATTATTATTATTATTATTATTATTAGCTTTATTCAATATTACATTTTTGGTACAATATAGAATTTTCAGCGTAAAGTATTTCAACAAGTTTCTGTTTCTTTCTTTTTGATCGATCCTGGCGATAAATATTGAGTGATCGCCAGTTAGATGTCAACAGTCCAGTAAATGAACATCTGAATAATGTGTATTCTTTTCGCTGTATATTGCCAGCAACCATATTGTCTCTTATTGAGTCTTTTGTAACTTCGACAACGAAAGGTTGTTAAAAATGTGTTAAACGTGTTAAAAATGGAGAAATACGGAATGATGAACTAATGATTATATTACACAACATTCAAGCATTAGGTTGCTGGTTCGAAAGTCACTTCATCTGATGAAGTTTTGGCAGTTGTGTGGTCAGACTAAACACCAAGTACAAAAACTCACACTAAATTCTCCCGAAACTAAATAGAACTGCTATGATTCAAGAGGATGACCTAGTAAAAATCTAGTTTATAACTTGGAATATTTGAAGTTAAACACAATTCTAAAATTCACAGATAATTTACTCTGCGTTTTATCGTAATCCTGTAGAACAAAATTGAGAAGAATCCAAATGACCGGAAGCTTAAGTAAGTTACATACATAAATATCCCATTTAAAAAACTGGTAATTTTTCCAAATAACCTGGGTGTCATGTTTTTTATTTACCAGGGAGATGTTAATAACTAACATATTTCCGAAAATATAGTGTTATACATACAAGGATGCCTGACTGACTGGCTAACATAGCATTAATTGGTAGAGAAATGTTACAAAATCGGTTACAATACCTATATTTACCTACTTATAGTTGACAAACATACAGGCAGGAAAGGGTGATTCGATAATGATAAAAATACTGACATTTCAGTCATTGAATGTGGGGAGGGGAATTTAGTTAAGAAATAGAAAATATAAGCACTTAGCTGTTTCATTGGGCAGTTAAGTTAATCATAATCAGTGCAATATTTGGTATAACTATACATTGCTCCGAAATGTCACAATACAGCAGGCCACAAAAAACGAAAGGTGAAACTATAATTTATGGACGACCTTTGAGCGATGCTAAAGTGACCAGTGAGTGTCCACCGTCTTGATAGGGTTAAATGAATGTTATAAACCAGTGTGAAGAATCAGGATTATGAATTACAGTTGATGATGAGTGTTGGGAATTTGATTTAGGGTTTTCATCACGAAATGACAACTAAAATGTCAAAACGCTATTTAGCCAAGTGGATGAATGAATTCCACGCCAAAATCCAAGACCTGTTATCCTGAACCTGATTGGGTCATTCATAAACTATAGTCTAACTGAATATGATTTCAAAAAACAGAGGACGATTTTAAAGATAAAAAATTATGAAATAACATTAAAAAGAAGAATCTTCAGGAAACTAAAGAATGAATGTATCTATCTCTATAAAATAAATTGTTACCATAGTGGCTGAAAATCTTTTTCAACCATCGATTAGGATTATCGCACAGACATCAACCAGGTGGTCTGTACCTCTCCAAACAGTTTTAAAGGATCTAATATGCTTGCAGATGGATTTTCTAAACACATTCCTAAACTACTGTACGCAGAGGTTTGGTGTAGTTATAGTCAAAATGGGTAAACTTTGAACAGCCGACAAATTATACCTGTTTCAAAAATACGAATTATTACAACTGATACGAAAGTGTGAAATGGAACAGTTCATTAGCGACCAGTAGTAGGAACACAAAATAAAACAATGAAAAAATCAGTCATGCTTATGAAAAAGGTACAATTTTGAGATTGTTAGTCAAATAAAGAATGGTTAGTCCGAGATCACATTGCATCTAAGGTGGAGGGTTTTTAACTGGGATATTATTCGTTGATTCGTTCCTATGGATCGGAGTTGACATTTCTTTCTAAAACATCTCATTCTACGATCAAACAAAAATCTCGTATATTCCGGATAATCCTTTCGGGTGTAATCTTCATTTACAAAATTTCTATTTATCCGTTGATTTCGTAGTTTACCTGTTTGATAATGAGCCTTGGTGACTGATTTGTCGTTGCAATAACGTCATTGATAAGGACTAAAACACTTGGTTAAGTCTCTCTGCACATTTAGCCACTTAGATCTTACTTGGAGAACAGCTAAATACTCATGTTTTCTCTTTTACCTATTGAACAAACTCGCTAATCATGCTTGATTGTAAGAGATACAATCAAAGGATTCAAAAGGTTTGTAAGTAATAGGATAGTGGTAACTACATATGAGCTATCTATTCGAAACCAATAGATACGTTAGGAGTAAACTGAATCCTGAAGATTTCGCGTCACGTGGACTATCGCTAAATGATCAAAATAAGGTAAGTGCATGACTACAAGAACCGGCATTTCTGAGTCAAAAAAGGATACGAGATCTCTAATAATCCGTATTTCTTTGCAAAGACTAAGCAAGTGCATGATCCTGATATGTGCTTTATGTACGTGGGAATGAATCACAATCAACTCTGTAAACAAAGTGCCTGGTAGAAAATATAATCAAGTGTTTACTATCAAAATGTAAGGACGGAAATTGTAACCGTCCACCTACATAAATGAAATCGTCTAACTTAAATAAATTAAATTCCCGACCGTAGCTGCTATCCTTATGCGGTGGTCGGGCTTGCCTATCGTGATGACCCAACCGAGCTATATTGGCTGGAACATATGATCCTGTAGGTTCTACCATGTCAGGCAGGTCGATCGGAGAACGGTAAGACTAAAAGCAGCAACTCAAGGTTTGAGGGAGAAGTCGTACTGCTGACTGTAGAGGGGTGTGGCAGAAGTAGGGTGTTTTCCCCGGACAACCAGCATCTGCAGCGATGCTGCCTTCTCACAAGGAAGGAAGAGGTGAGAAAACGTCGACCCTAAAAATGTCACACCTCACCTTACCTCACGAATTTTCGTCTCCGGCGGTAAGGCCCTTTGAAGAACGGAGCTAACACATTAAAAAGCTCCCACGAAAAGGCCATGCACGACCGGCCTCAAGCAGTTGTCCCTTGGGCTCTGCGGTCACGTCCTCAGGTCGTTAAAGTCAACACTAAACTAACTTCCTTTTCAGGTTCCTCAAGAAATACCCTTCCACAGTGTGGGCAGCCGGGAAGTAATATCAGCCCTTATACCCGTAACAACACACGAAACCAAGTTGGTCACATTGAAATCCTTCCTACACCTCCTAATACCTCTCTTATCTCCACGACTAACCCTTGTCACGCTTCTTTATCACCTCTCACTACTAGGGCAAACGATTCGAGTACGCGGAACGTCACTCCTGGTCTCCTGAAACCACGCTCTAAACTACACGTAGGAGCTTTTAACGTTCGAACACTGTGCCGAATAGGACAACAGGCTTCCTTAGCTAGGATTTTAGAATCTCGTGCCATCGATGTGTGCTGCGTCTCCGAAACGCGCATACAGGATCCGAGCAGCGTCATTCATTTGACCTCACCATGTCAAAACAAACAACCGATTCGATTCACACTTCGTGTATCTGGAAGCCCTGATTCTGCTTCCCGTGGCCTCGCCGGCGTAGGTATAGCATTGAGTCCTAGGGCAGAACTAGCTCTCTTAGAGTGGATCCCAGTAGACAGTCGTTTGTGCGCTGTTCGACTAAACGGAACAATAAGGACTCGGAAAGATAGAGACACTAGTCGTTGCCTCTGTCTATTCTCCCACTGACTGCAGCTCAGATGATGTAAAAGATGAGTTTTACAGAAAGCTTTCCGACCTTCTCTGAAAAGCTAGGCGCTCTGATGTAGTAATAGTAGCTGGTGACTTTAATGCTCAAGGAGGTAAGCTAAGAGAAAGGGAAAGACACCTGTGTGGATCTTATAACATCGTGGCTCAAAGAACAGATAATGGCGACCGTCTGTTGCAGCTATGCTCAGATAACCGCCTGCTTCCAGCAAATACTAACTTTAAGCATAAGGAAAAACATCTTTTGACATGGCGACCCCCTAATTCGTCCCAACGTTGAACCTAAATAGATCACATCGCCATCAGCCACCGATGGAGGGGCTCGATAGAAGACTGTCGCTCATTCAGGAGCACATGCTTAGGTTCAGATCATGCTCTAGTGCGAGCGCGTATTTTTCTGCGTCTTACTGGACGTCGGAAAGACGCTGCAAGGAAACCTCTTAGGGTTCTATTTAATGATAGTCAAGCTAGGAGTATATTTCAGGAACAACTAGGAAAACAGTTAGGCAGCCATGTATGTGATGCCCACCCCGAGGCAGAGTGGAATGACATCCGAAAAGCTGTGGAAACAGCAGTGATATCTGTTAGTACGGTAAATTACAAGGTTAGGGAGAAACAGTGGATCGCATCAGCATCTACCGCACTGATAGATGCTCGAAAACTCATTCCATCTGGATCTGGACATAACGAAGATCGCAGTCAGCTTAAGCGCAAGTTGACAAGAAGCTTACGCAATGATCGCGAACAGTGATGGGTAGCGAAAGCAAGACAGATGGAAAAGGCAGCAGCAATAGGTAATAACAGACAATTGTTCAGACTCGTTAAGGAAACCGGTATTAGGAACCCGACTGTTAGCGAAACAATCTCAGAGAAAGATGGACATATTATACATTCTCAATCCAGGAAATTGGATCGATGGGCAGAACACTTTAGGGATCAGTTTAACTGGCCATCAGCCACACGTCGGTTCCGCACGATCTCCAGTCAACCTGAATGGCTAGTTAATTTAGGTGCTCCGACTCTTTATGAAGTTGAAAAAGCTATAGGAAATCTGATGCGAGGGAGAGCAGCAGGCCCTGACAGGTTTACTCCTGAGATTTTTAAAGATGGTAGTCCAGTATTAGCAGTGAGATTGAGTAAGGTCTTAGGCAGAATTCGGGAAGTGGATGTAATCCCATCTGACTGTTCTCAATCACTGATTGTGCCAGTCTATAAAAAAGGACAAACGTCTTCTTGTGACAATCACAGGGGAATCAGTTTGACTAATATATAGTCTAAAATATTAGCTTCAATAATACTTCGACGCCTAACTAAACCTCGTGAAGAGCAGACTAGAGAAAACCAGGCTGGATTTCGACCTGGACGTGGTTGTATAGACCAGATATTCACACTACGTCAGGTCCTAGAACATAGACACACATTCCCACGCCCCACAATCGTAGTATTTCTCGACAAATCAATTGATGAGTTAGTGAAACTCCATCAGTTGAGATGGCTGGGACACGTGTTACGTATGCCCAACCACCGACTGCCTCGACGAGCGATGTCCAATGGTGTGGGAGTAGGTTGGAAGAAAACTATGGGTGGCCAGATCAAAACATGGCACAAATCCATGAAGTCACTGACAAGTGGACTGAGGCATGTTGGTTGACGTAGACTACCTGGTTGGGGACCGCGAGATGATAGCAACTGATGGTTAGAGACCCTGAATGATATGGCTCAAAATAGTTTGCAATGGCGCATGTGCATCCACTCTTTGTGTTCTCAAAAATTCTAATCTTCCGACCATTTTTTCCTCTTTCCAAATTTATTTCACTGTATTATACTCCTTGAACGACATCTTAAAACCCTAATCTTTCCGATTACTGCTTATACTCTTACTACCTCTACCACTACGGGGTTTCAATCGACAATTGTATCTCTGTGCTAATGTTGTATGGCAACTCGAACTGATGTACGTGCGTACGAAGTTCTTCGTTGTTACTGACTGACTGACTGAAATAAATTAAGATTCTTTAATTAACTTTGGCGGGTTAGATTTTTATTCCAGCAAAGTCATGAGAAGTTGTCATTATTGAGCGACTCAGTTTAAGACTAACCGCCACCCTTAGAGCTGAATAGCTTACACACATTAACAATAATATTATCAATACGAAACACGCTAAAACTGGCCTTATTCCGGAAAATAGTGAGGCAAAAATATAAAACTTACAACTTTGATATTTTGTTTCCTATTCGCTTCAATCAATCGTTTACGCTGGGCTGCAATTCGTTGACGCTCCAAACGTACTATTTCCGATTCATCCACTGTCAAATCTATAAGATTTTCATACATAGATACATTTTCAGGTATATTAACAGTGATTCTTGGATTGAGAATTAAAGGATTGATAGAGTTATCTCCAGCGGGAAGAGTATTGCAAGCTTCATTAACAATACGTTCGGCTTCTAAGCGTATTTCGTCAGTGGGTTGCTTAATGGTAGAGAAAAATAGTGTACTGTTTTTTTTATTCAAAGGTTAGCATCACGATGAAGTTTAGTAGACAATATTAAACTTTTGAACCTACAATTATTATGCTAGTGTATTGTCAGTGAATTAATATTAAAACATTTTCATAGTTCCTAATATGTTTTGATGTCTCCAGGAGGAAGGAGGACAAATTATTGCCCAAATATGATGTCCTCCACTCAGTAACGTTTTATAAAGATGATGGTGAAAAAGTGGACGTCTGCTAACAAATACCGTTTTATCACTCATTTGGTCTGGATTTTAGAAATGATGTATATGATTGGTTAAGTGTCAAGTTTTTTTCGATATTCATCCAACATTTAGGAAACACTTTCAGTGTGTGAAGGTAACCAGTGAGAAGAACTATAAATACTCAGGTGTGTAGGAGGATTTCAAGAGGCAGAGAAGATTATGTACACCAAGCCTTACTACAGCATACAAGATGGGTTAGAGCTAGTAGGCGAATTGTGTAAATAATACCGAGGTCCTGAAACGCCTGATCAAGTAGATTGGACATGACAATTCTGTAGGTGATATCATTTTATAATACCAGCTTTCGTTGATTGGTCATACTTTACATATGTCATTCCAGATTGTATATTACTTGTAAACATTTAGAATGAGTAGAAAAATAGAGATGTTCAGATTACGACATGGTAAGCTGCAATGGAACAGTTTCTTTAATAAGAACCCACTAAGAATTTTTGGGTCGGATCCTAAGAACTATATATTTCAGTGAGGATTATGCTATGATTTTCTATAGTATATCTTCATAAACGATAAAATGCATATCCTAACGCTAAAGCAAATCTAGCTTGATTATCTTTAAACTCTGATTGCACTTTTTAAATATATATTATTATTTCGATTCACTTATTTTTTAGCCTGATTTATCACCCTTTTATCTCTTCAGAACACATTTCGTTTTGTATAGAACACATGTTTGGTACCCTATTATACCGAGCTTTCTTTCTGGGCAATAATAATGCGAATAAATAAATAAATAAGCCAATAGTCAACGCGAAATTTTCTTCATAAAAGGAAGTAAATAGTAACCAAAAAATTAAGCTTTTAATATAGGAAAATAAAGAGGGTACATTATTAGAAAACCCAACCAGATTGCCAAAAAAATGTAGATTAGTGTCAAGTTGCAGTTTGACGATGTGTTACTTCCAACCTTAAACCCTGGTAAAGGGACGAGTTAAAATAGTTACAATTGGTCTAATTTTGTTCAATAACCTCCCATTTCATCCTAACATTGTTCAGTTGATAATCTTACTGTTGGCTAGCGATGCTTCAAAAGTAGAGAATCATAAAGGACCGATTATAACCGCTTGAAACTTTATTCCGGTTGGAATTTTTTAATAGTGAATATTAGAATAAGGTACGTAGTATTCGTAGAATATTGATGGACAAGGAAATATATCATTGGGTTTGTAATTCCCGTAATTAAGCAAACACCAACGGATATTTGCACTAAAACTTCGTCACTGTTTTAGTTTTAAATCTGTCACATACAAAGCACATGAAATATTTGACAGTTTTCACACAATGTTTAGAAGATTACATTAAACTTGTCTTAATACTTAGCATGAGATTTCTGAACACTGTGTCAATCAAAGAATGTCTGGAATGAAAAAAAATCAATCACTGAGATATAAGTTACAGATGGATAATTCCTTTAGAGTTATTCAAGCCTGATTAATATTAGTCATACTAATATGAAAGAGCTATTCTAAAGGTACATATGAATCAGAGATAGGCAGGGTGAATCATTTTGTCACCATTTTAACAGTATAAATTAAGTAACATTCTAATCGACCGAAACTATTATGCTTATCTAATTTCATAAGATCAGCAGGCTACTTTATACAGTTACAATACAATTAGCTAGAGTATAAAACAAGAAACTTACCTCTTTGGAAGCACTGTTGACTGTTTTAGACAGGAATTTAATCTCCCGTTCTAAGGCTTTTGTTGTATTGAAGACTGGTTGTGAAAAATTTAGAGTCGCATCGCCTGGATCGCAAAAAGAAGTTGTATCTGGTTCCAGACAACTTAAATCTGTCAAACTTGACAAAGACAGACTTTCGGAATGCGTAAAAGGATAGCTGGGTAGTTCTCTGGGGTCTTGGTCACTTGAACTTTTCGCATCTGAAGGACAGTTTTTGGGACTATATACAGGACCACAAGATGATAACGGTTGCCGAGGGAGGTGATCTGTAGTTTTGAGGAATGAAGCAATTTGACAGCTGCCTTTAAGGCGACATTCAGTATTCTCAGAAAGATCACACATTTTATTGACATTATTTTCCATCGCCTCAAATACATCATAAAATGTTTGTTTAGAAACAAAGTGGTTTTGTGTAGGCGCATTATCTGGTGGGTAACGATTTTGCAATATGGAAATGGGGTCCGAATTACCAAAAGATGATGTTACATTGGTCAATTCATCGAGACCAGATTCAGTAAAATTCCAGGACACTTTGTCAGCTAGATAATCAGAGGAATTTGTGATTACATTCGGGCGGAACCTAACCTACATGAATTGTTTCTCAATTTTTTTTCCATCTTGTTACCTGTTTAGATGGAATAAGTAGTTTATCCGACAGATTATTCCTTAGTGCACGACTTGCAAACCTTGGGTATGCATCAACATCTGACATTATTGTAACTGATTGCAACGAGACATTATTGTGTACCGATTATACGGTGAATATTAAAATTTGTTCATTCTAAAAATATTTAAAAAATACAACATGCCAAAAGAACGGTGGGGAAAATCAAGATCGAAATCGTATGAATTATGATGTTTTTACTTCAAGGGTTTGTTTAATTCTAATTGACATCCTGAAAAAAAGATGCATTGATATCATTCGTGTTTACAATCTAACTGGTCGAATAAAACTAACACAAAAGCTCCAAAGCTATCTCAAGTTTATTTTTATAGATTGGAAAAGGTCAAGTAGTCAGGGAGCTTGGAATACAGTCTTAAAAGAGATGTGTTGGTGGAAATATGAAACATATGAGTTATTAAGATTCATCTCAAGTTCCAAAATGACCCACACACGTCAGAATTGAAAACAATCAAGTTTGTGAAGTTAGAGGTCAGTGGGTCATGTACAACATAAGACCAGGTACACATGTGCATAGATCCAAGGTATCATACCCCAGCAAAACAAGATGAAAAGTAATTCCACAAAAGCAGTTACCTTAATGGTAGTAATATACAGAAAAAAGGTTGTATATACGCATACGATACATGGAATAAGAATTTTTTTCGTAGAAGGAAACATATAAAGTAATTTCAATCCCACGGTTTAAGAGAATACAAAGTGTTTACACCTACGCCATTGTGGTCGATTCTGGGCCATTTCACCTAGTCTCCAACCCCCGGCTACGGTAGTCATGCGGACCCCAACCAAGTAGTCCGCAAATACCAACATGGCTAAGACTAGAAGTTAGTAACTTCAAGCACCTATGCCACATTTTGGTTTGGTCGCCCCCAACTTTCTTCCAACCATCTCCAGCACTAGTCAGTATTGTGCAACGTGCTAGTCAGTGGTTGGGCATTTATTTATTTATTTATTTATTTGAACACATAAATATTGGTACAAGAGAGCGCCAATATATATGCGCCACACAAAACAATGAAAATTCAAAGAGAGATAGAAAAAGAAAAAAAACTAAGGACCACAAAAGGTAGTGTGGTCGTAACGATGGAACAGAAAGGTACAATCAGAAGAAATCTTTCAAGTAAGGGAGACACAACCACTATTATGAAGAAAGTAAAAGAAGGTTACAGCAGGATCGCCACTGGCTTCTATTCTGAGCCATATCTGATAACGTCTCTAGCCACTGTGTAGCACCATCTCTCAGACCCCAACCAGGGAGTCGTGAAGGACCAACACAAGCCAGTCCTTTGCAGCTTTCTTTCATACCACGACACCATGTCATGCACTGACCACCTCTCCGCTTTTTCCAACCAGTCCCAGAGTCGGCAAATAATGCACGACGTGGAATTCTCTGGGACGACATTCGTAGAACATGTCCAAGCCACCGAAGTCGGTGTTTCAAGATGGTGACACCAATTGAATTATCATCTCTGTGCCCAAACACACGATGCCGAACCTCTGCATTACTGACACGGTGTTGCCACTGAATGTCAGCAATCCTTCGGAGACAGCGATGATCGAACACAGAGAGTCGTCTAACGTCCTCAACTCGGAGAGGCCAGGTTTCACAAGCATAGAGCAAAACTGCTCTCACCGACGCGTTGTAGATCCGACCTTTTACAGCCAGACTAACATCACGAAGGCGCCAAAGATGGCCCAGATTGGCATAAGCCACTCTGGCTTTCACTATACGTGCATTGATCTCATCACTCACACCCCCACCAGCACTTATGTAGCTACCCAGATACACGAACTTCTCGACTACGTCTATCTGCTCACCATCCAGTGTGAGTACAGGATTGGAATCCTGCCAGTCTTGTAGAAGTACTTTGCACTTAGAAGGTGCAAAGCACATACCATACCTACGGACACTGATTGCCAACTGATTAAGTGCAGATTGCATGCCTTGGGCATTATCGCACAGTAAGACAATATCGTCCGCATACTCAAGGTCGAGAAGTCTTTCTCCAGGCAACAGATCCACACCACCATTACTTACATTCATCAGAGCTGTTTCCAGAATGTCATCGATGGCAAAGTTGAAGAGGAATGGTGAGATTGGGCAACCCTGCCTAACCCCACTACTCGAATGGAACAATGGAGAGAGGTGGTTGTATGCCCTCACTCTACCTGAGGTGTTTTTATATAGGGCTTTTAGGATGTTAATAAACACGTGGCACAACCATATCAGTCAATGAAGATTTACAACCTCATCAACTGATCTACCATCATTCTCTGATACCCAGCGTCTAACCTCACCATTATTTACCAGGTGATCCAAGTAGATGCGAGCGATATTTCTAAAACATCTGTGATCAAATACTAGTAACTTACGAGTATCTCCTACTCTTAATGGCCACCTTTCGCGTCTGTAAAGTAAAACAGAACGAACTGCCACACAATATACTCGTCTCTTAATTGACAGACGGATATCTCGCCTTCGCCATAGATGACGTAAGTTGGCAAAAGCCAGACGGGCTTTCTGGATTCGTACAGAGATTTCGTCAGACAACAATCCATTAAGACTGACCAAACTTCCAGGATAAGTGAAGCTATAGACGTGTTCAACTACTTCACTCCCTATCTTTAGTTCGGATGCTTACGCAGGCCAGTCCTGAAGCAACAACTTGTAGTTTAGAATGGGAGAAGCGCATCGCAAACATCTGGGCATTGTCATTGAGTGCTACCAAAAGACTCTGCACTTTATCAGCGTCTTCGTTAAACAGCATTATGTCATCTGTACATCCTAAGTCAGTAAGTGGACATCCTGGTAGGAGATCAATTCATAAAAATTCAGACGACCATAACGTTATTTCCAGTAGTAAGTCTATGATGAAGTTGAACGAAAATGGAAATAGTGGACAAACTTGACAGACACCACTTGAGGTTGCAAAACCAGATGACCGTTCGCCATAAGCTCTGACCCGACAGGTAGTGTTCGAGCAAACAGCCTTCTCAAGGCTTATGTACTTCTGAGGTACATCTTTCAATGACAGACACTTTCACAGAACCTCTCGGACTACGAAGTCAAATGCTGCTATTAAGTCAAGAAAAACTATCATTGTCAGACACCGATAAGCATGCCTGTTTTAAAACCCCACAACTGGTAAACATGTGGTCGATGCACCCACGACCGGGTTTGAAGTCAGCCTGATTTCTTTGTATTTTCAGTTTACGAAGATTTGTTAGACGTCCGACAATTATTAAGGCTAGTATTTTGGACTTTGTATTGGACAAACTAATCCCTCTATGGTCATCACAAGATGATTTAGATCCTTTCTTATGTATTGGGACAATCAATGATTATGACCAGTCGGATGGGATTACGTCCATTTCCCAGATTTTAGATAAAATATTGGTCAACCTAATCGCTAAAACTGGACCACTATCCTTAAAAACTTGTGGAGTTAATTCAGCTGGACCAGCTGCCCTTCCTCGTTTCAGATTAGCTATACCCGACCGTTGTTGGCACCTTGACGTTGTGGTCGGGCTTGCCTACCGTGATGAACCAGTCGAGCTATACTGGCTGGAACAACCGTTTCTCAAGGTCGTGTCATGCCAGACAGGTCGGTTGAAGAGCGGTAAATCCAAGGTTCGAGGGCGAAGTCGTACTACTGGCTGCCCAGAGATGTGACAGCAGTAAGGTGTTTCCTTCAAACAACCAGCATAGCAGCGATGCTGCCTCTCCACAAGGTGGGGTTAAAAAAGGTCGACCCTAAAAAAGCACACCTCGCCTTATCCGACAGATATCAGTCTCCAGCGGCAAGGTTTCAGCAGGTACGGAGCTAACACAAAAATTACCCACAAAATGATCGCGTGTGACAGACCTCAAGCAGTTGTCCCTTGGGCAGTGCGGTCACACCCTCAGGTCCTTTTCAGGTACCTTCAGAAGAACCCCTCCACGATGTGTGCAACAGGGAAGTGATAACCGCCCTCATAATTCCAACAGCACTCAAGACTAGCTATAGCTTTTTGAACTTCAATTAGAGTCGAGGTTCTATTTCGATGTTCCATTCAGGTAGTTTGGAAATGGTTGATGTTAGAGAAACTACAAACTACCCTGCTCTATAACAGTTGGAAACGTTTTTGGAGTTACAAGACGGCTTTGAAGAGTCAGCAGTTTCTGAAATAACAGCTTGTAATATCTAATGTACATAAGTGCAAATTGTTATTGATATTCATGGAATAATCACTATTATTGCAGACGTCAGGTAACATGACTTTAAATCTATTAAAGTGATATGGTGTGATTTACTATTTCTTCAATCTAAAAGCCTGAGTAACATGTCATTCCAAACCTTTTATGCTTCAGTTTCATTCGCTGATACTAAACTTCACTTTTTAAATTCTATTTTCCACTGAAATGGACACTATTTACGGTCCTCTTTTTCTCATCTTTTTATTCGCGTTGTGGCTTGGAGGTTGAAACAGTCGCGTCAAGTCATATGTCATCAATGTCTATACTAAAAAAAAAACAGGTATAGAAGCGGAACCTTTTTCGTCCCGACAGAATTGACAGTGCTTGGTTTACTGTAATAAAAGTGTGCTCTGAAATTTTAGCAAAATTCCTGTTAGGTTTGAGCAAATGCACAAAGTAGTGATAGACTGAAACTGAGAAATCGATGGACAGGAATCAGTAGATAAACTATATACTGCAACTGAACAGTAACTCAATATCTACAATCGTTCTCCCTATTTCTAAACGTAATCCCACATAACCCAATGAATAATTGTTAAATAGGCCGTTACAGAGAAGAGAAAGGATAGTAACGAGCAAAAACTACTAGAAGTGCAATAATAGTTTTGATTTTGGTAATCGACCCTTAAATGTCGATTTTCCGAAAAGAACAAAAGTTGAATTTTATAAATAGGCAATAGAGCTAGTGATGTGAAATGGCACAAACACACCATAGTTTCTGACGCCAACTAATGCCTGTGGTTGAGCAAAACGGTTGCATTTATTTATTGGTGGTTAAGCCGGTGTCCTGAGACGATTTTACAATTGGTATTAAGGTTTTCTTCACGAACTAACACCAGAGAAAATGCAATACTTTGATTACTCTTCCGATTACAAATTTGCGAGACTCGAGATTGGAACTAAAAGTGAGGACCCAAGCTCCCAATTTCGGGGGAGCAGCTATAGTAAACTCCGCCTGTAGCTCTTATAGGGTTACTGCCGGTCCCAAGCCCGGGTAAAGGAGGAGGGTTGGGCATGGGGTTAGCGTCCCCATCCCGTAGAAAACTAACTCGCTAAAAAACGCTAACCAGTAACAGGCGTAAGTAAGTAAGTAAGCTATAGTAAACTTGGGGAAAATTTGTGGTTTTTGTGCTATTTCCCCAAACTTGGGAGCTCGGGGATTATCTAGCCTCACGGACTCCTGACTATGTAACAAATCACATCAAGTACTTAACCACATATTCTGACTAATGATAAGGCATGTTTTGTGAATTAGCTCAAGCACCGTTTTAAATTCACTTACTGGTTGCATAACAAGTATTCTTGATAATACCAAGCATTCAAAAAATTTTTGCCGACACTTACTCCGTTTTTAGTAGCATGAGTTATCGTTATCCCTGATGGTTAACTCAAGACCGTTAGTATATTATAATTTCACCACTAATAGCTTTTATTACGCAAACCTAGTTGCCTTAATAACTATGTAGTTACACTTGACTGTCACAAAAAATGATCTTTATCCCTGAGTCTCGCACATTGTTAGCTTGAAAAAATTAATAGATTAACTTCCATATTGAATGCCATACTTACTATGCCGAAGCGTTAAAAGCAAACCCCTATGACCTTGATGCCGCGTCTAAAGGCAAATTCCCGCAATCTGTTTTAACTAACACAATCAGCCACATCCTGATTACAAACGTGTGAATATGATGAAGCAATTTGAATATGTTGCAAGAATTGCTGGTTAATTCAGATAAGAGGCTATGAGGTGGTGAAATATACTGTATTGAAGGCATATCTGATTTTAATACTTGGCTCTGTGTCTGTAAATTCTATGGATTAATTTGGTCGTAGGACAGTTCCCCAAAACATATCAAACATTTGAGATGCTGAATTCACTTTATATTTCTTTCAAACGATTCCACTTGCACCCCTAATTATACCTTGTAGTGTGGCGTCGAGTGGAAATTGACTATGAACTCCGCTACAGAGAAACACGTGCCAGGATATCCATAAAATACCCCAGAAGCCAAATATCATAACGCAGTTTATGGATTAAGTGGAGATATATTTGCTGGCGATATCATGATATCGAAAGGATACCGTAATCGTGCCAGGATACAAGCTTGGTTACAGAACGTTACCGAATTCGCGCGAAGTCACAATCAAAGTGTAAGAATAATGGATGTTTTCAGCACAGTTAGACCAAAGCACATTAAAACAGTCACTGGTACAAGTAGTTATAATAATAATTGTTTTCAATGAACCAATCGTGTTCTCGTGATAAAAGTGAGTCACTACAACCTGCGGTGGTAAATACTGAGTCATTCGACACTGATATCGACTCCATTAAATCTAATTGGCCTGAAGTTCATCAACGCAGTTGGTCTGTTGAGGATTGACAGAATGATGGGAACTAGCTTACGTCGAAGTCAAGCCTTACGGTTAATATCTAATGTGTAATACCCTTTCGTAATGTTCAGGTAGTCTGACTACTTTACCGAACATTCAAAGTAAACAGAATTATTACAGAAATATATTAGTAAGAATAAATATAAGAAATATAGTACGAAAACAGTCGCATTGGATAGTTTATGTGGTGAAGTTAATTTATGGTCTTTGGCCATGATGAGGACCGGCAAACTGTTCGATATACACTAACATGAATGATGAATGATTCGGCTAGATACGATAAACCTACAGGAATATTGTGTACTGAAGGCGCTCCATCATGCGTCCGCATCAGATCACGTTTCGTCACGACGTTCTGCGCATCTTTTTCAATAACTAGTAAGTATAGGTCATGTAGATTATCGACGTAGATGATCTATGTCGAAATGATTGGACGCTTACTCGAGTTAGACGTGAATGGTGTGAAAAACTAGCTAACGTCGAAGTCACAACTCGTGGTCAGCGCTTTACGTGGACTACCCCATTGACGTATCAAGGTACCATAGATGTTTTGAAGATTTTAAAACACAGAGGACGTTAATACAGAAATATACTAGTTAAAGTAAATAAAAGCGAAAGTAAGACCGATGCCGCATGGGTCAGTCCATGGCATACCACTAACTGATGCGCTTTGGTTATCCCTGATCTTGACGAGGATCGATGATTTGCTCGATATTCAATGAAATTTCGCTGGCCCTACAGTCATATACACCCTGACTCAGAGATCATTGTTCAAACATGTCACCCCATTCCCCCATTCTAGAAGTTCACTTTAATTGGCTTTGTTACCCTTGTATAATAAAAATGTTTGAAAAGTAGCGTTAATAAGCATCCTATGTCTGTGCTATTTTAACAAATCAGGTTGATTGGTTAAAAATTGACCGAATGCATCATGGCAGTGTCGGGATACCATAGATCAAATATTCATCTGTTCACTTATTTTATGTGACCAATGTATTTCCTATTATGTTTCCACAGAGTGCTGATAAGTTTGTGGGTTTGAAAAAGATAACCTCACACTCCAACTGTTCTTTCCCACAATCTGAATAAAGACCCAATCAACCACTAGTCTGGTTTCTTCTGTAGATAAAACGAAGGTTATCTGCCTGAACGAAAATATCTTCATATCTGCCACTTTATTGGGTGACTGGTTTTGGTGATTTTCACAAATATATCAGATGAAATCATCAGTGTGAGTATTATCCATGTTTGTTTATCCTCTTGACTTGTACGCTAGATGACTGTTAATCTTGGGGTGAAAACTCAGTAATAATATGCTAACATGTAACTATTACACAATTGTGTGGTATTTTGTGCAAACGTGTCAAATGAACATAATCGTGTATTAATTTCGGAATATAATATGTGAACGCGTGATTACCTAATCCATTAGTTCAATTTTGATTGGTTAACTTGTGCACGGCTGTGATTACTTCGAATGTCTTATGCGTAAATCTTCTAAATATTCTTTTGTCTGGCAACCTTTATACCCATCTATTTTCTAGTTCTGTTCCTTTTATCATACTGATGTATAAGTACTTGGGACACTCTGGCTACTTGAAACACTGGACAGTTTGTGTTCATTTTATTATGGTGCAGATTATATCAGTTTAATAAATTCCCTGATTTATTACATCATAATACGAATGATGGTTAAGATGCCACAGGTATTTGGAGTTTGACATCGCTTTAACCAGTAACACCTAATATGAATCGTACACACCAAGTGAAATTAAATGTCAGAAGTGGGGATGTTCGAAGATTTATTTAATAGGCTATCAATAAATCGTGGTTCGACTGATCTACATTGGCAAGCGATTACATGGATTGTTGAGCACGACATCCCCATACGTATTCTAATGCGGATCCATGACCAAGCGCCTTCAGCTAAGTGAGTCCGTTAAAACTAATGTGATCAGCATCCAATGTCGAAGACTTACAGAGTTATTTATTTATTTTGTGGATTTATTTATTGCTACACTGACTAATTCATTGCAAGTGTTATTTTTATTCCAATACAATACCTAGGGATTCTATGTACCGGTGTGACCAGTTTCATTACAATTCCAATCAAATTACAAAGAATTATAATTCTGATGTTAAGTGAATCCAACTACCAGTCCGGCTGTGTAAGTTCAGTCTAATTACAATTTGATTGTTTATTACTGCTGTATAATATATTGAACGTGCTCACTCAAATTTACATCCAAGAACAATTATATTCTAGTTCTTACTTAAGTCAGTCGTCCTCGGTTTTTAATTTTTCTACGTATAATTTTCAAATACCATGCTTAATGTGCACTGAACACTTTTAAATGGGGATCCCTGATAACTGATCAAAGTCTAGTATAAGTGTGGTGGTCCAAACAGATATGAACGCGAAAAGTATAAACAAGGTTATTAAAAATCAATAGTAATATTAAAATATACAATTAATTGTTACAAATACCATAAAAACTAGGAACGTTACTTAAATTGATCAAACGTTGCGTGTTCTGATTAGGTCCAGTAATGTAAATCCACAATTATAAATGCTTGATGATTCTGAGCAGGTTGGCGAACTCTCTAGTGATATAGCCCAACGTAGGATTTGATATATTCCGATTACAGTCTATAAATGTAGATAGTATTTGAATTAGACTTCCGTTAATTCAATCACAAATGAAAATAGAACGAGGAATGTGTGAGAAGCAGTGTATTTGTTAGCCAGCAACGGTATGTCACGCTATGTAGTAGCACAACGGAAAGTGTGTTCAAGGTCATTGACTAAAACAACAGTTACGGTCATTTAATATTAAATATACATACAGTGGAAGGTTGACAAAATAAATACAAATAACAATGAAAACTATTTACATAATAAGGTTGTCAGGCCCATCTCCTCATAGCTCCCCCCAGAGTGTCCGGAGGTAACACTGATTATAGTAAGAAAAATGTAGGGGTATGATATATACATGTATACAAAAATAATATTTACAGTTATAGCTGACAAAAATGTGGAGTTGAGTATGACCAGTAGCAGAGATGTACCATAGAATAATAAACACACACACAAAAAAAGAAGTCACTGTCATTTAATGTCTCGGTTGGCTAACAATGATAATAATAATGTGCAAAACTGCTAATGACCCAAAAAATGAACTGTTTATGTTTGTGTACGATAAATGAATGACTAAACAGAGTTTACTCGTTTATTATCGTGACAAAAAAATTTTTTAAAAAAAAACTGACAAAACGCTGTGAAAACGTTGCTGGGGTGAACGGTCTTCGGACCTGCATCGTATCCGGAATATAGGAAAAAAAATTGTTAATCATACCAGTAAGATACAGACATTAGAGAACGAGATACGTAAGTTTTATGATGCAGAGTTTTCAAGTGATAAATCATTATTGGTAGAAGATAAGGCAGCTATAAAGATTGTAGAAGGAGGCACTCGTTTCGACAACGGCCATTTCGTAGTCCCTATACCATGGAAGGGGAATTCAAATATGAAGGTGGAAAATTACGAAATAGCCAACAGTAGACTACAGAATTTGAAGCGTAAATTGTTAAAGGATGACAATCTGCGTGCGAAGTATACCAAAAGTATTGAAAGTAATTTTACAAAAGGCTATGCAGAGAAGGTCCCTGAACCACAGTTGCAACCGAATTATCGTCCCCAGTGGTATTTACCTCATCATGCGGTGTTAAATCCGAAAAAGCCAGAAAAACTTAGGGTGGTCCTTGATTGTGCCGCCAAGTTTTCAGGTGTATCCTTGAACGATATGATTTATCCAGGACCCGAAACCACCACCGAGTTAGTGTGTATATTACTGCGTTTTCACAAGGAAGCAGTTGCAATCTCTGCAGATGTTGAATAAATGTTCATGCAAGTGAAAGTCCCTGAGCCTGATCGAGTAGTCTTAAGATTCCTGTGGTGGCAGGAGGGAGACATGTCGAAGGAACCATCGGAGTTTCAAATGACATCTCATCCATTTGACGCCACATCATCACCGTTTTGTGCAAACTTCGCCTTGAATAAAACAGCCCAAAGATTCTCTGACGGTTATGATGGTTATGTAGTAGATGCTGTCAAGAATAATTTCTATGTTGATGATTGCTTAATATCCTTTCCCACCTGTGATCAAGCAAGGAGCTTCGTTAAGCAGATAAGTGAATTACTATGTAGAGGAGGTTTTAAACTAAAGAAGTGGGTCACCAACTCAGAGGAATTAAGGACCATCTTGCCTGATTTATGCAAGGAAGAGTCTTTGATAGAAATGTCAACGAGTTATGATACCACTCATCGAACTCTAAGAGTAGAATGAGATTTCAAATAAGATGTATTCAAGTTTTACTTCGATGCACCTGAAAGGCCTCTGACTAGGAGAGTTTTGGTTTAAATGTCCTACATTACTGCAAGGTGATTTTTGTATGAAAATTACTGACTGTCCGGAACTTACGCCTGACAATACTGAGTTTAGGAAAATTGCTGTGGTTAACTTGAATAGTATAAAGTCCAACATGTCACCTATTCTCTCTTATTATTCTGAGTGGTTGAAATTAGTCAGGGCCGTAGCCTGGCGTGGTGTTTGAATTGACTAATGAGACTTTTGGCACATGTTGATTGCACGATTTCGAATTCCAAATACAGTACATTCGTTTGTGCTTGTGACTTCTTAATTCAATTGCGTTATTTCTTGGACTCTTAGTTAGTGCTATAATTCAAATAATTCGAAATATTATATTGGCGTCGCGATTGAGCCTGCAATGGAAAAGTTAGACATTCATTCAACTTCTGAAGCTTTTGAGGATTATTTCGAAAGGTTCGAAATCTGGGTCATGACCAAGGAAGATGATGAGGATATTAATATTGTGGCATATTTTCTCACATTCATCGGTAAAGAAGCATACAGCTTGTTAAGAACTCTGGCTATGCCGGAAAAGCCCATTTCGCTTCCTTATACAACTCTCAAGGAATTACTACTGGACTACGTCAAGTATGCAAATTTTGATTGCAGTAAAAAAGGGGAATTTCCTAAAATGATTCATCAGGACATCAAAAATTCTACTACATCACGGTATCCTAATCCAGTGCATACTCAGGGTTATGCATATAATTCATTGAGGAGTTGCAGTGCGTTTCACGAAGATTGGCGCAAGTTTGATCAATGTTTGTCCTGTGGAAAGTTCCATGCTTTTAATTCATGTAAATTTCGTAATTCTAAATGCTTTAAATGTGGTGATATTGAACATATTCAGTCAGTCTGCAATACTAATATTCATGTTATTGTAACTAATATTAAGTCTTGTAATTCTGATTCTACTGAGTCGAGTATTTATAATGATGATTTATCTTTATCAACTATTGCAATAGACAGTGTAGAGTCACAAAGCAGTTCAGAGTTAAATGAAATCCAGAATTCTTGTGAGACAACAGTTCCTAATCAACCGATTTATCAGAATTCTCATGTTATTGTACCAGGTATGACTTTTCCTAATGATTCACATATTTCTGATGAAATTTCTTACAAATCTGAGGAAAATATGTTAAATGAACCTATTCATTATCAAAAACCTGAGGCAGTCATGATAGATGCTAATTTTTCTAATGATCCATTGCTCTGCAATGACATTCTTAGTCAATTTCATGAAAATATTTCAGTAGAATCTAATCCTGATGTCATATGTATTACCTATTCTCATAATGCATTTGCTCCTTGTGAAAAACTTGTTCGATGCAAAGCACGAATACTAAATGAGCTCGGTTTTGATTACGATTCTGATGATTTCATATCAACTGTTATTCATCCTTATCACAAAAACACTTCTAATGCTTCTCTAATCAATGTGAGAAATATGTTTTAAATGAAGCCACATTATTCATAACTTGGGAATATAAAGACCCAACATTATTTCGTGGGGGGGGGATAGCGTTGAAAAATCTATGGTTCCAATTCGAGATATGAATCATTTTAGTACAAAACCGATATGTTGATTGTATACAATTCCAGATACTACAAAGTTTTCATCCAGTACAATGTCGGACAGACTCAGGATGAAATTAACAAGAAAACATACAACCGATTGCAAACACTTATACTTCTATTTAAGCTGTGGCAGATGTGGTGTTTGAATTGACTAATGAGACTTTTGGTACATGTTGATTGCACAATTTCGAATTCCAAATGCAGTACATTCGTTTGTGCTTGTGACTTCTTAATTCAATTGCGTTATTTCTTGGACTCTTAGTTAGTGCTATAATTCAAATAATTCGAAATATTATACCTGGTTTAGAAGGTTCATAGATTTCCTGATGGTACTTCGTTCGCCGAGTCATGAAGGATCCATTCACCTGGGAAGTTTAAAGATTAAGGAGCTTGACATCGCCAAGCGTAAAATTTTATTGATGGTTCAGAAAGAAGTGTATGGAGAAATACTTAATGGATTTAAAAACATTGGTAAAGTAGTTAGTCACAATGATCTGAAGGGTTTATCACCGATAATGTTGGATGGGTTACTCTGCGTTGGAGGTCGACTATGATACTCGGATGTCCCAAATGCCCTTAAACATCCAATAATACTACCCAGTCGACACTTAGTGACAGAAATGATCATTAGACATTATCATGAGGAACAAGGGCACACAGGAACATCACAAGTACTGGCTATGATTCGAAAATGGTATTGGATAATAAAAGGAACCAGCACGGTTAAGAGAGTGATAGGAAAGTGCGTGATATGCCGGCGGTTTACGATGAATACAGGACGGCAGTTGATGGTGCCGCTTCAAGCTTGTAGAGTTCAACCAGGATGGTATAGCTTCTCAGCCGTGGGAGTAGACTACTTTGGACCACTTGTTGTCAAGAGAGGAAGATCATTAGAAAAAAAGTATGGATGCATATTTACTTGCTTGCAAACCCGAGCAGTACATATTGAACTGACATACGGTTTGAATACTGATTCGCTTATAATGGCCTTGCTACGTTTTATTGGAAGAAGAGGGAAACCTGCAGAAATTTACAGTGACAATGGGTCAAATTTCGTGGGTGCAGTCTCTGAACTAAAAAAATTTGTGCAGCAGTTGAATCAACAGAAAACAGACAAAGAACTGTCAGCTAGGCAGATTCAGTGGCATTTTGACCCCCCCTCATCCAGCCACAGGGGTGGAGTCTGGGAAAGAATGATTAGATCTATACGCCGACTGTTATTGTTGATAACTAGAGAGCAAACTTTAACCGATGAGGCCTTAGGCACTTATTTGATTGAAATTGAAAGGATATTGAACGATCGACCCTTAACTGCGGTCGTCCAAGATGCTAACGATAAACTAGCCTTGTCGCCGAATAGTCTGTTATTATTGAGAGAATGTGACGAATAGTCGAAGAAGGCAGCATCAGAGATAAATACGACAAACGTTGGAAACAGGTTAATCATCTTTCTAATGTGTTTTGGAAAAGATGGTTGAGAGAGTATTTACCGTCACTACAAAAACGTCAAAAATGGCTAGTTGAACACCGTAATTTTCAGAAAGGAGATGTAGTAATCGTGGCTTCTGACATATCGACCAGTGGAAAGTGGCCCTTAGGAGTAGTTGAAGATTATGAAATAGATGACGACGGAAGAGTTAGAACGGTAGTTAATATTTGTATTTTATCATAGTTTTTATTTTTATTACACCTTCACTAAGTTTTTGTGCTTCCTCCCGAACTGTATCCATGTTGTTTTACTTGACCCTTGTTCCTGGCGGCAGCCATATTGATTTACTCCTCCTTTTGTGTGTGATTTATCCAGTCAGGATAGAATATATTTTATTTGTTGTGACTGGTAATTTTCCCACATCTTTTATCAACTTTATTTTATGTAGTTTAGATTTGATTGATTGAACAATTATTGGTTGAGTAGCCGGGTGGTAATATTTGTTTAGGTAACGATTTACATTTAAATTTATGATGAATTATAGAACCGCTATTTACCCGATTACTTGTTTTGATTTTGACGGGCAAGGGCGCGTGTCTAACGTACCTGGACGGCTATTCATCTATCCAAAACGTAGTTTGGATTCTACAGGGGGGTCATCGCGTCTCTACTAGAGGTTTGTAGTGCATTCAAACACTGAATGTCGGGATAAATCTCCATCATCTTGTCTGTCATATCAGCCAGATCGTCGAGATTGACGGAAGTTCCTGATACACTGAGAATTCGGGTGACGTTCTGTGGTAAACGTTGAAACCACATCTGTTTAAGTAATGCATCGTCTACCTTATATGACCCTGCTAAATGTTTCATATGTCGGAGTAATTGCGAGTGTCTCTTTTCCCCCAATTCGCAAGACGTTAGCAATTGATGCAGTCTTCTCTCGTCTGAAACCGAGGTGCGTTGGGTTACGGCTGTCTTTATTTTATCATAAGGTTCAGATTCTGGCACGTGATCGATTAAATCCCCGACTTCAGTGGCAATCTCAATAGGGAGTGCGCCAACTACATAAGCATACTGTGTTGCCTGAGATCTTATGCCTCTAGCCATGAACAAAGCTTCAATTTGTGCAAACCAGACTCTTGGATTATTAACACCGTACGTTGGTAGTCTTAAGTCTGAAATCGCGTTGATCGAGGTTAAGGCATTATCTTCTGAGAGTGAAGAGTTCAAGGGGTTGATCAGTGAACTATCTATATCAAAGAGTTTACCAGGAGAGTTTATGATGGCAAAAACAAAACAAAAAATATGGTGTGTCGTGCCAATTAATAATAATAATAAATATGTAGATATATATAATATATGTCTATAAAAAAAATCGAGGCTCACCAAATAATTGTGGTGGACTAAACAGATATGAAAGCGAAAAGTATAAACAAGGTTATTAAAAATCAATAGTAATATTAAAATATACAATTAATTGTTACAAATACCATAAAAACTAGGAACGTTACTTAAATTGATCAAACGTTGCGTGTTCTGATTAGGTCCAGTAATGTAAATCCACAATTATAAATGCTTGATGATTCTGAGCAGGTTGGCGAACTCTCTAGTGATATAGCCCAACGTAGGATTTGATATATTCCGATTACAGTCTATAAATGTAGATAGTATTTGAATTAGACTTCCGTTAATTCAATCACAAATGAAAATAGAACGAGGAATGTGTGAGAAGCAGTGTATTTGTTAGCCAGCAACGGTATGTCACGCTATGTAGTAGCACAACGGAAAGTGTGTTCAAGGTCATTGACTAAAACAACAGTTACGGTCATTTAATATTAAATATACATACAGTGGAAGGTTGACAAAATAAATACAAATAACAATGAAAACTATTTACATAATAAGGTTGTCAGGCCCATCTTTACATGAGAAAAAAGCAATAAGGATTGAGAAAACTAATTTTAAATATTTGTAATTTGTCGTTATCGTTATCCTATGACTTCATCTACAAAAATTTATCCATAAACATGTTGTAGGCTATGGTTAATTTTTCGTGAAACTAGTTCTGTCTAGTACTAGAGATTAATATTGTGTGTTATTATATTTGCATCCATAAAAATGAGATAATCAGACGACGTTTCCACGCTAAAACAATGAACCTTGAAAAACCAATGAAATTCCTGTAACTACTGAACTTATTGACTGGATTGTAACTTCAGAATCACGTGATCATTTGAGAAAAACCTAATAACTTCTTTACACTATATTCCTACGCTAAAACATATACTATTCTTATTACATAACCTGCCTGATATTTTCTGCTTTGAAATTAACTACCGTTAATTCGAAATAAACCTTTACAACTTTAATTGTCTTTGCAATATCAAGGACCACATAGTAACAAGTGAACCAACGACGTAAGTATCTAAGAATATGAAATTTTTCTAAACTGGTACGTTTGTTGAGCATATAAGTGAGTTTGACGAAACTACATTATATTTTCGGTTTAGAATAGCATAAAAGGTGACTGAAATTCAATTCCCTTCATTAGCTCATGAGTATATAATTTTTCTAGGTCAAGAAGTTATTTATAATAAGGCTATAAATCTAAATACGTGCGGCGGTTTAACATAACTGATGAGGTTTTCGAAGTTTCCACAAATTCCGAAGCGAAAAATTAGTAAACACATAAGCGATTGTAACTTATGAAAACAAATCATAGCGTACACCCATCAATGACTTTGTTCAACGTTAGAATATTCGTAAAATATGGCTTTTACAATCTGTGATAGAAATGACTAATAACATTGTTCAGTTCATTTGTGAAACCATTTCCATGAAGTACTAATTTCAGTTGCAAAAACCATTGGGTGGCGATTTTATCCTGGTCTGAACTCTTTAACACTACTGACCCACGATTCTGCTACAGGATCTTCATGGTTTGGTTGCTGAAATAATATGATTAAGCCATCAATTAAAAATCAAAAAGTTCTCACTTTTAGCTCCAGTCAATTCGTGGTATGCTACGTCAGTGTGAACGAACTAATGATACTATTGTACTAGTTAATTGTACGATTTTGAATTCCAAATACAGTACATTCGTTTGTGCTTGTGTCTCCTTAATTCAACAGCGTTATTTCTTGGACTCTTAGTTCGTGCTATAATTCAAATAATTCGAAACATTATACTGGCGTAGCGATGGAGCCTGCAATGGAAAAGTAGGATATTCATTCAACTTCTGAAGCTTTTGAGGATTATTTGGAAAGGTTCGAAATCTGGAGCACGACTAAGAAAGATGTTAAAGGTGGTAAAATTGTGGCACATTTCCTGACATTCATTGGGAGAGAAGTGTACAGCTTATTATAAACTTTGGCATATCCAGAAAAACCTATCTCACTTCCTTATGCAACTCTTAAGAAGCTATTATTAAATCATGTAAAATGCACCAGTTTTAAATGCCGTGAATGGGCGAAATTTGATAAGATGGTTCGTCAAAATGATCAAAACGTTCGGGAATTCATCCTTGAATTGCAGAAACAAGCTTCCAAGTGTAATTTCGGTGATCAACTTCATGTACAATTGAGAGATCGATTAATTGCAGGAATTAACATACCGAGTTTGGAAAGAGAGCTGTTAAGAATGCCAAACTGTTCCTTTCAAGATGCTAGAACTGCGTGTATTAACTATGAAGCAGTGAATGAACTTGATATCCAGTCGATGAAGATTTCTGATACTTTGCTTAGTCGTCATGATGAACTACAATCTCAGGGTCAATCGAACTTGCGTTCATTTAACGGTCATTCCTATGAAAGGTTTTTCAACAAGGAATTACAAAGCAAATCACAAATGTGAGATGAAGTTTGGTAAATGTTTATCATGTGGAAAGTTTCATCCTCGTAATTCATGTGCATTTCGAAATGCTAAATGTTTTAAATGTGGTAAGATAGGACACATTCAGTCAGTATGCAAAGCTACTGTCCAGTTTGCTTCAATTATTACTAAATCTTGTCATTTAAATCTCAATAATTCGGATGTTTCTAGCGATCTTTTATCTTTGTCTACTATTTCGAAAAATAATGCTCATATTCAAAAGCGACTATGTACATCGCTTGGTTCATTTCATGACTTTATTGTGGACACAGGCAGTATAGAGTCCATTATTCCATTCAAGAACTTGAAATCCTTAGATCCTAACGTTGTGGTACGACCCACTGAAGTATCAATATTGGGGATTACTGGACACAGACTGCCCATACGAGGATGCTGTGAATTGCTAATAAGTGATGATAATTCTTCATACATACCTTGTGAATTTTTAGTTAGCGAAACAGGACTGTCAATATTAGGTTTAAAGAATTTGAAAAGGATTAAAGTGGAGTTGTCCTTCCTAGATTCTAAGGAAAATTCTGATACTTTACTTAAAGATTTGATAGCAAGGTGTGCTAATTAGCACTGCACTTAAGTGCAGTGGAGGTATGAAAATTCAGCCTATAAAACTTCAAGTACAGAGTGATCCAGTTTTTCCTAAAAGACGAATAATTCCTCATGGTTTTCGAGAAGCAGTATATAAGACATCAAACGATTTGTGTGCGAAAGGCTTAATTGAACCAATTCAGTCTTCAGCATGGGGTACTTCTATCGTTACGCCACTGAAGTCGGACGGCAAGACCCCTAGAACTTGTGGTGACTATAGATTTACTCTGAACTCCCGTTTGTTGAAGCAAACGTGCACGAAGGTGGAGGCTGAATATATTCTAAATCGACTTCATGGTTCTAAAGTGTTCTCGAAAGTTGACCTGAAAGATGCTTATCTTAAAATTCCTTTAGATCAATCTTCATCTATTTTGACGACAATTAACACTCCGTTTGGTCTATTCAAATACAATTTTCTTCCATTTGGTCTAAGTTGTTCTCCAGTCATATTTCAGGAAGTCATGAATAACGTAGTTAGTGATATTGAAGGTGTTGAAGTTTATCAAGATGACCTCATTGTTCATGGTTCTAATAAGGTAGTTCATGACCAGAGACTTATTGCTTTATTGCGTCGTTTAATTGAGAAAAATATTGCAGTGAATCCAAATAAGTGTTCATTTTGAGTATCTAGTTTTGAATGCCTTGGATACCTAGTTGATGGTAATGGTTTTAGACCAGATATGAAACGACTAGCTCCACTGACAAATGCCCAGTCTCCAAAAATTCTTGCGGGATTACGTTCACTAGTGGGTACTCTTCAATACTATTCCCGTTTTATTCCTAATTTTTCTTGTCGTGCAAATTGTTTATTTAATATTTTGACATCCAATTCATTCAAATAGAATGAGGAACAAGAGTCATGCTTACGTAATCTACTAAAGTTTCTTCAAAGTGATGCTGTTCTTCGAAAGTACTCCCCTAGTGTACATTCTGTGCTTATTACTGATGCATCATCTGTGGGAATTGGTGCAGTTTTGGAACAGGAAGGTAGACCAGTTATTTGTGTTTCACGCAAACTCACTGTTACTGAACAAAGTTATTTACAGACTCAGCGAGAAGCATTAGCTGTGTTTTGGGCTGTTAAAAGACTTCATAAATATTTATTCGGAAAGAAATTCACTATTGTTACTGATCATGAAGCTTTATAGTTTATTTATCATCCTGAAAAATCCTTAGCACGTTCCTCAGCTGCAATGGCCCAACGATGGAGTATTGTTTTGAGTGCATATGACTATACGGTTCAGCACAGAAGTGCCAAACAAATTCAACATGTTGACTACATTTCTCGACAGTCATTACAAGATAGACATATTAATACTTCGGACTGTTTGTTAGTGCAACCTTTACCAGTGAGACGTTCAGATCTCATTAGAGAAACTCGCAGATATTTTGGATGTATACTCAGTGCTATACGAAAAGGCTGAACTGCTAATTTGAAACATAGATTTCCTATCTATTTTTCAAAGCAAGATGAGCTATCTGTAGCGTGGTGTGGAGTCGTGATTGACTGTGAACGCCGCTACCAAAATACACGTGCCAAGAAAATCAGAAGGCGTAGGTTGAGTGTAACCAGATTTACTCGTTTGGCGATCTCGTGGTATCGAATGAATACAGAGATCGTGCCAAGAACGGTACAAGCGGAAACAGGAGTACAGAGTACGTGCGAACAGCAGCAAAAACTGCGGAACAATAATGGAAGGTAATGGAAGCACAAAATGGCTATAATTAGCACAGTTAAACAAAAGCACATTAAAACAAACACTGGTACAACTGTTTATAATAATAATTGTTTTTATTGAACCAGTCGTGTTCTCGTGGTGTTTAAATGATCGTGCTGTCATTCCTCCTTCATTGCGTAAATCTGTTCTTGAAGATCTTCATAGTGGTCATTTAGGTGTTGAGAGAATGAAGTCCTTGGCAAGGCTCACATGTTGGTGGTCAGAGATAAATGCAGATATATGTCGCACGGCAAACAATTGTGAGCAATGTCATCGGTTGAAAAGTCATCCTTCGAAGTGGACGCCATGGCCATGGCGGTCACTACTCGTGAAAAAATCAAATAATTTGTATGAACGTTCGATAGGGAGTGTAAAATAGTTTATTGGCACAGGTGAACTGTCAGTTATTTAGTGGAGTAAAAGTGAGATTAATAATTATATAGGATAGTCTCAAATGTTTAACGTAGCAGAATATGTACAATGATAAAAAGTATACAAACTGTTGTACTAACTAGTTATTTCCGAAATAGTGCAATTTACAGCAAGTAGAACTAGATGAGCACAAATGAATGTATTGTATTTAGAAGTTGTAATAAGCGGGGGATCAAGTGGAAAAGTTATTACTTCGTACAAATACCACATTCACCACAACTTATATTGGAATCCAAATTTATGTAATCAATATTACATCTCTTTAAGTTCATCGTATGCCTTTCGGACTGTGCATTGTATGTAGACTTTATGTGATTTGGAACTAATTCATCAGTATTAGAATTAACAACAGAAACTGAGACAGAATCACCTGGTTCCTTATAACTTGTTTGGTTGCTATGACTGGCTCGAATATGAACCACAGATTTATTGACCTGTTTTAGCATGTAGTGGATCACAGCAAAAAAGAGCTCATCCAAGACATAAAAATGCGCAAAGTTTCCCGATGATATATCATAAAGAAGCAACACTACAAACATAACTGTCTGCCTATGAATCACCCAAAAGGTAACAAATTACAGTTACAATATAAATGGTATATTAAATAACAAAATGATAATAGTTGTTACGAAATGAAAGTTGCTTGTAATTTGTTCTCTGAGATAACAAACACAAATTAGTTCACTTGATTAACGAAGGTTCCTCTTCACGTGGTGACACCAACGGAGTAATTAAGAAGATTATTATTTAATAATAACCCGGGCAAACCTCCAACGTAGTGTGGGATGGTCAAGTACAAAGTAATTATTAGTTTGTACAAACACCACATATTTGTACAAATTGATGATTCATTCTTACTTAATTGTCCGCTGATTACGAATTCCAAATATGATACATTCAGTTGTGCTCATCTAGTCCTACCTGTCTTAGATTACACTATTTCGGAAATTCTTAGTTAGCACATTAATTCGAGCACTTCCAGTTACCCTACTTGGGTCACGATGAAGTCAGATCTTGGACAGCTGGATATTAATTCAAGTGAGGATGACTTTGAAGACTATATGGAACGGTTCGAAATCTGGTGTATGACTAGGAAAGATAATAAGTATTATCAATGTACAGGTTGTTTCCTGACGTTTATTGTCAAAGAAGCTAATAACCTGCTAAGGAATCTGGCTTTTCCAAAGACACCAATGTCATCGACATATGAATCTCTCAAGAAATTACTACATCTAAAGCATTTAGTATGACGAAATTCACATGAATTATGTGAGTGAAATCATTCACAGGATAAACAGTTGCCAAACCTTTGCCTACCTCTGCAACCTGCTTTACAATTCTTGTTGAATTATTTTTGAAATTTCCACTAGAATGGGAACCATTATTAAACAAACACGAGCTTGAGCGACATTCATAATGTAGTTCATCACGACGACTACGTAAAGTACTATTCTCTGAAGTCGATTACACTGAATCACGAAACGTCAGAAAATCTAAGAACAAAATCATTAGTCTACCCGTTGGGATATTACAATGATATTATTTTTATCAAAAGTGTTGGAAAATTTCACTGACTGGAAAACAAGCTCATTTACAGTTCCTTAGTTAATAAATGCTGTTTTAATTTCTTGGAATAAACTTTCGGATTTTTGGATTAATTCTCTCTCTAAATTCTTAATATTTACGCCAGAAATCAACCAATCACGAAGTTGAGTTTCTAATTGGTCTCCGAAATCGCATTTCGCGGCCTGTTTCGAATTCAAAGTCTTGGACTTTCTGATCATTTTATCGTATTATTTTATGAAACTTCTATCTTTCTCTATGCATTAAAGTTAGCACACTGCACATGACTAAGTAGAAATTTCTCGAGAGATCCATATGTTAATGACATTGGTGTCTTTGGAAAAGCCAGATTCCTTAGCAGGTTATTAGCTTCTTTAACAACAAACGTCAGGAAACAACCTGTACATTGATAATACTTATTATCTTTCCTAGTCATACACCAGATTTCGAACCGTTCCATATAGTCTTCAAAGTCATCCTCACTTGAATTAATATCCAGCTGTCTAAGATCTGACTTCATCGTGACCCAAGTAGGGTAACTGGAAGTGCTCGAATTAATGTGCTAACTAAGAATTTCCGAAATAGTACAATTTAAGACAAGTAGGACTAAATGAGCACGGATGGAAATTATAAGCAATGTAATAATCATAACAGTAACAGTTATAATAGTAGCAATAATAATTGTTGCAACTCAACCATAAGCTGAAAAAATTATTTGTTAATACACATTACAATGGAAGAAACGATACACATAAGGGAAAACAAAGTAATAGTCATAAGGCAAACATACATGGCTGGTTTTCCTCACTATCTTAGTACCGGAAGCATACAAAGTGGGCCATGCAACGACACGACTATGAATAATCTAATAAGTTAAATTTCAACAGAATAAGCTGTTGAGATGGTGAAGATTTGTAGCTCAGGTGGATGATTTTGGTGGAGTTTTGTTCTCTGAGCTGGATGGTTTGGTCGTGGAGCTTTCATCGTTCTTCAGATAGACTTCTATCTGAAGTTTGTGCTGATGATGTCGTTCAGAAGAACGATGAAAGCTCCACGACCAAACCATCCAGCTCAGAGAACAAAACTCCACCAGAATAAGCTGTTGGTTAATCGTGAAGAGTTTTCTAATACCTCACTCCTCTTTTAAGTACATGCTGATAATACTGTTTGGAAGGATAGTGGAAGTTTCACTATTAAATCATCCAGCTCAAAGAACAAAACAATTTCAAAGTTCTCTTTCCTATCGTCTGATGATTTTGTAGTATTTTCGAAAGTTCTTTGCATCGAAAATATTGCTTATATTATAAAAGATTAATTATATCTCTGGTGTGTCCATTATGTTATAGAATAGGTAAAATGAGTGAGGAGTGGGTGATAGATTAAAACACCAGATTTCCAATCAAAAGATTGCAAATTTAAACCCCATACACCCACAATTCGCATTAAATACTAAAATATGTATTGAATTTTGTGATAAAGAAGTATACACTTATTCCTGGTGTAATTCCAGGTACGTGTATTCTGTGGAACTCAACATATAAGATCATACACAAGATGATATACACAGAGACACACACATGTACATTCAACAAAGTCAGTATTCTGTTTGTTGTCACTGTAAGAATGGTGAATACTTTCTAGTTGTCTAATGGTTTGATTATTTGTGGTCATTGATTAAGAAGCATTTGCATATTTTATTCTCATTTGAAATTTGTATTTTATACGCTACTTCTATTAACAGGATAGTAGTTTAACACGCACACTGACATAAACTTGTGCAAGAGAGAGAAATAAGCTGTAGAATGAGTTTTTCGATCAATAAATGAATAGTTCTGGTTAGTTATTAAAATGTATCTAAAATTAGAAACACCATGTGCACTAAAATAAACTACAATACTACATAATTGGGTTTAGCATAGAAATACACTAACGTACATAGAGTAAAACGGTTAAAAGGTAATCATCTTTTGACCAGTATATTACAAGCAGATTCGACCAAAGTAACTACTTCGGTTTGGAGAGTCGGGCGGTAGTATCACTAGCTGTCAAATGCAAAGTGTAGTTCAAGGCTTAGTATACGAACAAACATTTATCTGAATTAAAGGAGTTGGATAATTTGAACGGCATAAGGATTAACAATTTACTAAATCTTGGTGACAAGGAATATTTCGACATAATGGAAATGATTTATGTCTACCTCCGCTGAATGTTTCAGATGATGTTTCGTGTTCCATTTGGTTAAATAGTTGATAGTGACAATGATTACTTGTGGAGAACATCCTCAACGGTTTCTGTAAATCAAAGTTAATATTGGTCAGAATAACAGCATAAGCTTCACAACTATAAATCATCCAGCTTGACTGAATGTAATACCAACAAGAGTTTTCTACTTAATCATATCTTTTAGTTATGAAACTGACTCAAATAACAGACAAGAAATACTTTGACAGAAACTGTCAGATAAGAAAATTATGTTGAGTATGAAGCGATGGTGGTTCAACTGTCTGAATTAAATACTGTGATATGATATAAATAATTTTTCAGTATAGATATCAAAGTTCTATCAGTCAATGAAACAACCAAGTGCGTTAGCCTATGTTCAAGTTTATCTATAGTTCTGTTCCACTTTTCTGAATAATAGATACCATAAGGAGATACGTTTTCAGCATCAAATGAAACAGAATAGCTGCTGATCCAGGATTAAAGACTACCAATTGATAAAATATTGTAGGATCATAAAAATTAGCTTACAGAAAAATCTATAAATCTATACCAATATCAACTAATTTGCTTTTATTTGTTAGGGCTTTATTTTGTCGTTGATGTTAATGACTGCAATCAATGAGTCTTTAGTAGGACACGTGCATCATGAAAGAATTGCCTTGATATTTTCAATTAGCTATAAGTTGAAGATGGGACATCTGTTTCATCCTATTTAGGAATTGTCAACTGAACATGTCTACACACGAAGTTTAAACTGTGATACTCAATCTCAGTTAAACTTTGTAAATAGTAAATGTTTGAGCATCAGTTTCTCATAAAGTTGATGAAAACTTTTGAGAATCATTTTAAGTATTACCATATACGGAGACTCAAATTCAGTAAAACTGGATTCAATAAGATCGAATAAATTGGGAAATATCCGTGTAGTCGTCTATTAGCACATTTGTCTTGATGTTTAATAGTTCTAGTTGACATTTGATTTGTAACTAAACGAAGTAGTGATTAAAGCCAAAATGGATTTATATTTCCATGTTTAAGATATAAATAATAGATTAGTCAAATCATGTTTCAGTTGTTCAGAATTTAATAATTAAAACCTTGCATTTCTGAATACATCATAATCATAGGAGCTTTACAGATTTTTACCGATCTATTCACTCATGTATAAATCATTAACTTAATTAATCAAGTTGTAGATTGAAACAAACAAATAAGGAATAGAATATATATAGTATGACGAGATGAGATCAACAACATGAATAGCAAAACAATCGAAATAGTGTAATAGCAACGACAGTGTGAAAGAGTAAAAATAGTTTTAAGGGACAATGACAATGTGTGTATACACGAATGATGTCATCCAGTGATAGAGTAAAGACATATGAAGCATCGTGAATGACTCTGAGTCAAATCATTCGTTTCCACTCACTAATTGCGTAAATTGCAGTCACGTTATACATATCTACCAATTGCCTCAGATCGACAGTTAATGACTGCATGGTATGATTTTAAATTTTGATTTGACCGTCTCTAGTTTTATTTCAATCTACTCGTACGCCGGCAAACGCCCTGGTATGGCCGAGAATGGGGTAGGCCCACCCCTCCTCTCGAAATGATCTCACACGGCCACGCGTATACAGCCTCTGACAGGGAAGTCCTACTCACTGCATTCTCGTGGCGGGGGTGTTGTTTAAGAAAATGAGAGGACGAAAAGCGAATAACCGGAGCTTTAACCTGATTCAAAATCAATGGTGCATATGGGCTCCAGTACCCTAAGAGAACAAATGGCGTATGAACCAGCTGTTGGTCACCGGCTACCATGGGACTGCATCTCCTCACGATGCTCCACTGCCTTGTGGGTCAGATCTTTAGCTCAAATGCTCGGGGTGTGACCTCCTAGGAAAACCAATTGCTTCAGTCTGGGCACCCTGGCAGTATCACAACCCACACAAATAAAATGAAAATGACGATAATTACTGAAAATTCTATTCAAGCTTCGATTAACAATCAAACAATTCACACTGTTATTATTATTAATTATCACGTCACTTATTCACTCTCTTTTATTCACACTCTGTCTATCCTTATTTTTCGAATTATACAGCAGCTCGCCTATGGTGGAAACTCGGTTCTATTTAAACGTTCTCGAGTCACTGCCTGGTTGAAAATTGTATGTTACCCACAAATACGAATATTGAAGCAGTTTTTCTGAAACCGTGTGCACCATTCAAACTGGCTACCTCCAACGTTTGCACACTTATGCAGGTTGGACAACAGATAGTGCTGACTTTGTCTTTATAAAGTCTTAATATCGATGTTTGCTGTCTATCCGAGACCGGATTCAAGACTCTGGTGTAGTACTACAAATTCGCTCTTCATCTGTCGCTTCGAAACGCTTGTTTTACGTGCGCTTATCCGGGGACCCTGTGGCATCTTCGTCTGGTGTTAATGTCGCACTAAGAGCTAGAGCTGAGGCAGCACTAATCGATTGGATCCCCATTAACAATCGGTTATGTGCTGTTAGATTAGAGAGTTCCATCAAAGTGAGAAATCGACGTGAGAAACGATGTCTTTTCGTCATCTCCGACTATGCCTCGACAGATTGCAGTCCGGATGCAATCAAGGATGAGTTTTACCACCAGTTATCTGTTCTTCTCCAGAAAGTGCGGAGACCGTCTACTGTCACTGTGCACAGACCACAACCTGTTTTTGGCTAGCACTAACTTCCAACACAGTCATCACCGATGTGCCACCTGGCGTTCTTCCTCTGCATCTCAAGCCCGGACTCAAATTGATCACATCGCAATGAGCTACCGCTGGCGTGGTTGTGTACAAGACTGCCGCTCCTTCTGGAGTACCTATCTGGGTTCTGACCATGCTTTGGTCTGCGCCAGTCTTACCTTACTTTTCAGTGGCCAACGAAGTGACCGCCATCAAAGGATCGATATTAGCAAGCTGGTTGCAACTTCTGTTGCTAGTAAGTATCGAATCGAGCTAGCTTCTAGGCTAGGTACCATCCCACCGAAAAGTATAGATGAGCATTGGTTGCAACTTCATGACGCCATGAAAATGGCGAGTAAAGCCGCTTGCGGCTTCGTGAAACGTCCCGCTTATAAGCACTGGGTTTCTGCAGGCTCCTTACAACTCATCAAAGCCTGTCGGTCTACTCCGGGTGACCGTGAGTTTGACCACAAACGAAGGATGCTACGTAAGGAAATTGAGAAAGCTTGCGTAAAGACCAAGAAGCCTGGTGGTCGAAGCGTGCTAATGAGTTGGAAGCAGCAGCTGCATCTGGTAATTACCGGAAGCTCTTCCAACTCACCCGAGCCACTGGCAGCAAGAAGTCTGGTGTGAGCGAAACAATCTGCGAGGATGATGGGATGCCAATTACTAGCATCCATTGGCGTCTTGGACGATGGACAGAATTCTTCAAAGGGCAGTTCAACTTGCCTGCTGCTCCGGCAACATCGGTCAGACTGTCCTGCCCTCCATGGCCGGTGACGACTGATCCACTGAATGGGGCGGAAGTCCGCAAGGAACTCCACCTCTTGAAGCGTTACAAATCACCTGGCCCAGATGACTTACCTCCGGCTCTTTTTAAAGATGGTGGTGACTTTCTGACTAAGGAATTGACGACGTTGTTTACAAAGGTTTGGGAATTAGAGAGTGTACCAACGTCATGCAATGAGTCGATAGTTGTCCCTATCTTTAAAAAGGGTTCACGTCGTTCCTGTAACAACTATCGGGGGATAAGTCTACTTCCGATTGCGTCCAAGCTATTGGCTTCCGTCATACTTCATAGGTTGTTCAAAACCCGAGAAAGATTGACTCGCGAGGAGCAGGCTGGGTTTCGTTCTGGTCGAGGATGTATTGATCATATCTTCACCCTCCGCCAGATGTTAGAACACCGTTATACTCATCACAGGCCAAAAATCACAATGTTTCTAGACATCAGGGCTGCCTTCAATTCGTTGGACAAGACTGTTCTCTATGACTGTCTGTTGAAAAAGGGTGTGCCTGAGAAGTTTATTAACATCTTAAAGGCCCTATATACAAGCACCTCAAGCAGAGTGAGGGCATACAACCACCTTTCTTCATTGTTCCATTCAAGCAGTGGGGTTAAACAGGGTCGCCCAATCTCACCATTCGTCTTCAACGTTTCCATCGATGACGTTCTCGAAACAGTTCTGATGAATATAAGTAATGGCGATGAGGATCTGTTGCCTGGAGAAAGACTTCCTGACCTTGAGTATGCGGATATTGTTTTACTGTGATAATGCCCAGGCCATGCGATCCGCACTTAATCAGTTGGCAATCAATGCCCGTAGGTACGGTATGTGCTTTGCACCTTCGGAGTGCAAAGTAATTTTACATGACTGGCAGGACCATAAACACGCGCTCACTGTTTGTACTGAGCAGACAAAAGTAGTCGCGAGATTTGTGTATCTGGGTAGCTGCATAAGTGCTGGTGGGGGTGTGAGTGATGAGATCAATGCACGTATAGTGAAAGCCAGAGTGGCTTATGCCAATCTGGGCCATCTTTGGCGCCTTCGTGATATTAGTCTGGCTGCAAAAGGTCGGATCTACAACGCGTCGGTGAGAGCAGTTTTGCTCTATGCTTGTGAAACCTGGCCTCTCCGAGTTGAGGACGTTAGACGACTCTCTGTGTTCGATCATCGCTGTCTCCTAAGGATTGCTGACATCCAGTGGCAACACCATGTTAGTAATGCAGAGGTTCGGCATCGTGTGTTCGGGCACAGAGACAATAATCCAATTGATGCCACCATCTTGAAACACCGACTTCGGTAGCTTGGACATGTTCTACGAATGTCGTCCCAGAGAATTCCACGTCGTGCATTATTTGCCGATGATGGGACTGGTTGGAAAAAATGGAGAGGTGGTTAGTGTATAACATGATGTCAGGGTATGAAAAAAAGCTGCAAAGGGCTGGCGTCTGTTGGCCCTTCACGACTCCCTGGCTGGAGTCCGAGAGATGGTGCAGATATGGTTCAGAATAGAAGCCAGTGGCGATCCTGCTGTGATCTTCTTCAACTTTCTTCATAAAAAGTGGTTGTATCTTCTTTAACTGAAAGATTTCTTCTGGTTGTACCTTTCCGTCTCTCCCATTATTACACTACTTAACACTAATCTGGTCGTCATTGCTCTTTTTTTGTTTTGCGCTCCTTCCTTTTTTTCTCTACCCATTCTCATTGTTATTGTGTGGCGAATATATATTTGGTGCCCCCTTGTACCAATATATATATGTGCTGAAATAAAATAAAAACGCCGGCAGACATTGTTCGTTGAGGTAGGCGATGGTTATGTGTACTTGAGACATGTCCCGACCACCTCGATTATTAAAGATTCACTAACTCACCAACTGGTTTGCCTAGCACCTACCTTATGACCAACCTCAACACTACTCACTCAATCGCTTCACGACACACGAAGTATTTCAAAGGCACATGTGATCAAAAATCTGTAGCATACTTGGGTTTATATATTTCGTTACGAGTAATAAGTTAATTAAGTGAAGATTACAGATAACATGCCTGGGAATTACTGGTTGAAAACAGACTACTTCAATCTCTAAGCATTCGCTGCTTCATTTATATGCTGAGCAACCATGGATCAACATAACCGACAAAGGACTATCATTTACACATCGAACACTTGATAATGAATAATTATTCACTGCTATTGTAACTGTTCTTTTCATCATACCTTATTTTGATCCGAGTTTTTACAAACACAAATAATAACTGTAATTGTTGAATGTATAATTACTCATCTAGGAGTTGGTTATAAGTGTCTTACGAAAACTATTCGATTGATTAGTAGGGGTTTCAGAACCATATTAGTACCGTTAATACATTATCAGTTTAGCATAGTTTAACTATTACTACAGTACTTTATCCATCAATCAAGTGATCTACCTTGTACGAGTATAATTTTCTCAAGGAAACAAATGTTTACACAAAAAACGACAAAATTATGTAGCAAATGAGCGGAATACGTTACTCAGCAATTTAGTTGTAATTCTTGTTTTAAAAAAAGCACTCAGTGTATTGATTTCGTGAGTCCCATATATGTATTAAGTGACTAATTTATCTATCTCGAATACTGTTTAGTTTAATATATCCAAACTTACCTTTTGGTCAGATAACAATATTTCTTGTTGGTTAAACAGAATAAATAATCCATCTCAGTTACAACAGCAATGCATGACTAGATCACCAAAGTCAGGAAGTACTGCACACAACAATATTGACTAGCGACACAAACAAAGTGTGACGTAGTAATCCAGAAGCTGTTCTGTTTACGGGGAATAAATTAGATTCATAATGAGTAAATTTCAACTAGTTCACCGAATTCCAGCGGCAACAATAGATTTGACCTTTTAAAGATGTACATAATTTACAACACGAACTGACCTAAACTAGACCACAATTGAAAATCAGGTGCTAGACAGCTGTTACGTCTTAATATAGGACTTCTCAGTAGTGCGCATCTATGACCTCGTCAAAGGGAATCGAAATCAGGACCTTCAGTCTCGCATGCGAACGCTCAACCCCTAGAACAGATTCAGGACCCAACAGTGTACATGTCTAACCCCAATCAATCCAGGATGGCACGCCGCCATTTTCTAATGCCTGAAGTAGATAACTGTCTCACATCCGACATGGTTGAATTTCAGTGGTCACGAACTCTTACTAGAAATCCAGGAAGGTCTATGATTGATTTCTGGAAATTTCTTAATGGTTCAAGAAAAAATCCTTTGTTTGGAAAGTACACATATTAAATTGAAAACTTCATTGTTTTACTGGTCTGGAGAGTGGGAAGGTGAAACATACATCAAAAAGTTGTGCGGGTCAGACAAATATTTCTTTCTTTCTCTTCAAATAAAAAGTCCTGGTCGTGTTTCAAAACAAAGTATATAAATAAATATATATATATTTAACACATAAATAAGCTCGTTTATAGAACTTGCTTGACGTTGCAAAATAATGAAAAAAGCTGATAATTTGTTTCACAACTTATCAAAAATCAATTTGTTTAATAGGGTACTTTAATGATTTACGGGTTCAGAACGAAGGTTGTTCTTAACTCATAACACGTTGTACAAAAGCTGTTGAAAGAAAAGAAAGGTAAAAAGGATATATATATATATATATATATATATATATATATATATATATATATATATATATATATATATATATATTACGTACCTTTAATGAGATATATAGGTAAAGCCATCACATAATTGGATGACCTTAAGAATTTAACCAGTTTTAGCCAATCATCAAGGGGGGAAAACGAATGATAATAAGACGGCGAGAGCTTAGAACTCAAGTTTCAATTACTAAGTAGCTTCAGTTGAGTAACGTAATATGGTGCCATGTTTAAAAAACAAATCTAAACTTATTCCACTAATACACTGAGCGAAGAGTGTATTTAATAGATGAAAATGTAATATGTATGAATTATTGATTAAAATACAGCTCTATGCCAGTAAGCTCATATTCTGAAAGTTTCGTCGAAATAATATTTAACTACTAGTAACCATAAATCATGAGTTTACATAGTAAGTTATTTGACCATTTATATATATGCGATAGTACTAGAACTCGTTCAGTGGGCTGGTTTTTGTAACCCATCTATACCATACACAGTTCTGTTTATTCAACCATGAGTCACATTATTTATGTGCAGAGTTAGTGATTCACTTGTTGACTTATGCAGATGGTATAGTTCTCTTTAATAAAGACGCTGACAAAATACAGTCTTTTGACCGCCTCTAGCGACAGTGAGGTACTGGTGGGCACAGGACTGTTGTTTCTTTTCAAGTAACGCTTTTTAGTTTGATCATGCATCCGCACCTGAAACCAAAATACTAGGAAAAACCATTGGATTTTAGACTCCAGCTGCTCGAAAATTTATCCCGGTAAGGTCGAAGAACGATGAATAGTGACAACTTAAGCCAGGTTTAAGAAAACATTTACACAACAATCCTGAGTAGTCATCGGTAAATAAGGCAGTGATATATAACAACAGACAGTTGTCCCGACTCATCGTCAGCACCACCAAGTTGAGTTCACTCAGTAATAGTATCTCTAATCTATGTATTTTTTAGATAGAAAACAAGTGCAAACAATTGGGTACCAGAAAAGGTAATACACGAGACTAGTATAATAATCTTGTATTTTTTTAATAAAAAACCATTTACCTTCATATGGTACAAGACCTTGACTATTTTCTAAACCAGATAATAATACATCCACTTCATCATCTCGTAGTTTTTCACCTAGTGCTGTTAGTAAATGTCTTAATTCAGCTGCACTAATTAATCCATTATCTTCTTTGTCAAATACACGAAACGACTCAATAAATGTTTCTTGATCCACTTCCACTTGTTCTTTTAATAAACCATGATAAATTGGAACGAATGATTCGAAACTGATACGTTCGTCTGTTAGGGAAAAAGTTAGAATAAGATAGAAAGAAGTATTCAATGTATTCACAACTAGTCTTTCAAAAATAATCTGACACATATCTGTATTCGTTCAAGTTTCCACATCATATTACCACAAAAATGAAATCAACCAGTCAACCTGACAACGAGATGAAGCTGCAAAGATAAATACCAAAGTAGTAGACAGTATGATTTATAAAGAATGAATTAATATAATATGAAGTATAAGATAACTTTGAAGCCCAAAACCTGGAGGAGGATAGAGAGCGGATGCAACTGCATCGATGCGATAGATTCTGGGCGTCACTCAATGCCTCTAGCCATCGGTTACGAAAATTGAGGGGACCCCAACAATGTATTCTGCATCGACTAGCACGCTTCACTACAACAGCCAATAGCTTCATGTACTGATATTATGTCTTAGGGTCTGGGCACCCCTAACTTTATTCCAACCTACTCCTACTCCAGTTATCATTGGACGTCGAGGTAAGTGATGGCTATGGATTCGCAGCACATGCCCAGACCACCCCGGTTGATGAAAATTTATAGCCTCACAGACAAGTTTGCGGAATAATGTTTCAATAAGTAATCATTCAATCAACCAATCTAAGACATTTTCAATTTAAATGTACGTCTGATAGTATTTAGGCATGTACTTACCGTCTGAATTAAAACAAATTTTTTACTACCAGCCTATGTATCAAAAGTATTGTCTTGTCAAGATAAACTTATCTCGACAAATATTACCAATTTGATCTTCAGTGCACTTTATAAATCACACAATTAAATAACTTCTTAGAGAACTGAAACCAAGAATTTGGTCAATACACTGTCGATAATATAAATTAAGAGAATATTGTTTCCTGTCATTTTCAAAACCAGATCACGTTATATCAAATTTCTGTATATTATATTCGTAAAAACTCACTTGGATTATTTTGATAGCCATATTTACCAATGTCCGACTCTGTTGGATTTAGACCCATTGCACGCACAACTTCACCAATGTCTTTCGCCTCGATTTTTTCATCTCCTTTTGTGTCAAACAGTAGAAACATTTCGTGAACATCTATTTACAGACTCTAAACTACGATATAAAAACATACCATTAAGATCCTTTTCGCTTAGATCAACCTATAATCAGTTAAAAACAAACATAAAATGTTGAACATACCATTTCCAATGCAGTAAAATTACTTTGTAGATGTACGGGTCAGTAACTGAATATAGCCAATTTTCAAATGATTCGAAAAACCTGTGAAATAAAGCATATAAGAAAGTAACCATGGACCGGAATTTAGCGAACACATTAGGAAGTAACTCTAGGACTGATGGTAAGCGTTCGATAAAAAGATGAGATGCTATGTATTACTTTGTGGGTAGCACAGGCTTTTCGGTTGGAATTTATATGATAATTAGGTCATACTTCTAACTGTATCTTGGAGTTACATAGATGAACTTGCAATCATTTCCGCGCAAACGCATAACTTCTAGACTACTGAACCGGCGTCCAACAGCGTTAATGTCTGACTTCAACCTATCCACGATATTGAGAAACAGAAGGCCCTGGGCATGAGTCCCGCGTGCGGAATAGTAGATGCACACTACTTAGGATCCCCATACTAGAATGAAACGGCCGTGTGGCCCTCTTAGGCTCTTAACAGCAGTCTGATGTCAATCGGTTTATTATTTTGATGGAATTAAACAATTTCCACAATATTTATCGACTTTGTGTATGATATAGCCCAACTTTTAGCGTCCTATAAAATCATAAAATCTAAGAAGCCTCAACAAAGTTTACAAGACAAGAACCAATAACTTATCAGCTGAATGTCAGATGCCCCGTCGAATTACCAACCAGCACTGGTTGAGATTGATCTCCATACCTCGACATGTGATGCTTAGCCTTCTGAGGAGTTAAAGGGAGAGATGGATAAACTGACGGACGTTTGTCGCCAGAGATAATACCGGCCAATCACAGTCTTACTGACCCGATATTGAAAGTGAAAGCGGAAATCGCTATTATTAGCGAATTAGACAGTAGCTGATATTATTGAGATATCAACTACAATACTCAAGTGTCAGGTAGCCTTTCATAATACTTTTACATCAAAAGGTATCTAAATCTCTTTCCGCTAGCAATAATACAAACCACCGTCTACCCCATAGTGCCTACTATATTGTGCAACAGACCGTAATTTGCAAGACTATTCGAGTTTGGCGGCGAATTAGGCCTGAAAGAACGACCCGTTGCAAAACACTAAAACAATCTTGTTATGTAACAAGTGTTTCCGGATTAGAGGAAATTGCTGATCTTAAATAGATCATATTATCCCTTCTTTGGTTCATGCTACCGTAAACATGTTTTGTGGTAATGTTATGGGGTGAACTTATCCGCAATGCAAACATGTAAATTTAATGTATCGCTCAGTGTAATAACGGTCATCTGTGAGTTCAAATAACCACATATTTTGTCATTTCATAATGTAATTTTTAATACATAAATAGATTATGTAGCTAATTTTTTTAATTTTTTTCGTCAGGGCTGACTGCGTTACACTGCACGTTCATTGTACGCTGGGATGATATCTCAAGTCACAGTGAGTCTACTCACATAGTTCATTGATTCCAGACAGCCTGTCAGTGCATGATTTTACTAAAGAAAGGTTTGTCGTACTGTAAACTATGTTTTTATGAACAACTGCCGGTTGGACTCAGTCGTAAAGCAATTTATATATCCTGTGGTGGTTCCCAAACAAAAGGAGCTTATACAAATATATTGGTACACTAGGTTAATGATGATATACCAAAAAAACTAATAGTAGAGAAACCTAGATTTCTGTCCGTTGATAAAACCAGAGGTAACAAAATACCGTTAGCAATACAAAAGGTATATTAAACAAACACTAACAGTTATTATAGAATGAATGTTACTTGTGAATTTCCTCGTGAGAACAACGACCACAAACTTAGTTCACTTGATTGACAAGTGTTCCTCTGCAAGTGACTGCACCAATGACGTAATGAGGAAGACGGAGTCCAATAGTATTATACAATAGTAATCCGCGCCAAAAGTCCAACGTTGCCTCGGAAGGCCTATAATGATGTTATAAATACTATTATAGTCTTCAATCAAACGGTGGCCAATAAAACAGAAGAACAAACGGCGTAGATAGTGCTCTATATTTTAAACAACGCGGTAGTAATATCGTATATCATTCATCGAAACAATTATCATCGTCTTTTTTAACAAGTGATACAGCAAAACAACAGATATTGAGTAAGAATGTGGTTACAAGTGAAGTGTGACAAATTAGAGAAAAAATGTGGTTTTTATTTTTGTTGTTACAAAAAATCACTGAATATATGTCACCATATAACTCCCCCTCTAAAGCATGAGTCGGTGGAAGTATGCACGTCGTAAAACTCTAAATGCTTTAGAGGGAAGAGAAAATTACACAACGAAATGGGTTAACAAATGTTATTTTAAAAAGATTATACGTGCTTACATATTTAAGAACAAAATGTTTCTCTTGTAGTAAAGAGATGTTAGTGTATATTAAAAATGTAACAACAATAGCGGAGTGTATAATAATACTAATAATAGTATCATTAGTAATAACGGTAATTAAATTGAGAGTTCACCGAAAAGTGTAAATACATGTATAAATTGTGTAAACAATTAGTGATAATGTGAACGAGTCCAACGAAATTGAATATATTTTCACAATTAATAATAAACATCATATGAAACACATACACATGTAGAGAAAAAACATAATGAATTTATTAATATTAGTAGTACACAAGAAAAGGTTTTTTTTAAGAAAAAAATGCCTGCATAAAAAATGTTATTAGTAACTCTGATAATATAGATATATTCAATCACATTACAGGTAATGACAGAATAAAGATTAAGTAATTAATTCAACATAACGTTTAGGAAAATGTACATGTCTTCCTGAACGAGTTGTTTTCGTAGAAGGTAAAGTGTCGGAACTAGAATTTAAATTTGTGGGAACTGTAACCTTAGAACCGTTTGTTTTACGAAATATTGATTTCGTCGGAGTTGGTGAAGAATTATTTGGAAACACTGGAAGCTGCGTTGTGTGATTGTCACTGTCTATAGACGGCTTTCGGCTGTCATTTGTTTCAGATTCTATAAAAGCAGGTTTTATCCTGTCGATTGAAAGTGTTTCTTTTTTTCCGTTCTTATTGATTGTGAAATATTTTGTCTGCCTCTCAACTACTTCATATGATCCTTCTTAAGGATGTTGTAGAGGACGTCTTACGCAGTCAACACGAACAAATACAAATATACACGTATTTAGATGCTTGCTAACTCGCTCTTTTAAGACAACTGGCCGAGGTGCAACAGGCTTAATGTTATTCATATGGATCATTAGTCTTTCGCAAAAAGAAGTGGGATCCGTACATACGGGTTTGCCATTATGCGTCACTAGCTGCCCCGGTAAGCTTAAATTAGTTCCATAGACGAGCTGTGCCGGAGTACATTGTAGGTCTTCTTTAATTGTGGAACGTATGCTTAGTAAAATAAGAGGTAGAGATTCACTCCATCTAGAAACATCAGGTTGTACCATCAATGAGCTTTTCAGTTGTCTGTGGACTCGTTCCACTAGTCCATTCGCTGCTGGATGGTATGCTGTTGTAGTGATGTGATGGATTCCTAAAATGCGGGTAAATTCATTGAAGGGGTGAGATTGGAACCGTGAACCTCTGTTAGAAGTAACTGTAGAAGGTACACCAAAATTAGCGATCCATCTGTCGAGGAATACAGCAGCAACATTTTCCGCAGAGATATCTTTTATTGGGCATGCAATTGGCCATCTAGTGAAACGGTCCACTGCAGTAAAAATGTAAGTGAATCCGTTAGATGGAGGTAGGGAACCAACTAAATCAACATGAACATGTTGAAAATGATGGTCGGGTAGACTAAATGCTGACGGTGTTGTAATCGTATGTCTATGTATTTTACTGCGCTGACATTGAACACAAGTTCTGGTCCATTTTTTATATTTCCATTCACCTTTGGCCAAACAAATCTTTCGGCAGTCAGTTTCACAGTAGCATGAATCCCTGGATGGGATAGTGAGTGAAGACAATCAAAAACTCTTTTTCTGTACACTATTGGCACAAAAAGTCTGTGAGTTCCAGTAGAAGTATCACAAATGACAGTAGAGTCAGAATGCGGTATAGGAACACTTTTAAGGAAAAGCTCGAACTTTGTTTACAAGCATCAAGGTCAGGATCATCTGTCTGCAAACGTGCCATGTCTGATAAATCGATTCTTTTGGTGAAGGAAATTGTATCGACGTTGAAACGTGACAAAGTATCCGCGACAACATTAGACTCACCTTTTATAAACTGTATATTGGTCGAAAATTGGGAAATATAATCCAATTGTCGCATTTCTCTAGGGGAATAACGGTCACTTTTCGCGTTAAAGGCATAGGTTAAAGGTTTGTGTTCAGTGAGTATCACAAAGTCTCTGCCTTGCAGTAAGTGGTTAAAATGTTTAACAGCTAGATAAATAGCCAATAGTTCTCTACCGAAAGTGCTATATCGAGTTTGGGTTGGTTCTAGCTTCTTTGAAAAGAAGGCAAGTGGTTTGACCTCATTATTCACTCACAGTTGTAGTACCGCACCTACTGCTGCCTGGGATGCGTTTGTACACAGGATTAGTGTTGCTTCCGGATCAGGGCTTAAGTAGGTCAACAAGGTAGTAGAAACGATTGCTGTTTTAGCTGCAGAAAAGGCATCTTTCGCTTGAGAGGGTAATGTGAACTTTTTGACTTTGCATTTTAACACCTCCGTCAAAGGTTGTAGAATGGCTGAGCAATGTGGAATAAAGCAACGATAAAAATTGATCAGCCCCAAGAAACGTCGAAGTTTATTCCATGAGTCTGGTTCTGGAAAATTCTTGATGGCTTCTATTTTTGTATCCAAAGTTTTAATTCCACGTTTGTCGATCAAGTGACCTAAAAACTCTAAACTCTCAGCTCCAAAAATACATTTGGATGGGTTAATCACTATGCCATATTTCTGAAATCTTTCGAATAATTGATGTAGGTGATCAATGTGTTGATGGAGCGAACTGCTAGCTATTAATACATCATAAATATACACGAAAACAAAATCTAGGCCTTTAGTGACCTCATCCATAAATCGTTGAAATGTTTGTGCGGCGTTCTTTAATCCAAAAGGCATTCTTAGGAATTCAAACAAACCAAATGGAGTAATGATGGCTGTTTTTGCAATGTCCTCGGATGCTACTGGAATCTGTTGACACGCTCGCACAATATCGATTTTAGAAAAAATTTGCTTGCCATGTAAAGTGAGAGAGAAATCATGTAAATGAGGGATTGGGTAGCGATCCGGTAACGTTATGTTATTCAATGACCTATAATCACCACAAGGTCGCCAATCTTGATCTTGCTTGGGCACCATGTGGGGTGGGGATGCCCAGGGGCTACTTGACGGACGTATTATACCTAGCCGCATCATATGATCAAACTCAGCTTTTGCACCATTCAGTTTGTCCGGTGGTAATCGGCGTGGACGTGCCGTAGTTCGTTGACCTTTTGTGATGATCCGGTGTACTACAGAATGTTGGACCGCGTTTTCACTGTAGTCCGGTTTCGTTATTTTGGGAAATTTAGATAAAACAGTGGCGAATATGTCGTTTCCTGGGGTGTCAATTTTAATACTATGTATGTGGTAGTCCGACTGAATTCCCTGTACTTGAAGGTTCGTGCAGGAATCGATAAGTTTCCTTGTCTTAACGTCAATTAGTAGGTTGAAGAAACTTAGAAAATCTGCACCTAGTGTTGGGTGGCGGACATCCGCAATAATGAACACCCAGGTTAAATGACGTCTAATTCCCAAGTCTAATGTTAGAAATTGTTCGCCAAATGTCTTCATTTCGATTTTATTAGCTGCCCTTAGAGTATATTTTCCACTCTTAGCAATAGGTTGATTGGCTAAGGTAACTGGGATGACACTGACTTCAGCTCCAGTATCTACTAAGAATTTGTGCCCTGAAGTTTTATCAAGAACATGGAAAAGACGAGTAGGCGCATGACCAAAAACATTTGTCGCTACTATGGTTTGGTTGACACGTTTTGGTGAGGAAAATGACTTGAAGTATTTACAAGACGTAACACATTTCCTAGCTTTGTCAGTCAGTCAGTCAGTCAGCTACAACGTAGGACCAGGCACATATGTGCATCGATCCAGGTTGCCATACCGCATCAGCACAACAAGATGAACACCGGATTCTTGACAGTGGTTAGGTAAAAGGTGGTAATATATAAGAGAAAGATTGCATATAGAGATATAGTACAAGAAGAAAGAATTGGTTAGTAGAAAGAAAGATATGAAGCGATTTTAATCTCTTAGTTTAAGGGAAGACAAGGAGTGTATACACCGACGCCATTGTGATCGATTCTGAGCCATGTCACCAAGAGTCTCCAACCATTGGTTACGATAGTCACGCGGACCCCAACCAAGTAGTCTGCATCTACCAACATGGCTCAGACTAGAAGTTAGTGACTTCAAGCACTGATGCCACGTTTTGGTTTGACCGCCCCTGACTTTCTTCCAACCATCTCCAATACCGTATAGCATTGCACGTCGTGGTAATCGGTGTTCAGGCATACGTAACACGTGGCCCAACCATCTCAGTCGATGAAGATTCATAACCTCATCAACTGATTTACCATCCTTTCCTAATACCCTGCGTCTAACCTCACTATTACTTACCCGATTATCCCAGCAGACGCCAGCAATATTTCTAAGGTATCTGTGGTCAAATACTAGCAGCTTACGAGTGTCTTCTACTCTTAATGGCCATGTTTCGCTACCGTAAAGTAAAACAGAACGGACTGCCGCGCAGTATACTCATCCTTTTATTGATAGACGGATATCTCGCCTTCGCCACAGGTGACGTAAGTTGGCAAAAGCCAAACGAGCTTTTCGAATCCGTGCTGAGATTTCGTCCGATGCCAACCCATTAGGGCTGATCAGACTTCCAAGATAAGTGAAGTTGTCAACGCGTTCGACTACTTCACTCCCTATCCTTAGTTCAGGTGTTAACGCAGACCAGTCCTGAAGCAACAACTTGCATTTAGAGGGAGAGAAGCGCATTCCAAACATCCTGGCATTGTTGCTCAGTGCTACCAGAAGACTCTGCATTTTGTCAGCGTCTTCACCGAACAGGACTATGTCATCTGCGTATTCTAAGTCGATAAGTGGACCTCCTGGATGGAGATCAATACCCGAGAACTCAGTCGACGAGAAAGTTATTTCCATCGGTAGGTCTATGATGAAGTTAAACAAAAATGGGGAAAGTGTCACCATATTTTTTATGGTACCAACACATGTTGTCGTCGTTTTTATTTCCTTTTGAGTTATCTCGATTCTTACTCCCTCGAGAACTAGAGCGAGGTTTTGTAGATGTGAAATTGGAGATTAATAATTGTAATGCATCCAGTTTATTTTCAAGACTAGCGACAGTTCGTTCATGATGTGCTCGTAGTTCACCTAGTTCAGCAGTTAACGATGCTATGGTGGCAGTTTGCTTATCGTTCGAAGTTTGTAATATTGTCTGTACGTAAGGTGTAGTATAGGGTGTAACTCCTAAAATTTTATCGGTCATGCTAGCAAGACTTTCTAAATCTGATGGTTGGCTAGAAGAATTTGCCTAACTACTGTTGGTAAACGCTGTAGTCAAATCTCCTTGAGGAAAGCATCATCAAATTTATAAGGGCCAGACAATTGTCTCATGTGTCGTAATAATTGAGACGGTGATTTGTCGCCTAGCTCACATTCGTGCAGTAGTTGCTGTAATCTCTTTTCATCCGATAATGAGGTACGTTGAATAATTGCCTGCTTCAATTGGTCATATGGATTAGATGCAGGAATATTATTTATCAAATCTGACACTTCAGATGCAACTTCATTGGGTAGTAATCCAAGCACAAAAGAGTATTTATATGCCTGTGAGCGTATGTTGCGACGCCGAAATTGTACTTCTACTTGCGCAAACCGAATGCGAGGATTCAATCGGCTGATTGGGGGCACATTTATAAAATTTAGAGCTTGTAGCTCTGCTGAAATGTTATCCTGGCTAATGCCCTCGGTATCGGATGAGTACATTAAAAATATACGAAAAATTAAATACTACCACGGGTAAAATAACGCCGTAATGTCTGCAAGTGAACTCAAAAGTAGTTTAAAGAGAAATTCTTTTACGAGCTCACCAAATTTGTGGTGGTTCCCAAACAAAAGGAGCTTATACAAATATATTGGTACACTAGGTTAATGATGATATACCAAAAAAACTAATAGTAGAGAAACCTAGATTTCTGTCCGTTGATAAAACCAGAGGTAACAAAATACCGTTAGCAATACAAAAGGTATATTAAACAAACACTAACAGTTATTATAGAATGAATGTTACTTGTGAATTTCCTCGTGAGAACAACGACCACAAACTTAGTTCACTTGATTGACAAGTGTTCCTCTGCAAGTGACTGCACCAATGACGTAATGAGGAAGACGGAGTCCAATAGTATTATACAATAGTAATCCGCGCCAAAAGTCCAACGTTGCCTCGGAAGGCCTATAATGATGTTATAAATACTATTATAGTCTTCAATCAAACGGTGGCCAATAAAACAGAAGAACAAACGGCGTAGATAGTGCTCTATATTTTAAACAACGCGGTAGTAATATCGTATATCATTCATCGAAACAATTATCATCGTCTTTTTTAACAAGTGATACAGCAAAACAACAGATATTGAGTAAGAATGTGGTTACAAGTAAAGTGTGACAAATTAGAGAAAAAATGTGGTTTTTATTTTTGTTGTTACAAAAAATCACTGAATATATGTCACCATAATCCTTTGTCTTCTGTTAGGTAAGTTCAACTGGCCTATATTTCATGTTTTGTTTTTATCGCTTTAATTATATCCATTTAACTACTCCAAGCAACATGTCTGTGCAAATGAAGCAATAACTATGACACTTGCTTAGTTAATATTCTTGGTCGTATAATTCAGTTTAGTTGAAAGAATTGTTGTATATTTAAATATAGTGCTTGAAGTCTGTGACGAAACAGATCAGTCAAGTAAGTAGAGTTGCTTGTTTCTGATTAGTATACTGATTCAAATCAGTCTGATGAAAAATAGGAAAAAATGCCTTTGGTACTGTTGCTGTCATACATTATAAGATAGCTTTAAGTACGTTTGGTGTTTATTTGTAGACAGTACGTCTAACACTGTTCATGTTTCATGACCAATGTCATTAAATGGTTTCCCCAGCGATAACATCGATAGCAGGATAGCTAAGTGTGTGAGCTTTTATTTGCCTGCAAAAGAGCAGTGTACAATCTTGGAAAAGGAATGTTCTGTGTCTCAATTAAATGCAGCTGGCTGTGGACAAATGTTAAGAATCTTTTTGACAACTGGGACTTTTAGTTCATCAGACACTAACTCTGCTTATATGTCTCCCTGTTAAGTTAGATGAAGATGCATGGTAATACTTAAATGAGAGCAAAATAATAAAAGCATTGAGATACGATACTAAGTCCATGTTATGCTTTGCACAAGAGATAGTAGCTGACCTGATCTAAAATTCATGAACTCAAGATAAATCACAACTGCACAAATTCTTTGCTAGAAAATATGTAACTTGGTTATTTATCTATTCCACATTCCTGGCTAAATTCATCACTGTTTTTTCATTTAGAATGCAACAGGAGTGAGACTTCACAGATCCTAAAAACTGTTTCACCCTTAGAACTATGGCCCTATGGAACAGTTTACAGGAGACCCAACTAACAGTATATTATGAAAAGGATGCTGGACGTCCATTTTAGTCTCACAACCACTTCCAGTACTTTTTGAGTTACTTCTTTTTCCCTTTCGTTTAGAAAAAAAACAACAAAAACTGCAGCTTAACACTACCGATGCAACTTTTAAACGGGAACTTGGTTTAAACCTTTGTTTGATGTTCGATTCTTAATGAAAGTTTTCGAATAAATTCTTGAATCTAATGCTACTTCGTTTTATCTACCTAATCGTTGCAAGAAACTTGTGATACACGAGCCTCTCAGCACCTAACTCATGTGTTCATGCTCTGTGTCAGGAAGCAGGGGATCACCAAAACCTCCAGGCAGGAACCTAGGTATGTTAGCAATAAAAGAGGGAACAGAAATTGGTAAATCATAGTATGATACGATCCTTGAGAATAGATCCAGTTGCCTCTCTCGAAGGACTCCTGGGAAGTTGCTTGGACTAGCTAGGCGGGCAGCGTCTCCCAGCCTTTAACAACTGCTAAGGAGTACGTTCTCCTATGTTGTGTCTGCAGTTTCTGGGTGTTACCCCTTAGGTTGGTGTTGGAACTAAGCTTAAGTAGGTGTTTGAGAGGATGTCCAGGAGTGTTAAAGATACTGTAAGGCATTAAAAGGTCACCTCTAAGACGTCTATACTCTAATGGGTAAAGGTTAAGTGGTTGGAGGCGCTCTTTATAAGGTGACTTGTTGCGTATCTTCGTCATTTCCTTGGGAAACCTACAGACTTGGGTCCTTTCACAACTTATTCTAGCCACCATGAGTTGTCACGGCAGCTGATGGTGGACACGCGTCACACATCCTAACCGTCCCTGCGTCTAATCTCATAGGTTCTTATTCAAGTGTCAAATGATAAGAAAGTAATGCCTCTACCGACACTAATGGAACACGAGTAACTCAAAGGCACCCTTTATGGTACCTTACATTGGTCTACGCACTCACTTAGCTCTTTAGTGAGAATATTACTACAGTCGTGCTGAAAATCTCATGAACCCCCCTATCTCCATCAAAACAAATAAGTCTGTATTTGCTGCATATAGTAATTTTAATTTTTAAAAGTAAGATATAACAGTTAGAATTAGAGTAAAATGGAAGTATACAGCAGATGCACGTGGTACATGTCTTCATCGATTAACTGAAATAGAGAATATGGATATTAGCTTAACAGGTTTACTTAGAAAGACTAGTGTCTACCTTGAACTTACTGCGTGAGAACGTTATACTGAGACTATGAATAATGTAGTAATCTAGTCAACCAGGGTGTACAAAGCACTCAAACTGGAAGACAGTTGTCCAAAAATAATTCGAATACGAATTTAAAAATTTGCAGGTACTTTTCATCATAAGGGTGAACATATTAGGTACCGGCTGACGTCATACAGTGAAAAACAGATTTGCGAGTGGTGAAATATGACCTACAAAACAGTTAGCTTAATAACAGTTAATTACCTTTATACTCCCTGATCATGACCCTTCGGCTTCCTTTTATGGCCAAAACATCAAACATACACTATATACTGATAGCAGATTTCCGGTTTTTCAATGTTAAGCTTGCTTTAACGCACTACGTAACGAGTAAAACCCCTCCATTGCTGCTTTATGTCATATTTTTCACAACAAACCCTCTACAATAGATTGGTAGTTTCTGTGACTTCGTCTATGGTTGTCGGAAGTCTGGGTCCTTTCGAAAACAATACTGATATCCCCCACTGCTGGGCAATCAGTATTATTTAGACTCGTTGGCGGGATAGTGTTGTTCATAATACTGAAGAAAGTTACAAACCGAAGATTATTTCCTTTCATTTTGCTGATAACATCATAAAGGACAGTCAGGAACGAACATGCGGACAGTTAGTCACAGGCGGCAGCAAAAATTATTTTAGCTAAAAAAACGAACTTCGGCTTTGGATATCTAGAAAACAAGTCAATACAAAACCAATTACCATTTTAAAACATAAGACTAGCCAGCTTGACTGAAGAAATACATTGACTTGAGTGGAAGCATCAAAATCCCAGAAAACAATGCTGATTTGAATTAAATTTCACACCAACATATAGAACATTACACTAACTGTGGCATTTTAGCACACTGAAACAGTAAATTACATAGCTACACAAAAGAAATATCTGAAAGAAGCACAGAACGAAGAAAGCCGACCGCCATTGTTTACAAAGATGGCAGATATAATAATTCCCGCCTCATTCTGATTGACTGCTAAGCTGAAGGGCACATTTACGAAATTGAGTTGCGTTTAATTGCAGCCCAATGTTATGAGTTCACTTTCGTGATACACATCCAATACTATCGCTCTAAGCTATTATAAACCAGTTATCTTCGTTCTCCTCACTTCTTGATGCTACTGCGAGGTTTCGGGTCTGTCCATTAGAACCCTTTTAACTTATAACAATGGTCGACCCAGAGCAGAAAGGATTTTTTCTGATAGAATTATGGAAGATAAGTCTTTTCAACTGTGGCCGATCATAAGAAGCTTACAGTATCCTCAATTATAATGAGTTCATTTTATTTCATATTCTACTAGTGTAAAAAAATTATCACTAGCATCCTTATATTGTGTTTTTTTACTTACCGTCTTAATCCTAAATTTCGCAACCCTAAACACTTCTTCCTTATTCTTTGATCAGATATCTATCCTCATCACCTATAAACAACACATCATCTGACCAGTATCTTACACCATTGATTAACTTAACAGCAGTATGATATACTAACTGCATGTCTACCCCACAATACAGAAGCTTTGGCTGTCTGACATGTTTGTAACATGGAACTAGTAGAGAGGGTATTCCAATAAGGTGTGGAATATAGAGCTAAGATTAAGGTAGTATGCATACATATCACAAACGTAAAAGAGCCTAACACCAAAAGATGTTGCTAATCAGTAAACATGTTGGTAAAGGAATAACTTCAGCCCACTTATGCCTGTAGGACAGGACATTTTGACAAACTGCACTTCCTTATGACCTAGTGGAATATGACGAACAAGTGGTATTGGTGTTAGCTTAATATGGTAATATATACATCCTTGACTCACGTCAGTAACATTGAAATGGTTTTACATCCTACCGAGAAATTATATTCCAAGCAAGGCTGAACGATTACGCTGATAGGGAGCCCAACTTTGACTCTACCAAGTTATAATAATAAAAACTATTTACAATTATACTGGCAAAAAAACGCCAGTTGATGTACGAATAGTGTGTTTTCCTTACTAAACTTTAAAAATATTTATAGTTATAAACTTTCAGCTCTTTTTAATAACTTCCATTTGTACAATCCTTCGTCCATTGAACGCCATAAGAATTGACCTAATAAAAAAAAGAGTTCAAGCAGTCGTATCTCAGTTATTTCATCACATATGACTAAGTTTCAAAAGTCATGATCATTGTCCGTCCTGCTTATCGCTCTTTTTTTATTCCATCTCTTTTTTTCGGCACGCTCGTGCTATACCAAAGAAAACACTTGTGAGACGTATGACTTTACCCTGAGTCATTACGAATACCTCCGGAATTTATCTGGGATCACTATGAAGGCGCACAGGGTAATGCACTAAAGTTAACTTTCATTCTAGTCATTGCCGACCAACAAATGCTTGTTGTTGCGCAATCCTCACAAAGCTCACCAACTCTCATATTGAACATTATAGTCTTGCTAACACTAATAACACATTGTATGAAAATTCATCATCTGTTTACATTACCAATATGCTCTATAACATATCAACCCAAAAGAGCAATCTAATCAAGTAAAATATGTGGCATTTGTAACAATTTGGTCTAGCCCGTAGTCTTTCACACCTCATGTAAGATACTGTTGTCTGTGAATGTACGTTATTATACTTTATTCTAAATATTACAAAATTGGAATTTAAACGGCAGGATACATGATAACAGTCGGAATCAGTAGAGAGACAGTTCGATGACAACAACGTTCTAAAGATGAAAGATAGGTGTGACATGGTATGAGATTGTAATGACCTACTTTTATCAAGAGAACGTGATTGGTTTAATGGAAACAATTATTATTATAACCGATTGTACCAGTGATTGTTTTACAGTGTCTGTTTGCTTAACTGTACTAAAGACATCCATTATTCTTCCATTCTTCATCCCGTTGGTTGTGACCTTGCACGAACTTACGTCCGCTCAGTAAATCCGCTTGTACTCCTTTTAGTACGATCTCGGTATTTTTTCGATACCACGAGATCACCAATAAACTTAAATTGCCTTCTGATATTTGGTACGCAACCGTCCTGTAGTGGTGTTCATAGTCAACCGCGACTCGACGCCACACTACAAAGTGAACAGGTATATGGTGTTGGCAGTAATAATCTTAATGACGACGATAGGAACAATAGTGATTGTAATTGTAGCAGGAGAGACACGAATCCAGTAATCTGACACACTGAGTCTTAAAATCAGCTGACTCGCCGTAACTTGACAGCTTGATTGCAGCTCCAGAGAATTTAAGTTTTCAGTGTCTGCCACTGTACTGAAAAGTAATTTTGTTAGTCTAAGAACAAATGTATTAGCTCAGTTCACTACTTCCGCCTACATCAACTGCATTTTCGGTTGATCTGTAAGATAAAGCAGAATATTGTGCAACTGTGATGAAAAGTAATTGCAGTTGTTTATAAAGATTCAAGGGGTTCATTAATGGAAAGGTGTGTAAAATTATGTTCTACTTCGATATTAGTACCGCTCTGATAATAGACTTAGTTCTAAAATTGCAGATTTGTCATGACGTAACTGCTTAATCTATAAGATCTTAGGTGAAAGTCACATTATTATTTACACCAACTCGTCGCATCGTACCAATCACCAATATATGATGGAGAACAAACTTTGGGTAGAGACAGAGCAATATATTTAGTATGAATGAAAGATTACATTACAACAATTAAGAATGACCACTCCTGCAAGGTCGAGCCATGTCGTCCGATCAATTCAAATTCCTTCCATTTATTGTTCCCGCCTTCTCTGTCGTTGGGTTTTTCGCTGTGTTAAATGTTGAATATCTGTTTTCCCAAGAGTCTCGTGTTCATCATTGAGGGTTATGTGGTTGGTTCTCAATGCTACTACAGGTTTTTAGGTGCAATAACCTTAAGAACCAAGACATACTGTAGAAGATACGACAAAACAATAATGCCTTTTAATCTCTATTTTAAAACCTGACCTGAGTAATCACAAAAATGCATGTGATTAGAGTTGAAGTGAATTTATTCGGCTGTCTGCAGAGGCTCTCCTGTGACAGAAGAGAAGCATTTCTGTTCACATCATTCCATGATGGGTTGCTAGTGCCTGAATTAGTGTCTTCGGCTAGTAGTTAACATTAGAATTAACAAAATCAGTATTCATGTCGGATGTTTACATGAATATTCGTTTTAGGGTGAAAATTATTACTACTATTCACTCTCCTATTAGGATCTTGAGGATAGAGGCATCTGACAGTGCGCTTCTGTACAATAAATTCTGGTAGCAAATATTGAGGAATGTGAGTAACTGATTCTCCATAAAATGTTTCTCTGTTATTCTTAACCAGTGGACAATAAGTGTAGACTCTAAGATAAATTTTTGAAACCTGTATTTCCTTTGCGAAACATGACAAAATTGTAGTCATTTGGAGTGAAAAATTGCGAGAAATGGTTTGATGTCGATTAATAATGCGAATTAAGCATCCTCATTTAATGAAAACAATTTTCTAAAGACGTAAGCCCAAAAAAATTATTTGTTGTCTTTTATTTCTGGCACAAAAGTGTCTGGCAAAACTTTATGAGTATATTAGACGTGGATTTACCTCCAGTCATGCTGAAATATAAAAGACGTTAAAGTAGTCGTCGTGAACTCATCAAACATCTGGAACATGTGGAGCTGTAAGATCCGTGTGAAACACATAAGATACTCACACGTTAAGGGATCAGTTTCATTCGATAGTCGCTCTGAAATTGAAAAGAAATGAAATAAATCGTGTTGGATTTGCTTATCACGAATTTTTCATTATTTACGCGATTGCATTTGGAGGTCCCAAATGCCTTGGAATGGTCGAGGGTTGAGAGAATCATTTTCCCCTCTTGAAAAATATCCTGAAAATTAACTGGTGTAGTGCGTATGAAGCATACGCCTTATTAGGTTGGAAAAGCCTTCCTACAAACGAAAGGTGAATGTGGGCTCCAGAGTACAGAAGTATTAAGTGGTGTATGAAACTATCGCTGGTTACAGGCTTCCATGGGATCGCATATCATAACGTTGCTCCGCAGACTTGTGGATTAAAGCTTTGGATCAAAAGCTTCGAGTCTGACCACCCAAGAAAACCACATGGCTCGATTTGAACACTCAGGGAATATCGCAGCACATACGCAAATCAAATGACGACTACTACTGGAAAAATTATCCTTGCTTCAATCTGGAAAAAAACAGATGACATTCATAGTCACTTATAACATCAGTTTTTATTTTTTTATATCGTGTCATCTATCTACACCCTTTTATTCTTATTTTGTGCGTGCCCTTATTTTTCGACTCACATAGCAGCTCGACTTTGATGGAAGAAGCAGCTGCATCTAGTAACTACAGAAAATCTTCCAACTCATCAAAGCCACTGTTATGATTTGTTATTCGCTTGAATGCTATTACTGATGCGTCTTACTCAACGGACAAAGGATTAGTGACTCAGTGACTCGATAGCTATTCTGGTTCGTTGTCCCCCAACTCTGCTAACTCGATCAATATGAGTTTGGGGATCTATCATCCCCAACACTCCTCCCCTTTTTAATAGCGGGCTTTCCTGGGGTCAACCTGCATCTTGAATGTAGCTCGCCGTTCTCGGATAGGCCACCGTCTGGGACGTGTTTCAGCTTGTTGTTGAGGTTTTTCTTGTGATGGGGTTGCCGGTAAGTTGAATGTATCTAGCAGGATGTCAAGAGGAATATTTACTTCGGTTGATGGGCGGTCTGGGGCTAACCGTTTGCGTAACTGATTCCGATGGCGTTGCCATCTGTCACTGCCTACCTCAACTTCGTACATGACTCGGCCGACTCTCCTGACCACTCGCGCTTCTGTCCATGGACTATTGGTCGGTCTGTAAACACGGGCAAACACAGGACATCCCACTTCGTACGTGGATCGCTTTTCAAACTTTGTCCGTTCTGGTGTCGGTGCATTACTTGGATGCATCAAGCTGTGGATCGTCTTCAGTCTTCTTCCCATTAGGATCTCTGCTGGGGACTTTCGCTCCGGCAACGTCTCATTTGGTGTTGTTCGATACACATATAAGAAATTTTGTAACGCGTCTGCTTGCGTCCCCTCCCCTTTGTCTTAGCCAAGGCTCTTTTAAACGTATCCACAAACCTTTCTGCTTGCCCATTCGACTGCGGGTGGTATGGTGGCGAGCGTAAGTGCTTTATGGCTAGTCGTTGACAGAATGACTGGAATTGGCTGGAGGTGAATTGTGAACCGTTGTCAGATACAATGACATCTGGTATACCATTTTGGGAGAAAATTTCTGTGAGGATTTATATTGTTTTAGTCGTCGTTGGCGGTATGATGGGGCTGATTTCAGGCCATTTTGAAAGGGCGTCGACTACAACTAGATACATTGTTCCGTTAATCGGGCCTGCAAAGTCGACGTGTATCCTGTCAATAGGGAGGTAATAACTGCATCTTCGCCGGCCGTATGGCGTTCGCTGGTTGACAACTCCGTCATTAGGTTCCTCGTATATGCTTCCAATTCATGTGGTTGTTGTCGTAGTTGGGGTTGTGATACCAGGTTGCATATGGTATTCAACGGGACATCAGCTAAATTTAAGTGATCGAACCAATCTAACCCAAGCAAATTTAGATCAGCTGGTGTTATGTAGCATACCCCAACAAATGCCAAATCACGGAAAGTAACTGTACATTCCATTTGTCCAAGCAGGTGAAGGTAATTACCACACGCAGTACGAGGCTTTTGCGTTGCAAGTTTGGGCTGCCCATTTTGTTCCAAGTCTTATGAGAAAGAATAGTGACATCTGATGCTGTATCTATTTGCAATCTAGATGAATGCCCATTAATGTTAACAGTAATAAACTTTCTCTGACCTGGTGATGAGCTTTGACACGAAGATACTAAGCTCAATGAATCGGTGCGGGATCTAGGAAGGGTCTTTTTGGTATTTCTGGATTGACTTGCAGTCTTCTTCCTCAGACAAAACCCATCCTTATGACAAATAACCTTACACTTCTTGCATCGATGTTGCTTAAATGGGCAGTTTCGAACGTAGTGCCATGCACCACATTGCCAGCAAGGAGCAGGAGGAGTTGCTTTGGTCTGTCGTCTCGGGCTGGAGTGAGATGGACTGGATGAAGCGGGGACGTATTTGTTTTTGTAAGGTGTCTGTTGCACCGCTCGTACTTCAGATCGGTTAGACCCACCACTCTGGACCATAGAAGTGTCTCGCTGCAAATTAATGAGACGCTGATATTCATTAGATATATCATTCAGGGTGAGTTTCGGCTCTTGATCCAAACGACTTAGTAGTCTTGTTCGTAAGTCACTAAACTTTTGGTGCTGCAGGCTGCAAATAAGTATCAGGGCTTTAAACTGATCTTCAGTCAAGGACTTTAACCGGAAGCGTTCGCATTCACGGTTGACGACGCCTACATGCGTAATAACATCATCATCTTCGTTCATAGTTAGCTTCAAGCAACGATAACGAGTACTAAACAGTGACGAATTATAACCAAAATGTTGGCTTAATGTTTGAACTGTGTCTTCAAATGATCGATCACGTGGGTTCAACGGCAGGATCAGATTGCAATACTTGTCCAGCTCATTTGCACCCAGTTTACGAAGTAGCAGCCGCACTTTTCAAGCATCATCTTGATTGGCGAAATCAAATTTAAATAGATCTTCCTAACGCCTGAACCACATCTCGAAAGTAACATTAGCATCAGGATCGTAATGAAATTCAGCTATGCTATTTGCGATGCCATCAACCGATGGTGCTGTGGTCGAACTAGACGTGCTTGGTTGTAAAGGAGGCGTAATCTTGGTCTCCATCAACATTTGCATCAATTTCAGCTGCTTCTCAAGTAACAGTTCAAGTTTTGCAGGGTCCATAATTCAAAAACCACCGTCGCCAATTTGTTATGATTTGTTATTCGCTTGAATGCTATTACTGATGCGTCTTACTCAACGAACGAAGGATTAGTGACTCAGTGACTCGATAGCTATTCTGGTTTGCTGTCCCCCAACTCTGCTAACTCGATCAAGAAGTCTGGGTAAGGTGTAGAAGTGTATTCTGCAGACAAACAGCAGCTAACAAGTCAAGTCAAACACACAACTCACGCGTATTTATACAATATTTACAATCGATATTGTCATTGAAAAATTTTAAACACATTTAATCGATAGTTCATCAATTGACCTATTTGCACATCTAATTGATAGGTTCATAAACTGACTGCTATACAAACATTTAATCAATAAGTTGATCGATAAGATAAAATTTAAAATTATGAGTTTGGGGATCTATCATCCCCAACAGCCACTGGCAGAAAGAAGTCTGGTGTGAACGAAACAATCTGTGAGAATAGAAGCATGCTAGTCGCCAACCTCCATCAATGTCTTGAACGCTGTGCAGAATCATTCGAAGGGGAGTTCAACTGGTCTGCTGTGCCGACAACGTTGATCAGAGAGTCAGAATCTGCAAGAAAATCCAATCAAAAGAGATGAAAGAAAGAAATGAATTACAAAATTAAAAGCGCTAAAAATGTAATTGAAAACAAAATAAACAACCTGTTAGTAAATTCGAACAACCATGTAGAAAATGCTCAATTTGCAAAACGACCGTCAATTGTCTGAAAATGGCGCACACTTCATTGTTCTTGTATTTTCATATAAATTGCATTCAGTTTCCATTGTTTACTGTTCGATCCTCTTGTCTCTCTGCTGCCAGACATTCTGTTCCTGACTAGCGTCATATACTACTTATGTCAATGTAAGTAGCTCACAGCACAGCCGATTCCGGTTCGTCGTGAGTTCCAACCGAACGAGGTGCAATGCTCAGACTCCAACCGGTCACACAACATTCCGCATCACACACACACATACACACACACACTCTCTCTCCTATTCATTATCCACAACATTACATTCAAACTACTCTTTGCGAATTATCAATCACACCCGTACATCAGCACAATAGATGAGCTGATGCACAATGCCGATTCGTCCACCATCGAAATTCCATTCATTTCACTAAATCCTCTCACAACCACACTCATCTATCCTCATCTCAGCAAATACACATCACACACCTCACATACTACTCATTTCGTCAGAAAACCTCATTCAGTAGACTGCAACGTCAATAGTCAAATTAAAGTAGTGAACGAGAACACCAGTGGGGAACAATCGACTGTATTTGTCAACAAATAAACAACCTGTTAGTAAATTCGAACAACCATGTAGAAAATGCTCAATTTGCAAAACGACCGTCAATTGTCTGAAAACCTCACGCAATTGTGAATTTTATCGTTCTGATAATTATTTTATGTTATTGGTGGTCATCTCAGCTTTCAGACATAATAAAATATTCGAAAATATTGGTTTGAGTGCCTGTTTTGCAATATCTCCGGAATGACTGATGGTATCGTTGTGAATTTTATTTTATGTTATTGGTGGCTATCTCAGCTATCAGAAAAAACAAACAAAATTTTAAAATTATTAGTGGAAGTTACTGTTCTGCAATATTTCCGGAATGGTTGATGCTATCGTTGCGAAAATTAATTTGCTTTAATTGTTGGCCATCTCAGTTATCAGACAAAACAAACACAATTTTGAAAGTATTGGTGGAAGTGCCTGTTTTGCAATATCTCCGGAATTGTTGATGTTATCGTTGTGAATATTATTTTATGATATTGGTGGCCATCTCATCTTTCAGAAAAAACAAACAAAATTCGAAATTATTGGTGTAAGTACCTGTATTGCAATATCTCCAGAATGGTTGATGGTATCGTTGTGAATATTATTTTATGTTATTGGTGGCCATCTCAGCTATCAGACAAATCAAACAAAATTTTGAAATTATTGGTGGAAGTGCCTGTTTTGCAATATCTCCGGAATGGTTGATAGTATCGTTTTGAAAATTATTTTATGTTATTTGTGGCCATCTCAGCTATATGACAAAACAAACAAAATTGTAAAATTATTAGAGGAAGTGCCTGTTTTGCAATATCACCGTAGTTGTTGATGGTATCTTTGAGAAAATTATTTATTCTTGTTGATGGCCATCTCAGCCATCGGAAAAAACAAACAAAAATTTAAAATTATTTGTGTAAGTAACTGTTTTGCAATATCTCCAGAATGGTTGATGGTATAGTTGTGAATATTATTTTATGTTATTCGTGGTTATCTCAGCTATCAGACAAAACAAACAAAATTCGAAATTATTGGTGTAATTGCCTGTTTTGCAATATCTCCGGAATGGTTAATGGTATCTTTGAGAAAATTATTTATTCTTATTGATGGCCATCTCAGCCATCGGAAAAAACAAACACAAATTTAAAATTATTGGTGTAAGTAACTGTTTTGCAGTATCTTCAGAATGGTTGATGGTATAGTTGTGAATATTATTTTATGTTATTGGTGGCCATCTCATCTTTCAGACAAAACAAACAAAATTCGAAATTATTGGTGTAATTGCCTGTTTTGCAATATCTCCGGAATGGTTGATAGTATCGTTCTGAAAATTATTTTATATTACTGGTGGCCATCTCAGCTATCAGATAAAACAAACACAATTTTGAAATTATTGGTGTAAGTAACTGTTTTGCAATATCTCCGGAATTGTTGATGTTATCGTTGTGAATATTATTTTATGTTATTGGTGGCCATCTTATCTTTCAGACAAAACAAACAAAATTCGAAATTATTGGTGTTAGTTACTGTTCTGCAATATTTCCGGAATGGTTGATGCTATCGTTGCGAAAATTAATTTGCTTTTATTGATGGCCATCTCAGTTATCAGATAAAACAAACACAATTTTGAAATTAGTGGTAGTGGAAGTGCCTGTTTTGCAATATCACCGGAGTTGTTGATGGTATCTTTGAGAAAATTATTTTTTCTTGTTGATGGCCATCTCAGCCATCGGAAAATACAAACAAAAATTTAAAATTATTGGTGTAAGTACCTGTTTTGCAATATCTCCAGAATGGTTGATGGTATCGTTGAGAATATTATTTAATGTTATTCGTGGTTATCTCAGCTATCAGACAAAACAAACAAAATTCGAAATTATTGGTGTCAGTGCCTGTTTCGCAATATCTCCTAATGTTTGATGGTATCTTTGAGAAAATGATTATTTCTTATTGATGGACATCTCAGCCATCGGAAAAAACAAACACAAATTTAAAATTATTGGTGTAAGTACCTGTTTTGCAGTATCTCCAGAATGGTTGATAGTATCGTTCTGAAAATTATTTTATATTATTGGTGACCATCTCAGCTATCAGACAAAACAAACAAAATTCGAAATTATTGGTGTAAGTAACTGTTTTGCAATATCTCCAGAATGGTTAATGGTATATTTGTGAAAATTGTTTTTTCTTATTGATGGCCATCCCAAGTTTCAGACAAATCAAACAAAGTTTTCAAATTATTAGTGGAAGTGCCTGTTTTGCAATATCTCCGGAATGATTGATGGTGCCGTTGTGAATATTATTTTGTATTATTGGTGGCCATCTCAGCTATCAGAAAAAACAAACAAAATTCGAAATTAATGGTGAAAGTGCCTGTTTTGCAATATCTCCGGAATGATTGATGGTGCCGTTGTGAATATTATCTTAAGTTATTGGTGGCCATCTCATCTTTCAGACAAAACAAACAAAATTCGAAATTATTGGTGTAATTGCCTGTTTTGCAATATCTCCGGAATGGTTGATAGTATCGTTCTGCAAAATAATTTTATATTACTGGTGGCCATCTCAGCTATCAGACAAAACAAACACAAATTTAAAATTATTGGTGTAAGTAACTGTTTTGCAATATCTCCGGAATGGTTGATGGTATCGTTGTGAATATTATTTAATGTTAATAGTGGCCATCTCATCTTTCAGAAAAAACAAACAAAATTCGAAATTATTGGTGTAATTGCCTGTTTTGCAATATCTCCGGAATGATTGATGGTGCCGTTGTGAATATTATTTTGTATTATTGGTGGCCATCTCAGCTATCAGAAAAAACAAACAAAATTCGAAATTAATGGTGAAAGTGCCTGTTTTGCAATATCTCCGGAATGATTGATGGTGCCGTTGTGAATATTATCTTAAGTTATTGGTGGCCATCTCATCTTTCAGACAAAACAAACAAAATTCGAAATTATTGGTGTAATTGCCTGTTTTGCAATATCTCCGGAATGGTTGATAGTATCGTTCTGAAAATTATTTTATATTACTGGTGGCCATCTCAGCTATCAGACAAAACAAACAAAATTCGAAATAATTGGTGAAAGTGCCTGTTTTGCAATATCTCCGGAATGATTGATGTTATCGTTGTGAATATTATTTTATGTTATTGGTGGCCATCTCATCTTTCAGACAAAACAAACAAAATTCGAAATTATTGGTGTAATTGCCTGTTTTGCAATATCTCCGGAATGGTTGATAGTATCGTTCTGAAAATTATTTTATATTACTGGTGGCCATCTCAGCTATCGGACAAAACAAACACAAATTTAAAATTATTGGTGTAAGTAACTGTTTTGCAATATCTCCGGAATGGTTGATGGTATCGTTGTGAATATTATTTAATGTTAATAGTGGCCATCTCATCTTTCAGACAAAACAAACAAAATTCGAAATTATTGGTGTAATTGCCTGTTTTGCAATATCTCCGGAATGGTTGATAGTATCGTTCTGAAAATTATTTTATATTACTGGTGGCCATCTCAGCTATCAGATAAAACAAACAAAATTCGAAATTAATGGTGAAAGTGCCTGTTTTGCAATATCTCCGGAATGGTTGATAGTATCGTTCTGAAAATTATTTTATATTACTGGTGGCCATCTCAGCTATCAGACAAAACAAACACAAATTTAAAATTATTGGTGTAAGTAACTGTTTTGCAATATCTCCGGAATGGTTGATGGTATCGTTGTGAAAATTATTTTATATTACTGGTGGCCATCTCAGCTATCGGACAAAACAAACACAAATTTAAAATTATTGGTGTAAGTAACTGTTTTGAAATATCTCCGGAATGGTTGATGGTATCGTTGTGAATATTATTTAATGTTAATAGTGGCCATCTCATCTTTCAGAAAAAACAAACAAAATTCGAAATTATTGGTGTAATTGCCTGTTTTGCAATATCTCCGGAATGGTTGATAGTATCGTTCTGAAAATTATTTTATATTACTGGTGGCCATCTCAGCTATCAGATAAAACAAACACAATTTTGAAATTATTGGTGTAAGTAACTGTATTGCAATATCTCCGGAATGGTTGATGGTATCGTTGTGAATATTATTTAATGTTAATAGTGGCCATCTCATCTTTCAGACAAAACAAACAAAATTCGAAATTATTGGTGTAATTGCCTGTTTTGCAATATCTCCGGAATGGTTGATAGTATCGTTCTGAAAATTATTTTATATTACTGGTGGCCATCTCAGCTATCAGACAAAACAAACACAAATTTAAAATTATTGGTGTAAGTAACTGTTTTGCAATATCTCCGGAATGGTTGATGGTATCGTTGTGAATATTATTTAATGTTAATAGTGGCCATCTCATCTTTCAGAAAAAACAAACAAAATTCGAAATTATTGGTGTAATTGCCTGTTTTGCAATATCTCCGGAATGGTTGATGGTGCCGTTGTGAATATTATTTTGTATTATTGGTGGCCATCTCAGCTATCAGAAAAAACAAACAAAATTCGAAATAAATGGTGAAAGTGCCTGTTTTGCAATATCTCCGGAATGATTGATGGTGCCGTTGTGAATATTATCTTAAGTTATTGGTGGCCATCTCATCTTTCAGACAAAACAAACAAAATTCGAAATTATTGGTGTAATTGCCTGTTTTGCAATATCTCCGGAATGGTTGATGGTGCCGTTGTGAATATTATTTAATGTTAATAGTGGCCATCTCATCTTTCAGACAAAACAAACAAAATTCGAAATTATTGGTGTAATTGCCTGGTTTGCAATATCTCCGGAACGGTTGATGGTATCGTTGTGAATATTATTTTATGTTATTGGTGGCCATCTTATCTTTCAGACAAAACAAACAAAATTCGAAATTATTGGTGTTAGTTACTGTTCTGCAATATTTCCGGAATGGTTGATGCTATCGTTGCGAAAATTAATTTGCTTTTATTAATGGCCATCTCAGTTATCAGACAAAACAAACACAATTTTGAAATCATTAGTGGAAGTGCCTGTTTTGCAATATCACCGTAGTTGTTGATGGTATCTTTGAGAAAATTATTTTTTCTTGTTGATGGCCATCTCAGCCATCGGAAAATACAAACAAAAATTTAAAATTATTGGTGTAAGTACCTGTTTTGCAATATCTCCAGAATGGTTGATGGTATCGTTGAGAATATTATTTAATGTTATTCGTGGTTATCTCAGCTATCAGACAAAACAAACAAAATTCGAAATTATTGGTGTCAGTGCCTGTTTCGCAATATCTCCTAATGTTTGATGGTATCTTTGAGAAAATGATTATTTCTTATTGATGGACATCTCAGCCATCGGAAAAAACAAACACAAATTTAAAATCATTGGTGTAAGTACCTGTTTTGCAGTATCTCCAGAATGGTTGATAGTATCGTTCTGAAAATTATTTTATATTATTGGTGACCATCTCAGCTATCAGACAAAACAAACAAAATTCGAAATTATTGGTGTAAGTAACTGTTTTGCAATATCTCCAGAATGGTTGATGGTATCGTTGTGAATATTATTTAATGTTAATAGTGACCATCTCATCTTTCAGACAAAACAAACAAAATTCGAAATTATTGGTGTAATTGCCTGTTTTGCAATATCTCCGGAATGATTGATGGTGCCGTTGTGAATATTATCTTAAGTTATTGGTGGCCATCTCATCTTTCAGACAAAACAAACAAAATTCGAAATTATTGGTGTAATTGCCTGTTTTGCAATATCTCCGGAATGGTTGATGGTATCGTTGTGAATATTATTTAATGTTAATAGTGGCCATCTCATCTTTCAGACAAAACAAACAAAATTCGAAATTATTGGTGTAATTGCCTGTTTTGCAATATCTCCGGAATGGTTGATGGTGCCGTTGTGAATATTATTTTGTATTATTGGTGGCCATCTCAGCTATCAGAAAAAACAAACAAAATTCGAAATAAATGGTGAAAGTGCCTGTTTTGCAATATCTCCGGAATGATTGATGGTGCCGTTGTGAATATTATCTTAAGTTATTGGTGGCCATCTCATCTTTCAGACAAAACAAACAAAATTCGAAATTATTGGTGTAATTGCCTGTTTTGCAATATCTCCGGAATGGTTGATGGTATCGTTGTGAATATTATTTAATGTTAATAGTGGCCATCTCATCTTTCAGACAAAACAAACAAAATTCGAAATTATTGGTGTAATTGCCTGTTTTGCAATATCTCCGAAATGGTTGATGGTGCCGTTGTGAATATTATTTTGTATTATTGGTGGCCATCTCAGCTATCAGAAAAAACAAACAAAATTCGAAATAAATGGTGAAAGTGCCTGTTTTGCAATATCTCCGGAATGATTGATGGTGCCGTTGTGAATATTATCTTAAGTTATTGGTGGCCATCTCATCTTTCAGACAAAACAAACAAAATTCGAAATTATTGGTGTAATTGCCTGTTTTGCAATATCTCCGGAATGGTTGATGGTATCGTTGTGAATATTATTTAATGTTAATAGTGACCATCTCATCTTTCAGACAAAACAAACAAAATTCGAAATTATTGGTGTAATTGCCTGTTTTGCAATATCTCCGGAATGGTTGATAGTATCGTTCTGAAAATTATTTTATATTACTGGTGGCCATCTCAGCTATCGGAAAAAACAAACACAAATTTAAAATTATTGGTGTAAGTACCTGTTTTGCAGTATCTCCAGAATGGTTGATAGTATCGTTCTGAAAATTATTTTATATTATTGGTGGCCATCTCAGCTATCAGAAAAAACAAACAAAATTCGAAATAAATGGTGAAAGTGCCTGTTTTGCAATATCTCCGGAATGATTGATGGTGCCGTTGTGAATATTATCTTAAGTTATTGGTGGCCATCTCATCTTTCAGACAAAACAAACAAAATTCGAAATTATTGGTGTAATTGCCTGTTTTGCAATATCTCCGGAATGGTTGATAGTATCGTTTTGAAAATTATTTTATATTACTGGTGGCCATCTCAGCTATCAGAAAAAAAATCACAAATTTAAAATTATTGGTGTAAGTAACTGTTTTGCAATATCTCCAGAACGGTGAATGGTATAGTTGTGAATATTATTTAATGTTATTCGTGGTTATCTCAGCTATCAGACAAAACAAACAAAATTCGAAATTATTGGTGTCAGTGCCTGTTTCGCAATATCTCCTAATGTTTGATGGTATCTTTGAGAAAATGATTATTTCTTATTGATGGACATCTCAGCCATCGGAAAAAACAAACACAAATTTAAAATTATTGGTGTAAGTACCTGTTTTGCAGTATCTCCAGAATGGTTGATAGTATCGTTCTGAAAATTATTTTATATTATTGGTGGCCATCTCAGCTATCAGACAAAACAAACACAAATTTAAAATTATTGGTGTAAGTAACTGTTTTGCAATATCTCCAGAACGGTGAATGGTATAGTTGTGAATATTATTTTTTGTTATTGGTGGCCATCTCATCTTTCAGACAAAACAAACAAAATTCGAAATTATTGGTGTAATTGCCTGTTTTGCAATATCTCCGGAATGATTGATGGTGCCGTTGTGAATATTATCTTAAGTTATTGGTGGCCATCTCATCTTTCAGACAAAACAAACAAAATTCGAAATTATTGGTGTAATTGCCTGTTTTGCAATATCTCCGGAATGGTTAATGGTATCTTTGAGAAAATTATTTTTTCTTATTGATGGCCATCTCAAGTTTCAGACAAAACAAACAAAATTCGAAATTATTGGTGAAAGAT
>OX104032.1:41059107-41061607 GCA_944470205.2 Schistosoma margrebowiei
AGGTGCATGCACCTGGCTTCGTGCTGGGCTGTATGTACCCTGGCTTGGTGGTTATTACCTCAGGCTCCAGTGGTTATTATTTTCTTGACCGGGGTACCTAGCCTGTCGTATGCCCTGATGGTGTTCTCGTAACTTTCGGGTTGCCTGATCTGCCAAGGGCGATGGGACAGTGCATGATATTGTTGTGTGCTAGGTTCAAAGAGAATTGTATGCTATATGCATGCAAATCCGCCCCGTTATTGTTCCTATTTCAAACTTTTACACTGTTGAAGCGATCCGGTTTGGCTTGCCATTCACGGGTTTGCTGCCTGGCATGCACCTGGCTTCGTGCTGGACTGCATGTACGCTGGCCTAGCGGTAAATATCCTGGGCTGCAGCGTTAACCATTAGTTCTATGCATTTGGGAAACCAATGTATGGGATTATTGGCGTACAACTTTGAGCGGTGGATCACTCGGCTCGTGTGTCGATGAAGAGTGCAGCCAACTGTGTGAATTAATGTGAACTGCATACTGCTTTGAACATCGACATCTTGAACGCATATTGCGGCTACGGGATATCCTGTGGCCACGCCTGTCCGAGGGTCGGCTTTACATCTATCACGGCGCACATTGAGTCGTGGATTGGGCGAGTGCCTGCCGGCGTGTATACCCGTATATCAACGCGGGTTGCTGGTCAAAGGCTCCGTCCTAATAGTCCGGCCACAGCCTAGTCCGGTCTAGATGACTTGATTGAGGTGCTGCGGTGGGTTGTGCTCGAGTCGTGGCTTAATGACATTATACACGCTCGGGAAAAATCGCACCTATCGTATGCTACGTTGATCACTTGATCTTGTCTCTATGGTTCGGTCTATGGTTTGTACCGATGGTGTGTGTATTACGCACGAAATGTACAATTGACCCTGACCTCGGATCAGACGTGATTACCCGCTGAACTTAAGCATATCACTAAGCGGAGGAAAAGAAACTAACAAGGATTCCCCTAGTAACTGCGAGTGAACAGGGATTAGCCCAACACCGAAGCCTGCGGTTAATTGATCGTGAGGCAATGTGGTGTTTAGGTTGGCTTCAGGCATTACTGCTCTACCCCAAGTCCAGCAATGAGTACGGCTTCCCATTCTGGCCCAAAGAGGGTGAAAGGCCCGTGGGGGTAGAGATCAAGTGTGACAGTTCTGCTCTGAGCTACCCTTGGAGTCGGGTTGTTTGTGAATGCAGCCCAAAGTGGGTGGTAGACTCCATCCAAGGCTAAATACTTACACGAGTCCGATAGCAAACAAGTACCGTGAGGGAAAGTTGAAAAGTACTTTGAAGAGAGAGGAAACAGTGCGTGAAACCGTTCAAAGGTAAACAGGTGGAGTTGAACTGCAAGCTCTGGGAATTCAGCTGATGAGTGTGATTTGTGCTTGGGCGTACTGGCCGCCTTCAGTGTCTGTTTAACCGCAGGTGCCTGCCTTTTTGGTGGGTATGTGTGAATCGTTTACATGCGACGCACGCACTGTTGGTGTGAGGGTCTACTTGTCAGTGCACTTTCTCAGGGTGTTCACCACGACCGGCACTGCTGCCTGTCTGCTATGGCCAAACTGATCAGGTCTGATTTTCGTCAGTCTTGGTTGGGTCGGCAGGTGACTCTTTGGCTCATTTATGGGCTGTGAGTGTTACTAGCCGGCTGTAGTGGAGCTGTGCGGTGTGTTGGAGATGGCGGCTTCGCATGCGTGCCTAGACCTTCGGGCTTTGTTGAGTCTGGTCAGCTCGTTACTAGCTTCGGCTGGTCGGCTGATGGCTTGATTTTGTCGCGTTGGCGGTTGCGTGTGTGTTTTGCTTTGGGCCAATAGTCTGTGGTGTAGTGGTAGACGATCCACCTGACCCGTCTTGAAACACGGACCAAGGAGTTTAACATGTGCGCGAGTCATTGGGTGTTACGAAACCCAAAGGCGAAGTGAAGGTAAAGGTTCGGCTTGTCCGGACTGAGGTGAGATCCTGTTGCCTTGCTCATACTTCCCAAGTTGCGAGCAGCGGGCGCATCACCGGCCCGTCCCATGACGTAGACATGTGACCTCGTGTTGTGTGCACCGTCGGGGCGGAGCAAGAGCGTACACGTTGAGACCCGAAAGATGGTGAACTATGCTTGTGAAGGTTGAAGCCAGAGGAAACTCTGGTGGAGGACCGTAGCGATTCTGACGTGCAAATCGATCGTATAACGTGAGTATAGGGGCGAAAGACTAATCGAACTATCTAGTAGCTGGTTCCCTCCGAAGTTTCCCTCAGGATAGCTGGCATTCTGAGAAATAAACAGTTTTATCCGGTAAAGCGAATGATTAGAGGCATTGGGGATAAATCATCCTCAACCTATTCTCAAACTTTAAATGGGTGAGAAGCTTAACTCGCTTAATTGGAGTTTTGCATTGAATGTGAGTGCCAAGTGGGCCATTTTTGGTAAGCAGAACTGGCGCTGTGGGATGAACCAAACGTTCGGTTAAGGTGCCTAACACGACGCTCATGAGA
>OX104032.1:41066607-41071607 GCA_944470205.2 Schistosoma margrebowiei
CAAAAATTGGCTGTCTCGGGCATTTCTATAGGATTTTGCCGCTCGGACTTTCTATAGGAATTTTTGGGTCACATTTTGCTTCATAACTTTTGAATGGCTGGATGGATTTTAACGAGGTTTGCATTTCATTTGTGTAGAATTGCATGATCTATTAAATAAAAAAATAATCAAGAGATTTTATCCATCAGGAAAAAAAATAATCAAATTTTTAATTTTTCAATAGAAAGTCCGAGAGAATTTCAGTTTTTTTATCAAATATTTTTCCCAGCAAATATATAGCAATGTGTTGTAATATTTCAGATAGATATTTGCAAGACAAATCGAATAAAAAAAGAATGAACAAAATCGGTGCAGCCGTTCAAAAGTTATGGCCAAAAGTGTGTTCCAAAAATTGGCTGTCTCGGGCATTTCTATAGGATTTTGCCGCTCGGACTTTCTATAGGAATTTTTGGGTCACATTTTGCTTCATAACTTTTGAATGGCTGGATGGATTTTAACGAGGTTTGCATTTCATTTGTGTAGAATTGCATGATCTATTAAATAAAAAAATAATCAAGAGATTTTATCCATCAGGAAAAAAAATAATCAAATTTTTAATTTTTCAATAGAAAGTCCGAGAGAATTTCAGTTTTTTTATCAAAATATTTTTCCCAGCAAATATATAGCAATGTGTTGTAATATTTCAGATAGATATTTGCAAGACAAATCGAATAAAAAAAGAATGAACAAAATCGGTGCAGCCGTTCAAAAGTTATGGCCAAAAGTGTGTTCCAAAAATTGGCTGTCTCGGGCATTTCTATAGGATTTTGCCGCTCGGACTTTCTATAGGAATTTTTGGGTCACATTTTCTTTAATAACTTTTGAACGGATTAATATTTTTCAATGGGGTTTTTTTTTATTTTACTTATCTCATGGAGTTCTATTCAATGATGTATAATATGTGCACATACACTGAGATTTGTGTTTGACGATTTACACATGCTCTTACTCGCCATGTTATATAGGGATACTACCCCTAACTCAGGGTCTGAAAAGTCGAAAAAATGAAAATTTCGCAAATGCGATAAAATTGATCTTGGTGGTCTAGTTATAGTGTTTCGACATCAGACAATGGGTTTTAAGCGTTATTTAAGCCCTAACGCTTCAGGCTGGGCTACTTCGCTTAATACCCTATACATGTGTTGTATGCAGTATAAGCTATATGGCTATATAGAGCTGAAGGTCTCATATGAGGCTGGAGGTTCGCCATTGTTATTGTGGACAGTTCGGCATTGCTTTGGCAAGTTTTGCTGACTGTTCATACAAAAATTGGTTTGCTGGTTAACTGATTTCATTCATATTGGTGGTTGCTTTTCAGTGTTCCCGAGGGCCATTGTCATTGGGACATTGTTAGGTATGCCGCCATTGCTAACATTAATGAGTTTGACTGTCGTGTAAGCGGAATAGGTCAGCTTTGGCCTGTTCGTGCTGTGCATAATTGATTCACGCGATCATTGATCGGAATAACTATACATGTAATGTTAATGTGTATATGAATGGTGCGAATGGTCCACCAGGGTTCTTGGTACCTGTGTGGTTGCGCCACGGGATTGAGCTGTACTGTTCAGATTGTAGCGTTAAAGCCTGTACGGTGTCTGGTTCCCCTGCTAAACGGGGGCGAGCTGTACTGTTTGGGTTTTTACGTGAAGGTCCGGATGGTGTCTGGTTCTCCTGAAAACCAATGTAAAATTACCCTGGCCCACAAGGGTATATTATATTACTGTGAACAAACTGGTTGATCCTGCCAGTAGTCATATGCTTGTCTCAGAGATTAAGCCATGCATGTCTAAGTACATACCTTAAAACGGTGAAACCGCGAATGGCTCATTAAATCAGCTATGGTTCCTTAGATCGTAAATGCTACATGGATAACTGTAGTAATTCTAGAGCTAATACATGCCTTGAATCCCTGACCCGCAAGGGAACGGGTGCATTTATTAGAACAGAACCAATCGGGTGCGGCTTCGGCTGTGCCTGTTACATTCTGTGATGACTCTGGATAACTTTACTGATCGCAGTCGGCCTTGTGTCGGCGACGGATCTTTCAAATGTCTGCCCTATCAATTTGTTGGTAGGTGATTTGCCTACCATGATGATAACGGGTAACGGGGAATCAGGGTTCGATTCCGGAGAGGGAGCCTGAGAAATGGCTACCACATCCAAGGACGGCAGCAGGCGCGAAAATTACCCACTCCCGGCACGGGGAGGTAGTGACGAAAAATACGGATACGGGACTCAATTGAGGCTCCGTAATTCGAATGAGTACAATTTAAATCCTTTAACGAGGACCAATTGGAGGGCAAGTCTGGTGCCAGCAGCCGCGGTAACTCCAGCTCCAAAAGCGTATATTAAAGTTGCTGCAGTTAAAAAGCTCGTAGTTGGATCTGGGTCGTGCGGTCGCATGCCGCTGCTTGTTCACGGTTTTGGTTACGATCAGGACGTGTTCAGCTCGGTGTAGTGGCTGTGCAGCCTTTCAGCCGTGTCTGTGTTAAACGGGTGCTGGTGGGTTGACGAGTTCGTCTTGTTGACCTGTCGGCATGCTTCCGGATGCCTTTAAACGGGTGTCGGGAGCGGACGGCATCTTTACTTTGAACAAATTTGAGTGCTCAAAGCAGGCCTGTGCGCCTGAAAATTCTTGCATGGAATAATGAAATAGGACTTCGGTTCTATTTTGTTGGTTTTCGGATCCGAAGTAATGGTTAAGAGGGACAGACGGGGGCATTTGTATGGCGGTGTTAGAGGTGAAATTCTGGGATCGCCGCCAGACAAACTACAGCGAAAGCATTTGCCAAGAATGTTTTCATTGATCAGGAGCGAAAGTCAGAGTTTCGAAGACGATCAGATACCGTCGTAGTTCTGACCATAAACGATGCCAACTGACGATCCGCGTTGGTTCTATAATTGACATCGCGGGCAGTCCCCGGGAAACCTTTAAGTCTTTGGGCTCCGGGGGGAGTATGGTTGCAAAGCTGAAACTTAAAGGAATTGACGGAAGGGCACCACCAGGAGTGGAGCCTGCGGTTTAATTCGACTCAACACGGGAAAACTCACCCGGCCCGGACACTGTGAGGATTGACAGATTGATAGCTCTTTCTTGATTCGGTGGATGGTGGTGCATGGCCGTTCTTAGTTGGTGGAGCGATTTGTCTGGTTAATTCCGATAACGAACGAGACTTTAACCTGCTAAATAGTAGACTGGTCCTCTGTGCTCGTTTAGGGCGCGGCTTCTATTGCTTCTTTATGGAGTAGTGTGGTCGTGATCCGGCGGGTGCGGTGCCAGGTTTTACTTCTTAGAGGGACAAGCGGCACACTTAAGTCGCACGAAATTGAGCAATAACAGGTCTGTGATGCCCTTAGATGTCCGGGGCCACACGTGCGCTACAATGACGGTGCCAGCGAGTCTGGAAACCTGGCCCGAAAGGGTTGGGCAAACTGTTTCATCACCGTCGTGACTGGGATCGGGGCTTGCAATTATTCCCCGTGAACGAGGAATTCCTGGTAAGTGCAAGTCATAAGCTTGCGCTGATTACGTCCCTGCCCTTTGTACACACCGCCCGTCGCTACTACCGATTGAATGGTTTAGTGAGGTCGTTGGATTGGTGTCGTTGTAGTGGCGTTGCCGCTCGACTGATGCTGAGAAGATGACCTAATTTGACTATTTAGAGGAAGTAAAAGTCGTAACAAGGTTTCCGTAGGTGAACCTGCGGAAGGATCATTAACATAACCCAAAAATATATAATAATGCATGCACCTGGCTTCGTGCTGGGCTGTATGTACCCTGGCTCGGTGGTTATTACCCTGGGCTCCAGTGGTTGAATATGGCATGCACCTGGCTTCGTGCTGGGCTGTATGTACCCTGGCTCGGTGGTTATTACCCTGGGCTCCAGTGGTTGAATATGGCATGCACCTGGCTTCGTGCTGGGCTGTATGTACCCTGGCTTGGTGGTTATTACCTCAGGCTCCAGTGGTTATTATTTTCTTGACCGGGGTACCTAGCCTGTCGTATGCCCTGATGGTGTTCTCGTAACTTTCGGGTTGCCTGATCTGCCAAGGGCGATGGGACAGTGCATGATATTGTTGTGTGCTAGGTTCAAAGAGAATTGTATGCTATATGCATGCAAATCCGGCCCGTTATTGTTCCTATTTCAAACTTTTACACTGTTGAAGCGATCCGGTTTGGCTTGCCATTCACGGGTTTGCTGCCTGGCATGCACCTGGCTTCGTGCTGGACTGCATGTACGCTGGCCTAGCGGTAAATATCCTGGGCTGCAGCGTTAACCATTAGTTCTATGCATTTGGGAAACCAATGTATGGGATTATTGGCGTACAACTTTGAGCGGTGGATCACTCGGCTCGTGTGTCGATGAAGAGTGCAGCCAACTGTGTGAATTAATGTGAACTGCATACTGCTTTGAACATCGACATCTTGAACGCATATTGCGGCTACGGGATATCCTGTGGCCACGCCTGTCCGAGGGTCGGCTTTACATCTATCACGGCGCACATTGAGTCGTGGATTGGGCGAGTGCCTGCCGGCGTGTATACCCGTATATCAACGCGGGTTGCTGGTCAAAGGCTCCGTCCTAATAGTCCGGCCACAGCCTAGTCCGGTCTAGATGACTTGATTGAGGTGCTGCGGTGGGTTGTGCTCGAGTCGTGGCTTAATGACATTATACACGCTCGGGAAAAATCGCACCTATCGTATGCTACGTTGATCACTTGATCTTGTCTCTATGGTTCGGTCTATGGTTTGTACCGATGGTGTGTGTATTACGCACGAAATGTACAATTGACCCTGACCTCGGATCAGACGTGATTACCCGCTGAACTTAAGCATATCACTAAGCGGAGGAAAAGAAACTAACAAGGATTCCCCTAGTAACTGCGAGTGAACAGGGATTAGCCCAACACCGAAGCCTGCGGTTAATTGATCGTGAGGCAATGTGGTGTTTAGGTTGGCT
>OX104032.1:41076607-41086607 GCA_944470205.2 Schistosoma margrebowiei
AAGTGGATGGATTTTAAAGGGGTTTTGATTTCATTTATGTAGAATTGCATGATCTATTAAATAAAAAAATAATCAAGAGATTTTATCCATCAGGAAAAAAAATAATCAAATTTTTAATTTTTCAATAGAAAGTCCGAGAGAATTTCAGTTTTTTTATCAAAATATTTTTCCCAGCAATATATAGCAATGTGTTGTAATATTTCAGATAGATATTTGCAAGACAAATCGAATAAAAAAAGAATGAACAAAATCGGTGCAGCCGTTCAAAAGTTATGGCCAAAAGTGTGTTCCAAAAATTGGCTGTCTCGGGCATTTCTATAGGATTTTGCCGCTCGGACTTTCTATAGGAATTTTTGGAACACACTTTTGGCCATAACTTTTGAACGGCTGGATGGATTTTAACGAGGTTTGCATTTCATTTGTGTAGAATTGCATGATCTATTAAATAAAAAAATAATCAAGAGATTTTATCCATCAGGAAAAAAAATAATCAAATTTTTAATTTTTCAATAGAAAGTCCGAGAGAATTTCAGTTTTTTTATCAAAATATTTTTCCCAGCAAATATATAGCAATGTGTTGTAATATTTCAGATAGATATTTGCAAGACAAATCGAATAAAAAAAGAATGAACAAAATCGGTGCAGCCGTTCAAAAGTTATGGCCAAAAGTGTGTTCCAAAAATTGGCTGGCTCGGGCATTTCTATAGGATTTTGCCGCTCGGACTTTCTATAGGAATTTTTGGGTCACATTTTGCTTCATAACTTTTGAATGGCTGGATGGATTTTAACGAGGTTTGCATTTCATTTGTGTAGAATTGCATGATCTATTAAATAAAAAAATAATCAAGAGATTTTATCCATCAGGAAAAAAAATAATCAAATTTTTAATTTTTCAATAGAAAGTCCGAGAGAATTTCAGTTTTTTTATCAAAATATTTTTCCCAGCAAATATATAGCAATGTGTTGTAATATTTCAGATAGATATTTGCAAGACAAATCGAATAAAAAAAGAATGAACAAAATCGGTGCAGCCGTTCAAAAGTTATGGCCAAAAGTGTGTTCCAAAAATTGGCTGTCTCGGGCATTTCTATAGGATTTTGCCGCTCGGACTTTCTATAGGAAATTTTGGGTCACATTTTGCTTCATAACTTTTGAATGGCTGGATGGATTTTAACGAGGTTTGCATTTCATTTGTGTAGAATTGCATGATCTATTAAATAAAAAAATAATCAAGAGATTTTATCCATCAGGAAAAAAAATAATCAAATTTTTAATTTTTCAATAGAAAGTCCGAGAGAATTTCAGTTTTTTTATCAAAATATTTTTCCCAGCAAATATATAGCAATGTGTTGTAATATTTCAGATAGATATTTGCAAGACAAATCGAATAAAAAAAGAATGAACAAAATCGGTGCAGCCGTTCAAAAGTTATGGCCAAAAGTGTGTTCCAAAAATTGGCTGTCTCGGGCATTTCTATAGGATTTTGCCGCTCGGACTTTCTATAGGAATTTTTGGGTCACATTTTCTTTAATAACTTTTGAACGGATTAATATTTTTCAATGGGGTTTTTTTTATTTTACTTATCTCATGGAGTTCTATTCAATGATGTATAATATGTGCACATACACTGAGATTTGTGTTTGACGATTTACACATGCTCTTACTCGCCATGTTATATAGGGATACTACCCCTAACTCAGGGTCTGAAAAGTCGAAAAAATGAAAATTTCGCAAATGCGATAAAATTGATCTTGGTGGTCTAGTTATAGTGTTTCGACATCAGACAATGGGTTTTAAGCGTTATTTAAGCCCTAACGCTTCAGGCTGGGCTACTTCGCTTAATACCCTATACATGTGTTGTATGCAGTATAAGCTATATGGCTATATAGAGCTGAAGGTCTCATATGAGGCTGGAGGTTCGCCATTGTTATTGTGGACAGTTCGGCATTGCTTTGGCAAGTTTTGCTGACTGTTCATACAAAAATTGGTTTGCTGGTTAACTGATTTCATTCATATTGGTGGTTGCTTTTCAGTGTTCCCGAGGGCCATTGTCATTGGGACATTGTTAGGTATGCCGCCATTGCTAACATTAATGAGTTTGACTGTCGTGTAAGCGGAATAGGTCAGCTTTGGCCTGTTCGTGCTGTGCATAATTGATTCACGCGATCATTGATCGGAATAACTATACATGTAATGTTAATGTGTATATGAATGGTGCGAATGGTCCACCAGGGTTCTTGGTACCTGTGTGGTTGCGCCACGGGATTGAGCTGTACTGTTCAGATTGTAGCGTTAAAGCCTGTACGGTGTCTGGTTCCCCTGCTAAACGGGGTCGAGCTGTACTGTTTGGGTTTTTACGTGAAGGTCCGGATGGTGTCTGGTTCTCCTGAAAACCAATGTAAAATTACCCTGGCCCACAAGGGTATATTATATTACTGTGAACAAACTGGTTGATCCTGCCAGTAGTCATATGCTTGTCTCAGAGATTAAGCCATGCATGTCTAAGTACATACCTTAAAACGGTGAAACCGCGAATGGCTCATTAAATCAGCTATGGTTCCTTAGATCGTAAATGCTACATGGATAACTGTAGTAATTCTAGAGCTAATACATGCCTTGAATCCCTGACCCGCAAGGGAACGGGTGCATTTATTAGAACAGAACCAATCGGGTGCGGCTTCGGCTGTGCCTGTTACATTCTGTGATGACTCTGGATAACTTTACTGATCGCAGTCGGCCTTGTGTCGGCGACGGATCTTTCAAATGTCTGCCCTATCAATTTGTTGGTAGGTGATTTGCCTACCATGATGATAACGGGTAACGGGGAATCAGGGTTCGATTCCGGAGAGGGAGCCTGAGAAATGGCTACCACATCCAAGGACGGCAGCAGGCGCGAAAATTACCCACTCCCGGCACGGGGAGGTAGTGACGAAAAATACGGATACGGGACTCAATTGAGGCTCCGTAATTCGAATGAGTACAATTTAAATCCTTTAACGAGGACCAATTGGAGGGCAAGTCTGGTGCCAGCAGCCGCGGTAACTCCAGCTCCAAAAGCGTATATTAAAGTTGCTGCAGTTAAAAAGCTCGTAGTTGGATCTGGGTCGTGCGGTCGCATGCCGCTGCTTGTTCACGGTTTTGGTTACGATCAGGACGTGTTCAGCTCGGTGTAGTGGCTGTGCAGCCTTTCAGCCGTGTCTGTGTTAAACGGGTGCTGGTGGGTTGACGAGTTCGTCTTGTTGACCTGTCGGCATGCTTCCGGATGCCTTTAAACGGGTGTCGGGAGCGGACGGCATCTTTACTTTGAACAAATTTGAGTGCTCAAAGCAGGCCTGTGCGCCTGAAAATTCTTGCATGGAATAATGAAATAGGACTTCGGTTCTATTTTGTTGGTTTTCGGATCCGAAGTAATGGTTAAGAGGGACAGACGGGGGCATTTGTATGGCGGTGTTAGAGGTGAAATTCTGGGATCGCCGCCAGACAAACTACAGCGAAAGCATTTGCCAAGAATGTTTTCATTGATCAGGAGCGAAAGTCAGAGTTTCGAAGACGATCAGATACCGTCGTAGTTCTGACCATAAACGATGCCAACTGACGATCCGCGTTGGTTCTATAATTGACATCGCGGGCAGTCCCCGGGAAACCTTTAAGTCTTTGGGCTCCGGGGGGAGTATGGTTGCAAAGCTGAAACTTAAAGGAATTGACGGAAGGGCACCACCAGGAGTGGAGCCTGCGGTTTAATTCGACTCAACACGGGAAAACTCACCCGGCCCGGACACTGTGAGGATTGACAGATTGATAGCTCTTTCTTGATTCGGTGGATGGTGGTGCATGGCCGTTCTTAGTTGGTGGAGCGATTTGTCTGGTTAATTCCGATAACGAACGAGACTTTAACCTGCTAAATAGTAGACTGGTCCTCTGTGCTCGTTTAGGGCGCGGCTTCTATTGCTTCTTTATGGAGTAGTGTGGTCGTGATCCGGCGGGTGCGGTGCCAGTTTTTACTTCTTAGAGGGACAAGCGGCACACTTAAGTCGCACGAAATTGAGCAATAACAGGTCTGTGATGCCCTTAGATGTCCGGGGCCACACGTGCGCTACAATGACGGTGCCAGCGAGTCTGGAAACCTGGCCCGAAAGGGTTGGGCAAACTGTTTCATCACCGTCGTGACTGGGATCGGGGCTTGCAATTATTCCCCGTGAACGAGGAATTCCTGGTAAGTGCAAGTCATAAGCTTGCGCTGATTACGTCCCTGCCCTTTGTACACACCGCCCGTCGCTACTACCGATTGAATGGTTTAGTGAGGTCGTTGGATTGGTGTCGTTGTAGTGGCGTTGCCGCTCGACTGATGCTGAGAAGATGACCTAATTTGACTATTTAGAGGAAGTAAAAGTCGTAACAAGGTTTCCGTAGGTGAACCTGCGGAAGGATCATTAACATAACCCAAAAATATATAATAATGCATGCACCTGGCTTCGTGCTGGGCTGTATGTACCCTGGCTCGGTGGTTATTACCCTGGGCTCCAGTGGTTGAATATGGCATGCACCTGGCTTCGTGCTGGGCTGTATGTACCCTGGCTCGGTGGTTATTACCCTGGGCTCCAGTGGTTGAATATGGCATGCACCTGGCTTCGTGCTGGGCTGTATGTACCCTGGCTTGGTGGTTATTACCTCAGGCTCCAGTGGTTATTATTTTCTTGACCGGGGTACCTAGCCTGTCGTATGCCCTGATGGTGTTCTCGTAACTTTCGGGTTGCCTGATCTGCCAAGGGCGATGGGACAGTGCATGATATTGTTGTGTGCTAGGTTCAAAGAGAATTGTATGCTATATGCATGCAAATCCGCCCCGTGATTGTTCCTATTTCAAACTTTTACACTGTTGAAGCGATCCGGTTTGGCTTGCCATTCACGGGTTTGCTGCCTGGCATGCACCTGGCTTCGTGCTGGACTGCATGTACGCTGGCCTAGCGGTAAATATCCTGGGCTGCAGCGTTAACCATTAGTTCTATGCATTTGGGAAACCAATGTATGGGATTATTGGCGTACAACTTTGAGCGGTGGATCACTCGGCTCGTGTGTCGATGAAGAGTGCAGCCAACTGTGTGAATTAATGTGAACTGCATACTGCTTTGAACATCGACATCTTGAACGCATATTGCGGCTACGGGATATCCTGTGGCCACGCCTGTCCGAGGGTCGGCTTTACATCTATCACGGCGCACATTGAGTCGTGGATTGGGCGAGTGCCTGCCGGCGTGTATACCCGTATATCAACGCGGGTTGCTGGTCAAAGGCTCCGTCCTAATAGTCCGGCCACAGGCCTAGTCCGGTCTAGATGACTTGATTGAGGTGCTGCGGTGGGTTGTGCTCGAGTCGTGGCTTAATGACATTATACACGCTCGGGAAAAATCGCACCTATCGTATGCTACGTTGATCACTTGATCTTGTCTCTATGGTTCGGTCTATGGTTTGTACCGATGGTGTGTGTATTACGCACGAAATGTACAATTGACCCTGACCTCGGATCAGACGTGATTACCCGCTGAACTTAAGCATATCACTAAGCGGAGGAAAAGAAACTAACAAGGATTCCCCTAGTAACTGCGAGTGAACAGGGATTAGCCCAACACCGAAGCCTGCGGTTAATTGATCGTGAGGCAATGTGGTGTTTAGGTTGGCTTCAGGCATTACTGCTCTACCCCAAGTCCAGCAATGAGTACGGCTTCCCATTCTGGCCCAAAGAGGGTGAAAGGCCCGTGGGGGTAGAGATCAAGTGTGACAGTTCTGCTCTGAGCTACCCTTGGAGTCGGGTTGTTTGTGAATGCAGCCCAAAGTGGGTGGTAGACTCCATCCAAGGCTAAATACTTACACGAGTCCGATAGCAAACAAGTACCGTGAGGGAAAGTTGAAAAGTACTTTGAAGAGAGAGTAAACAGTGCGTGAAACCGTTCAAAGGTAAACAGGTGGAGTTGAACTGCAAGCTCTGGGAATTCAGCTGATGAGTGTGATTTGTGCTTGGGCATACTGGCTGTGCCTGTTACATTCTGTGATGACTCTGGATAACTTTACTGATCGCAGTCGGCCTTGTGTCGGCGACGGATCTTTCAAATGTCTGCCCTATCAATTTGTTGGTAGGTGATTTGCCTACCATGATGATAACGGGTAACGGGGAATCAGGGTTCGATTCCGGAGAGGGAGCCTGAGAAATGGCTACCACATCCAAGGACGGCAGCAGGCGCGAAAATTACCCACTCCCGGCACGGGGAGGTAGTGACGAAAAATACGGATACGGGACTCAATTGAGGCTCCGTAATTCGAATGAGTACAATTTAAATCCTTTAACGAGGACCAATTGGAGGGCAAGTCTGGTGCCAGCAGCCGCGGTAACTCCAGCTCCAAAAGCGTATATTAAAGTTGCTGCAGTTAAAAAGCTCGTAGTTGGATCTGGGTCGTGCGGTCGCATGCCGCTGCTTGTTCACGGTTTTGGTTACGATCAGGACGTGTTCAGCTCGGTGTAGTGGCTGTGCAGCCTTTCAGCCGTGTCTGTGTTAAACGGGTGCTGGTGGGTTGACGAGTTCGTCTTGTTGACCTGTCGGCATGCTTCCGGATGCCTTTAAACGGGTGTCGGGAGCGGACGGCATCTTTACTTTGAACAAATTTGAGTGCTCAAAGCAGGCCTGTGCGCCTGAAAATTCTTGCATGGAATAATGAAATAGGACTTCGGTTCTATTTTGTTGGTTTTCGGATCCGAAGTAATGGTTAAGAGGGACAGACGGGGGCATTTGTATGGCGGTGTTAGAGGTGAAATTCTGGGATCGCCGCCAGACAAACTACAGCGAAAGCATTTGCCAAGAATGTTTTCATTGATCAGGAGCGAAAGTCAGAGTTTCGAAGACGATCAGATACCGTCGTAGTTCTGACCATAAACGATGCCAACTGACGATCCGCGTTGGTTCTATAATTGACATCGCGGGCAGTCCCCGGGAAACCTTTAAGTCTTTGGGCTCCGGGGGGAGTATGGTTGCAAAGCTGAAACTTAAAGGAATTGACGGAAGGGCACCACCAGGAGTGGAGCCTGCGGTTTAATTCGACTCAACACGGGAAAACTCACCCGGCCCGGACACTGTGAGGATTGACAGATTGATAGCTCTTTCTTGATTCGGTGGATGGTGGTGCATGGCCGTTCTTAGTTGGTGGAGCGATTTGTCTGGTTAATTCCGATAACGAACGAGACTTTAACCTGCTAAATAGTAGACTGGTCCTCTGTGCTCGTTTAGGGCGCGGCTTCTATTGCTTCTTTATGGAGTAGTGTGGTCGTGATCCGGCGGGTGCGGTGCCAGTTTTTACTTCTTAGAGGGACAAGCGGCACACTTAAGTCGCACGAAATTGAGCAATAACAGGTCTGTGATGCCCTTAGATGTCCGGGGCCACACGTGCGCTACAATGACGGTGCCAGCGAGTCTGGAAACCTGGCCCGAAAGGGTTGGGCAAACTGTTTCATCACCGTCGTGACTGGGATCGGGGCTTGCAATTATTCCCCGTGAACGAGGAATTCCTGGTAAGTGCAAGTCATAAGCTTGCGCTGATTACGTCCCTGCCCTTTGTACACACCGCCCGTCGCTACTACCGATTGAATGGTTTAGTGAGGTCGTTGGATTGGTGTCGTTGTAGTGGCGTTGCCGCTCGACTGATGCTGAGAAGATGACCTAATTTGACTATTTAGAGGAAGTAAAAGTCGTAACAAGGTTTCCGTAGGTGAACCTGCGGAAGGATCATTAACATAACCCAAAAATATATAATAATGCATGCACCTGGCTTCGTGCTGGGCTGTATGTACCCTGGCTCGGTGGTTATTACCCTGGGCTCCAGTGGTTGAATATGGCATGCACCTGGCTTCGTGCTGGGCTGTATGTACCCTGGCTCGGTGGTTATTACCCTGGGCTCCAGTGGTTGAATATGGCATGCACCTGGCTTCGTGCTGGGCTGTATGTACCCTGGCTTGGTGGTTATTACCTCAGGCTCCAGTGGTTATTATTTTCTTGACCGGGGTACCTAGCCTGTCGTATGCCCTGATGGTGTTCTCGTAACTTTCGGGTTGCCTGATCTGCCAAGGGCGATGGGACAGTGCATGATATTGTTGTGTGCTAGGTTCAAAGAGAATTGTATGCTATATGCATGCAAATCCGCCCCGTTATTGTTCCTATTTCAAACTTTTACACTGTTGAAGCGATCCGGTTTGGCTTGCCATTCACGGGTTTGCTGCCTGGCATGCACCTGGCTTCGTGCTGGACTGCATGTACGCTGGCCTAGCGGTAAATATCCTGGGCTGCAGCGTTAACCATTAGTTCTATGCATTTGGGAAACCAATGTATGGGATTATTGGCGTACAACTTTGAGCGGTGGATCACTCGGCTCGTGTGTCGATGAAGAGTGCAGCCAACTGTGTGAATTAATGTGAACTGCATACTGCTTTGAACATCGACATCTTGAACGCATATTGCGGCTACGGGATATCCTGTGGCCACGCCTGTCCGAGGGTCGGCTTTACATCTATCACGGCGCACATTGAGTCGTGGATTGGGCGAGTGCCTGCCGGCGTGTATACCCGTATATCAACGCGGGTTGCTGGTCAAAGGCTCCGTCCTAATAGTCCGGCCACAGCCTAGTCCGGTCTAGATGACTTGATTGAGGTGCTGCGGTGGGTTGTGCTCGAGTCGTGGCTTAATGACATTATACACGCTCGGGAAAAATCGCACCTATCGTATGCTACGTTGATCACTTGATCTTGTCTCTATGGTTCGGTCTATGGTTTGTACCGATGGTGTGTGTATTACGCACGAAATGTACAATTGACCCTGACCTCGGATCAGACGTGATTACCCGCTGAACTTAAGCATATCACTAAGCGGAGGAAAAGAAACTAACAAGGATTCCCCTAGTAACTGCGAGTGAACAGGGATTAGCCCAACACCGAAGCCTGCGGTTAATTGATCGTGAGGCAATGTGGTGTTTAGGTTGGCTTCAGGCATTACTGCTCTACCCCAAGTCCAGCAATGAGTACGGCTTCCCATTCTGGCCCAAAGAGGGTGAAAGGCCCGTGGGGGTAGAGATCAAGTGTGACAGTTCTGCTCTGAGCTACCCTTGGAGTCGGGTTGTTTGTGAATGCAGCCCAAAGTGGGTGGTAGACTCCATCCAAGGCTAAATACTTACACGAGTCCGATAGCAAACAAGTACCGTGAGGGAAAGTTGAAAAGTACTTTGAAGAGAGAGTAAACAGTGCGTGAAACCGTTCAAAGGTAAACAGGTGGAGTTGAACTGCAAGCTCTGGGAATTCAGCTGATGAGTGTGATTTGTGCTTGGGCATACTGGCCGCCTTCAGTGTCTGTTTAACCGCAGGTGCCTGCCTTTTTGGTGGGTATGTGTGAATCGTTTACATGCGACGCACGCACTGTTGGTGTGAGGGTCTACTTGTCAGTGCACTTTCTCAGGGTGTTCACCACGACCGGCACTGCTGCCTGTCTGCTATGGCCAAACTGATCAGGTCTGATTTTCGTCAGTCTTGGTTGGGTCGGCAGGTGACTCTTGGGCTCATTTATGGGCTGTGAGTGTTACTAGCCGGCTGTAGTGGAGCTGTGCGGTGTGTTGGAGATGGCGGCTTCGCATGCGTGCCTAGACCTTCGGGCTTTGTTGAGTCTGGTCAGCTCGTTACTAGCTTCGGCTGGTCGGCTGATGGCTTGATTTTGTCGCGTTGGCGGTTGCGTGTGTGTTTTGCTTTGGGCCAATAGTCTGTGGTGTAGTGGTAGACGATCCACCTGACCCGTCTTGAAACACGGACCAAGGAGTTTAACATGTGCGCGAGTCATTGGGTGTTACGAAACCCAAAGGCGAAGTGAAGGTAAAGGTTCGGCTTGTCCGGACTGAGGTGAGATCCTGTTGCCTTGCTCATACTTCCCAAGTTGCGAGCAGCGGGCGCATCACCGGCCCGTCCCATGACGTAGACATG
>OX104032.1:41091607-41096607 GCA_944470205.2 Schistosoma margrebowiei
TTTGCAAGACAAATCGAATAAAAAAAGAATGAACAAAATCGGTGCAGCCGTTCAAAAGTTATGGCCAAAAGTGTGTTCCAAAAATTGGCTGTCTCGGGCATTTCTATAGGATTTTGCCGCTCGGACTTTCTATAGGAATTTTTGGGTCACATTTTGCTTCATAACTTTTGAATGGCTGGATGGATTTTAACGAGGTTTGCATTTCATTTGTGTAGAATTGCATGATCTATTAAATAAAAAAATAATCAAGAGATTTTATCCATCAGGAAAAAAAAATAATCAAATTTTTAATTTTTCAATAGAAAGTCCGAGAGAATTTCAGTTTTTTTATCAAAATATTTTTCCCAGCAAATATATAGCAATGTGTTGTAATATTTCAGATAGATATTTGCAAGACAAATCGAATAAAAAAAGAATGAACAAAATCGGTGCAGCCGTTCAAAAGTTATGGCCAAAAGTGTGTTCCAAAAATTGGCTGTCTCGGGCATTTCTATAGGAATTTGCCGCTCGGACTTTCTATAGGAATTTTTGGGTCACATTTTCTTTAATAACTTTTGAACGGATTAATATTTTTCAATGGGGTTTTTTTTATTTTACTTATCTCATGGAGTTCTATTCAATGATGTATAATATGTGCACATACACTGAGATTTGTGTTTGACGATTTACACATGCTCTTACTCGCCATGTTATATAGGGATACTACCCCTAACTCAGGGTCTGAAAAGTCGAAAAAATGAAAATTTCGCAAATGCGATAAAATTGATCTTGGTGGTCTAGTTATAGTGTTTCGACATCAGACAATGGGTTTTAAGCGTTATTTAAGCCCTAACGCTTCAGGCTGGGCTACTTCGCTTAATACCCTATACATGTGTTGTATGCAGTATAAGCTATATGGCTATATAGAGCTGAAGGTCTCATATGAGGCTGGAGGTTCGCCATTGTTATTGTGGACAGTTCGGCATTGCTTTGGCAAGTTTTGCTGACTGTTCATACAAAAATTGGTTTGCTGGTTAACTGATTTCATTCATATTGGTGGTTGCTTTTCAGTGTTCCCGAGGGCCATTGTCATTGGGACATTGTTAGGTATGCCGCCATTGCTAACATTAATGAGTTTGACTGTCGTGTAAGCGGAATAGGTCAGCTTTGGCCTGTTCGTGCTGTGCATAATTGATTCACGCGATCATTGATCGGAATAACTATACATGTAATGTTAATGTGTATATGAATGGTGCGAATGGTCCACCAGGGTTCTTGGTACCTGTGTGGTTGCGCCACGGGATTGAGCTGTACTGTTCAGATTGTAGCGTTAAAGCCTGTACGGTGTCTGGTTCCCCTGCTAAACGGGGTCGAGCTGTACTGTTTGGGTTTTTACGTGAAGGTCCGGATGGTGTCTGGTTCTCCTGAAAACCAATGTAAAATTACCCTGGCCCACAAGGGTATATTATATTACTGTGAACAAACTGGTTGATCCTGCCAGTAGTCATATGCTTGTCTCAGAGATTAAGCCATGCATGTCTAAGTACATACCTTAAAACGGTGAAACCGCGAATGGCTCATTAAATCAGCTATGGTTCCTTAGATCGTAAATGCTACATGGATAACTGTAGTAATTCTAGAGCTAATACATGCCTTGAATCCCTGACCCGCAAGGGAACGGGTGCATTTATTAGAACAGAACCAATCGGGTGCGGCTTCGGCTGTGCCTGTTACATTCTGTGATGACTCTGGATAACTTTACTGATCGCAGTCGGCCTTGTGTCGGCGACGGATCTTTCAAATGTCTGCCCTATCAATTTGTTGGTAGGTGATTTGCCTACCATGATGATAACGGGTAACGGGGAATCAGGGTTCGATTCCGGAGAGGGAGCCTGAGAAATGGCTACCACATCCAAGGACGGCAGCAGGCGCGAAAATTACCCACTCCCGGCACGGGGAGGTAGTGACGAAAAATACGGATACGGGACTCAATTGAGGCTCCGTAATTCGAATGAGTACAATTTAAATCCTTTAACGAGGACCAATTGGAGGGCAAGTCTGGTGCCAGCAGCCGCGGTAACTCCAGCTCCAAAAGCGTATATTAAAGTTGCTGCAGTTAAAAAGCTCGTAGTTGGATCTGGGTCGTGCGGTCGCATGCCGCTGCTTGTTCACGGTTTTGGTTACGATCAGGACGTGTTCAGCTCGGTGTAGTGGCTGTGCAGCCTTTCAGCCGTGTCTGTGTTAAACGGGTGCTGGTGGGTTGACGAGTTCGTCTTGTTGACCTGTCGGCATGCTTCCGGATGCCTTTAAACGGGTGTCGGGAGCGGACGGCATCTTTACTTTGAACAAATTTGAGTGCTCAAAGCAGGCCTGTGCGCCTGAAAATTCTTGCATGGAATAATGAAATAGGACTTCGGTTCTATTTTGTTGGTTTTCGGATCCGAAGTAATGGTTAAGAGGGACAGACGGGGGCATTTGTATGGCGGTGTTAGAGGTGAAATTCTGGGATCGCCGCCAGACAAACTACAGCGAAAGCATTTGCCAAGAATGTTTTCATTGATCAGGAGCGAAAGTCAGAGTTTCGAAGACGATCAGATACCGTCGTAGTTCTGACCATAAACGATGCCAACTGACGATCCGCGTTGGTTCTATAATTGACATCGCGGGCAGTCCCCGGGAAACCTTTAAGTCTTTGGGCTCCGGGGGGAGTATGGTTGCAAAGCTGAAACTTAAAGGAATTGACGGAAGGGCACCACCAGGAGTGGAGCCTGCGGTTTAATTCGACTCAACACGGGAAAACTCACCCGGCCCGGACACTGTGAGGATTGACAGATTGATAGCTCTTTCTTGATTCGGTGGATGGTGGTGCATGGCCGTTCTTAGTTGGTGGAGCGATTTGTCTGGTTAATTCCGATAACGAACGAGACTTTAACCTGCTAAATAGTAGACTGGTCCTCTGTGCTCGTTTAGGGCGCGGCTTCTATTGCTTCTTTATGGAGTAGTGTGGTCGTGATCCGGCGGGTGCGGTGCCAGTTTTTACTTCTTAGAGGGACAAGCGGCACACTTAAGTCGCACGAAATTGAGCAATAACAGGTCTGTGATGCCCTTAGATGTCCGGGGCCACACGTGCGCTACAATGACGGTGCCAGCGAGTCTGGAAACCTGGCCCGAAAGGGTTGGGCAAACTGTTTCATCACCGTCGTGACTGGGATCGGGGCTTGCAATTATTCCCCGTGAACGAGGAATTCCTGGTAAGTGCAAGTCATAAGCTTGCGCTGATTACGTCCCTGCCCTTTGTACACACCGCCCGTCGCTACTACCGATTGAATGGTTTAGTGAGGTCGTTGGATTGGTGTCGTTGTAGTGGCGTTGCCGCTCGACTGATGCTGAGAAGATGACCTAATTTGACTATTTAGAGGAAGTAAAAGTCGTAACAAGGTTTCCGTAGGTGAACCTGCGGAAGGATCATTAACATAACCCAAAAATATATAATAATGCATGCACCTGGCTTCGTGCTGGGCTGTATGTACCCTGGCTCGGTGGTTATTACCCTGGGCTCCAGTGGTTGAATATGGCATGCACCTGGCTTCGTGCTGGGCTGTATGTACCCTGGCTCGGTGGTTATTACCCTGGGCTCCAGTGGTTGAATATGGCATGCACCTGGCTTCGTGCTGGGCTGTATGTACCCTGGCTTGGTGGTTATTACCTCAGGCTCCAGTGGTTATTATTTTCTTGACCGGGGTACCTAGCCTGTCGTATGCCCTGATGGTGTTCTCGTAACTTTCGGGTTGCCTGATCTGCCAAGGGCGATGGGACAGTGCATGATATTGTTGTGTGCTAGGTTCAAAGAGAATTGTATGCTATATGCATGCAAATCCGCCCCGTTATTGTTCCTATTTCAAACTTTTACACTGTTGAAGCGATCCGGTTTGGCTTGCCATTCACGGGTTTGCTGCCTGGCATGCACCTGGCTTCGTGCTGGACTGCATGTACGCTGGCCTAGCGGTAAATATCCTGGGCTGCAGCGTTAACCATTAGTTCTATGCATTTGGGAAACCAATGTATGGGATTATTGGCGTACAACTTTGAGCGGTGGATCACTCGGCTCGTGTGTCGATGAAGAGTGCAGCCAACTGTGTGAATTAATGTGAACTGCATACTGCTTTGAACATCGACATCTTGAACGCATATTGCGGCTACGGGATATCCTGTGGCCACGCCTGTCCGAGGGTCGGCTTTACATCTATCACGGCGCACATTGAGTCGTGGATTGGGCGAGTGCCTGCCGGCGTGTATACCCGTATATCAACGCGGGTTGCTGGTCAAAGGCTCCGTCCTAATAGTCCGGCCACAGCCTAGTCCGGTCTAGATGACTTGATTGAGGTGCTGCGGTGGGTTGTGCTCGAGTCGTGGCTTAATGACATTATACACGCTCGGGAAAAATCGCACCTATCGTATGCTACGTTGATCACTTGATCTTGTCTCTATGGTTCGGTCTATGGTTTGTACCGATGGTGTGTGTATTACGCACGAAATGTACAATTGACCCTGACCTCGGATCAGACGTGATTACCCGCTGAACTTAAGCATATCACTAAGCGGAGGAAAAGAAACTAACAAGGATTCCCCTAGTAACTGCGAGTGAACAGGGATTAGCCCAACACCGAAGCCTGCGGTTAATTGATCGTGAGGCAATGTGGTGTTTAGGTTGGCTTCAGGCATTACTGCTCTACCCCAAGTCCAGCAATGAGTACGGCTTCCCATTCTGGCCCAAAGAGGGTGAAAGGCCCGTGGGGGTAGAGATCAAGTGTGACAGTTCTGCTCTGAGCTACCCTTGGAGTCGGGTTGTTTGTGAATGCAGCCCAAAGTGGGTGGTAGACTCCATCCAAGGCTAAATACTTACACGAGTCCGATAGCAAACAAGTACCGTGAGGGAAAGTTGAAAAGTACTTTGAAGAGAGAGTAAACAGTGCGTGAAACCGTTCAAAGGTAAACAGGTGGAGTTGAACTGCAAGCTCTGG
>OX104032.1:41101607-41106607 GCA_944470205.2 Schistosoma margrebowiei
TTTTGCCGCTCGGACTTTCTATAGGAATTTTTGGGTCACATTTTGCTTCATAACTTTTGAATGGCTGGATGGATTTTAACGAGGTTTGCATTTCATTTGTGTAGAATTGCATGATCTATTAAATAAAAAAATAATCAAGAGATTTTATCCATCAGGAAAAAAAATAATCAAATTTTTAATTTTTCAATAGAAAGTCCGAGAGAATTTCAGTTTTTTTATCAAAATATTTTTCCCAGCAAATATATAGCAATGTGTTGTAATATTTCAGATAGATATTTGCAAGACAAATCGAATAAAAAAAGAATGAACAAAATCGGTGCAGCCGTTCAAAAGTTATGGCCAAAAGTGTGTTCCAAAAATTGGCTGTCTCGGGCATTTCTATAGGATTTTGCCGCTCGGACTTTCTATAGGAATTTTTGGGTCACATTTTGCTTCATAACTTTTGAATGGCTGGATGGATTTTAACGAGGTTTGCATTTCATTTGTGTAGAATTGCATGATCTATTAAATAAAAAAATAATCAAGAGATTTTATCCATCAGGAAAAAAAATAATCAAATTTTTAATTTTTCAATAGAAAGTCCGAGAGAATTTCAGTTTTTTTTATCAAAATATTTTTCCCAGCAAATATATAGCAATGTGTTGTAATATTTCAGATAGATATTTGCAAGACAAATCGAATAAAAAAAGAATGAACAAAATCGGTGCAGCCGTTCAAAAGTTATGGCCAAAAGTGTGTTCCAAAAATTGGCTGTCTCGGGCATTTCTATAGGATTTTGCCGCTCGGACTTTCTATAGGAATTTTTGGGTCACATTTTGCTTCATAACTTTTGAATGGCTGGATGGATTTTAACGAGGTTTGCATTTCATTTGTGTAGAATTGCATGATCTATTAAATAAAAAAATAATCAAGAGATTTTTCCATCAGGAAAAAAATAATCAAATTTTTAATTTTTCAATAGAAAGTCCGAGAGAATTTCAGTTTTTTTATCAAAATATTTTCCCCAGCAAATATATAGCAATGTGTTGTAATATTTCAGATAGATATTTGCAAGACAAATCGAATAAAAAAAGAATGAACAAAATCGGTGCAGCCGTTCAAAAGTTATGGCCAAAAGTGTGTTCCAAAAATTGGCTGTCTCGGGCATTTCTATAGGATTTTGCCGCTCGGACTTTCTATAGGAATTTTTGGGTCACATTTTGCTTCATAACTTTTGAACGGATTAATATTTTTCAATGGGGTTTTTTTTATTTTACTTATCTCATGGAGTTCTATTCAATGATGTATAATATGTGCACATACACTGAGATTTGTGTTTGACGATTTACACATGCTCTTACTCGCCATGTTATATAGGGATACTACCCCTAACTCAGGGTCTGAAAAGTCGAAAAAATGAAAATTTCGCAAATGCGATAAAATTGATCTTGGTGGTCTAGTTATAGTGTTTCGACATCAGACAATGGGTTTTAAGCGTTATTTAAGCCCTAACGCTTCAGGCTGGGCTACTTCGCTTAATACCCTATACATGTGTTGTATGCAGTATAAGCTATATGGCTATATAGAGCTGAAGGTCTCATATGAGGCTGGAGGTTCGCCATTGTTATTGTGGACAGTTCGGCATTGCTTTGGCAAGTTTTGCTGACTGTTCATACAAAAATTGGTTTGCTGGTTAACTGATTTCATTCATATTGGTGGTTGCTTTTCAGTGTTCCCGAGGGCCATTGTCATTGGGACATTGTTAGGTATGCCGCCATTGCTAACATTAATGAGTTTGACTGTCGTGTAAGCGGAATAGGTCAGCTTTGGCCTGTTCGTGCTGTGCATAATTGATTCACGCGATCATTGATCGGAATAACTATACATGTAATGTTAATGTGTATATGAATGGTGCGAATGGTCCACCAGGGTTCTTGGTACCTGTGTGGTTGCGCCACGGGATTGAGCTGTACTGTTCAGATTGTAGCGTTAAAGCCTGTACGGTGTCTGGTTCCCCTGCTAAACGGGGTCGAGCTGTACTGTTTGGGTTTTTACGTGAAGGTCCGGATGGTGTCTGGTTCTCCTGAAAACCAATGTAAAATTACCCTGGCCCACAAGGGTATATTATATTACTGTGAACAAACTGGTTGATCCTGCCAGTAGTCATATGCTTGTCTCAGAGATTAAGCCATGCATGTCTAAGTACATACCTTAAAACGGTGAAACCGCGAATGGCTCATTAAATCAGCTATGGTTCCTTAGATCGTAAATGCTACATGGATAACTGTAGTAATTCTAGAGCTAATACATGCCTTGAATCCCTGACCCGCAAGGGAACGGGTGCATTTATTAGAACAGAACCAATCGGGTGCGGCTTCGGCTGTGCCTGTTACATTCTGTGATGACTCTGGATAACTTTACTGATCGCAGTCGGCCTTGTGTCGGCGACGGATCTTTCAAATGTCTGCCCTATCAATTTGTTGGTAGGTGATTTGCCTACCATGATGATAACGGGTAACGGGGAATCAGGGTTCGATTCCGGAGAGGGAGCCTGAGAAATGGCTACCACATCCAAGGACGGCAGCAGGCGCGAAAATTACCCACTCCCGGCACGGGGAGGTAGTGACGAAAAATACGGATACGGGACTCAATTGAGGCTCCGTAATTCGAATGAGTACAATTTAAATCCTTTAACGAGGACCAATTGGAGGGCAAGTCTGGTGCCAGCAGCCGCGGTAACTCCAGCTCCAAAAGCGTATATTAAAGTTGCTGCAGTTAAAAAGCTCGTAGTTGGATCTGGGTCGTGCGGTCGCATGCCGCTGCTTGTTCACGGTTTTGGTTACGATCAGGACGTGTTCAGCTCGGTGTAGTGGCTGTGCAGCCTTTCAGCCGTGTCTGTGTTAAACGGGTGCTGGTGGGTTGACGAGTTCGTCTTGTTGACCTGTCGGCATGCTTCCGGATGCCTTTAAACGGGTGTCGGGAGCGGACGGCATCTTTACTTTGAACAAATTTGAGTGCTCAAAGCAGGCCTGTGCGCCTGAAAATTCTTGCATGGAATAATGAAATAGGACTTCGGTTCTATTTTGTTGGTTTTCGGATCCGAAGTAATGGTTAAGAGGGACAGACGGGGGCATTTGTATGGCGGTGTTAGAGGTGAAATTCTGGGATCGCCGCCAGACAAACTACAGCGAAAGCATTTGCCAAGAATGTTTTCATTGATCAGGAGCGAAAGTCAGAGTTTCGAAGACGATCAGATACCGTCGTAGTTCTGACCATAAACGATGCCAACTGACGATCCGCGTTGGTTCTATAATTGACATCGCGGGCAGTCCCCGGGAAACCTTTAAGTCTTTGGGCTCCGGGGGGAGTATGGTTGCAAAGCTGAAACTTAAAGGAATTGACGGAAGGGCACCACCAGGAGTGGAGCCTGCGGTTTAATTCGACTCAACACGGGAAAACTCACCCGGCCCGGACACTGTGAGGATTGACAGATTGATAGCTCTTTCTTGATTCGGTGGATGGTGGTGCATGGCCGTTCTTAGTTGGTGGAGCGATTTGTCTGGTTAATTCCGATAACGAACGAGACTTTAACCTGCTAAATAGTAGACTGGTCCTCTGTGCTCGTTTAGGGCGCGGCTTCTATTGCTTCTTTATGGAGTAGTGTGGTCGTGATCCGGCGGGTGCGGTGCCAGTTTTTACTTCTTAGAGGGACAAGCGGCACACTTAAGTCGCACGAAATTGAGCAATAACAGGTCTGTGATGCCCTTAGATGTCCGGGGCCACACGTGCGCTACAATGACGGTGCCAGCGAGTCTGGAAACCTGGCCCGAAAGGGTTGGGCAAACTGTTTCATCACCGTCGTGACTGGGATCGGGGCTTGCAATTATTCCCCGTGAACGAGGAATTCCTGGTAAGTGCAAGTCATAAGCTTGCGCTGATTACGTCCCTGCCCTTTGTACACACCGCCCGTCGCTACTACCGATTGAATGGTTTAGTGAGGTCGTTGGATTGGTGTCGTTGTAGTGGCGTTGCCGCTCGACTGATGCTGAGAAGATGACCTAATTTGACTATTTAGAGGAAGTAAAAGTCGTAACAAGGTTTCCGTAGGTGAACCTGCGGAAGGATCATTAACATAACCCAAAAATATATAATAATGCATGCACCTGGCTTCGTGCTGGGCTGTATGTACCCTGGCTCGGTGGTTATTACCCTGGGCTCCAGTGGTTGAATATGGCATGCACCTGGCTTCGTGCTGGGCTGTATGTACCCTGGCTCGGTGGTTATTACCCTGGGCTCCAGTGGTTGAATATGGCATGCACCTGGCTTCGTGCTGGGCTGTATGTACCCTGGCTTGGTGGTTATTACCTCAGGCTCCAGTGGTTATTATTTTCTTGACCGGGGTACCTAGCCTGTCGTATGCCCTGATGGTGTTCTCGTAACTTTCGGGTTGCCTGATCTGCCAAGGGCGATGGGACAGTGCATGATATTGTTGTGTGCTAGGTTCAAAGAGAATTGTATGCTATATGCATGCAAATCCGCCCCGTTATTGTTCCTATTTCAAACTTTTACACTGTTGAAGCGATCCGGTTTGGCTTGCCATTCACGGGTTTGCTGCCTGGCATGCACCTGGCTTCGTGCTGGACTGCATGTACGCTGGCCTAGCGGTAAATATCCTGGGCTGCAGCGTTAACCATTAGTTCTATGCATTTGGGAAACCAATGTATGGGATTATTGGCGTACAACTTTGAGCGGTGGATCACTCGGCTCGTGTGTCGATGAAGAGTGCAGCCAACTGTGTGAATTAATGTGAACTGCATACTGCTTTGAACATCGACATCTTGAACGCATATTGCGGCTACGGGATATCCTGTGGCCACGCCTGTCCGAGGGTCGGCTTTACATCTATCACGGCGCACATTGAGTCGTGGATTGGGCGAGTGCCTGCCGGCGTGTATACCCGTATATCAACGCGGGTTGCTGGTCAAAGGCTCCGTCCTAATAGTCCGGCCACAGCCTAGTCC
>OX104032.1:41111607-41119107 GCA_944470205.2 Schistosoma margrebowiei
AATATATTGCATTCTACAAAATTGATCTGATTCAGATGTAGTCCGCGACAAATCCAGGTGTAGTCCGCAACAGATCCAGGTGTAGTCCGCGCGTTTTTCGCGCAAAAATCGGTCGGCCCGCGGCGCGGCTGGTCGCTAAAAACTTTCTAAGCGCGTGATATATATATATATATATCCTCCTTATTTTAGGGTGCACAAAAAACAAAGCGCACCATCGGGAGACCACGAAGTTAGGGGTAGTCTCCCTATATAACATGGCGAGTAAGACCATGTGTAAAGCGCGTCAAAAATTTGACTTAGCCGAAAAACACTGATTTCATACCAAGACCATGTCTAATGCGCAACTGAATAAGTGGATGGATTTTAAAGGGGTTTGATTTCATTTGTGTAGAATTGCATGATCTATTAAATAAAAAAATAATCAAGAGATTTTATCCATCAGGAAAAAAAATAATCAAATTTTTAATTTTTCAATAGAAAGTCCGAGAGAATTTCAGTTTTTTTATCAAAATATTTTTCCCAGCAAATATATAGCAATGTGTTGTAATATTTCAGATAGATATTTGCAAGACAAATCGAATAAAAAAAGAATGAACAAAATCGGTGCAGCCGTTCAAAAGTTATGGCCAAAAGTGTGTTCCAAAAATTGGCTGTCTCGGGCATTTCTATAGGATTTTGCCGCTCGGACTTTCTATAGGAATTTTTGGGTCACATTTTGCTTCATAACTTTTGAATGGCTGGATGGATTTTAACGAGGTTTGCATTTCATTTGTGTAGAATTGCATGATCTATTAAATAAAAAAATAATCAAGAGATTTTATCCATCAGGAAAAAAAATAATCAAATTTTTAATTTTTCAATAGAAAGTCCGAGAGAATTTCAGTTTTTTTATCAAAATATTTTTCCCAGCAAATATATAGCAATGTGTTGTAATATTTCAGATAGATATTTGCAAGACAAATCGAATAAAAAAAGAATGAACAAAATCGGTGCAGCCGTTCAAAAGTTATGGCCAAAAGTGTGTTCCAAAAATTGGCTGTCTCGGGCATTTCTATAGGATTTTGCCGCTCGGACTTTCTATAGGAATTTTTTGGTCACATTTTGCTTCATAACTTTTGAATGGCTGGATGGATTTTAACGAGGTTTGCATTTCATTTGTGTAGAATTGCATGATCTATTAAATAAAAAAATAATCAAGAGATTTTATCCATCAGGAAAAAAAATAATCAAATTTTTAATTTTTCAATAGAAAGTCCGAGAGAATTTCAGTTTTTTTATCAAAATATTTTTCCCAGCAAATATATAGCAATGTGTTGTAATATTTCAGATAGATATTTGCAAGACAAATCGAATAAAAAAAGAATGAACAAAATCGGTGCAGCCGTTCAAAAGTTATGGCCAAAAGTGTGTTCCAAAAATTGGCTGTCTCGGGCATTTCTATAGGATTTTGCCGCTCGGACTTTCTATAGGAATTTTTGGGTCACATTTTGCTTCATAACTTTTGAATGGCTGGATGGATTTTAACGAGGTTTGCATTTCATTTGTGTAGAATTGCATGATCTATTAAATAAAAAAATAATCAAGAGATTTTATCCATCAGGAAAAAAAATAATCAAATTTTTAATTTTTCAATAGAAAGTCCGAGAGAATTTCAGTTTTTTTATCAAAATATTTTTCCCAGCAAATATATAGCAATGTGTTGTAATATTTCAGATAGATATTTGCAAGACAAATCGAATAAAAAAAGAATGAACAAAATCGGTGCAGCCGTTCAAAAGTTATGGCCAAAAGTGTGTTCCAAAAATTGGCTGTCTCGGGCATTTCTATAGGATTTTGCCGCTCGGACTTTCTATAGGAATTTTTGGGTCACATTTTGCTTCATAACTTTTGAATGGCTGGATGGATTTTAACGAGGTTTGCATTTCATTTGTGTAGAATTGCATGATCTATTAAATAAAAAAATAATCAAGAGATTTTATCCATCAGGAAAAAAAATAATCAAATTTTTAATTTTTCAATAGAAAGTCCGAGAGAATTTCAGTTTTTTTATCAAAATATTTTTCCCAGCAAATATATAGCAATGTGTTGTAATATTTCAGATAGATATTTGCAAGACAAATCGAATAAAAAAAGAATGAACAAAATCGGTGCAGCCGTTCAAAAGTTATGGCCAAAAGTGTGTTCCAAAAATTGGCTGTCTCGGGCATTTCTATAGGATTTTGCCGCTCGGACTTTCTATAGGAATTTTTGGGTCACATTTTGCTTCATAACTTTTGAATGGCTGGATGGATTTTAACGAGGTTTGCATTTCATTTGTGTAGAATTGCATGATCTATTAAATAAAAAAATAATCAAGAGATTTTATCCATCAGGAAAAAAAATAATCAAATTTTTAATTTTTCAATAGAAAGTCCGAGAGAATTTCAGTTTTTTTATCAAAATATTTTTCCCAGCAAATATATAGCAATGTGTTGTAATATTTCAGATAGATATTTGCAAGACAAATCGAATAAAAAAAGAATGAACAAAATCGGTGCAGCCGTTCAAAAGTTATGGCCAAAAGTGTGTTCCAAAAATTGGCTGTCTCGGGCATTTCTATAGGATTTTGCCGCTCGGACTTTCTATAGGAATTTTTGGGTCACATTTTCTTTAATAACTTTTGAACGGATTAATATTTTTCAATGGGGTTTTTTTTATTTTACTTATCTCATGGAGTTCTATTCAATGATGTATAATATGTGCACATACACTGAGATTTGTGTTTGACGATTTACACATGCTCTTACTCGCCATGTTATATAGGGATACTACCCCTAACTCAGGGTCTGAAAAGTCGAAAAAATGAAAATTTCGCAAATGCGATAAAATTGATCTTGGTGGTCTAGTTATAGTGTTTCGACATCAGACAATGGGTTTTAAGCGTTATTTAAGCCCTAACGCTTCAGGCTGGGCTACTTCGCTTAATACCCTATACATGTGTTGTATGCAGTATAAGCTATATGGCTATATAGAGCTGAAGGTCTCATATGAGGCTGGAGGTTCGCCATTGTTATTGTGGACAGTTCGGCATTGCTTTGGCAAGTTTTGCTGACTGTTCATACAAAAATTGGTTTGCTGGTTAACTGATTTCATTCATATTGGTGGTTGCTTTTCAGTGTTCCCGAGGGCCATTGTCATTGGGACATTGTTAGGTATGCCGCCATTGCTAACATTAATGAGTTTGACTGTCGTGTAAGCGGAATAGGTCAGCTTTGGCCTGTTCGTGCTGTGCATAATTGATTCACGCGATCATTGATCGGAATAACTATACATGTAATGTTAATGTGTATATGAATGGTGCGAATGGTCCACCAGGGTTCTTGGTACCTGTGTGGTTGCGCCACGGGATTGAGCTGTACTGTTCAGATTGTAGCGTTAAAGCCTGTACGGTGTCTGGTTCCCCTGCTAAACGGGGTCGAGCTGTACTGTTTGGGTTTTTACGTGAAGGTCCGGATGGTGTCTGGTTCTCCTGAAAACCAATGTAAAATTACCCTGGCCCACAAGGGTATATTATATTACTGTGAACAAACTGGTTGATCCTGCCAGTAGTCATATGCTTGTCTCAGAGATTAAGCCATGCATGTCTAAGTACATACCTTAAAACGGTGAAACCGCGAATGGCTCATTAAATCAGCTATGGTTCCTTAGATCGTAAATGCTACATGGATAACTGTAGTAATTCTAGAGCTAATACATGCCTTGAATCCCTGACCCGCAAGGGAACGGGTGCATTTATTAGAACAGAACCAATCGGGTGCGGCTTCGGCTGTGCCTGTTACATTCTGTGATGACTCTGGATAACTTTACTGATCGCAGTCGGCCTTGTGTCGGCGACGGATCTTTCAAATGTCTGCCCTATCAATTTGTTGGTAGGTGATTTGCCTACCATGATGATAACGGGTAACGGGGAATCAGGGTTCGATTCCGGAGAGGGAGCCTGAGAAATGGCTACCACATCCAAGGACGGCAGCAGGCGCGAAAATTACCCACTCCCGGCACGGGGAGGTAGTGACGAAAAATACGGATACGGGACTCAATTGAGGCTCCGTAATTCGAATGAGTACAATTTAAATCCTTTAACGAGGACCAATTGGAGGGCAAGTCTGGTGCCAGCAGCCGCGGTAACTCCAGCTCCAAAAGCGTATATTAAAGTTGCTGCAGTTAAAAAGCTCGTAGTTGGATCTGGGTCGTGCGGTCGCATGCCGCTGCTTGTTCACGGTTTTGGTTACGATCAGGACGTGTTCAGCTCGGTGTAGTGGCTGTGCAGCCTTTCAGCCGTGTCTGTGTTAAACGGGTGCTGGTGGGTTGACGAGTTCGTCTTGTTGACCTGTCGGCATGCTTCCGGATGCCTTTAAACGGGTGTCGGGAGCGGACGGCATCTTTACTTTGAACAAATTTGAGTGCTCAAAGCAGGCCTGTGCGCCTGAAAATTCTTGCATGGAATAATGAAATAGGACTTCGGTTCTATTTTGTTGGTTTTCGGATCCGAAGTAATGGTTAAGAGGGACAGACGGGGGCATTTGTATGGCGGTGTTAGAGGTGAAATTCTGGGATCGCCGCCAGACAAACTACAGCGAAAGCATTTGCCAAGAATGTTTTCATTGATCAGGAGCGAAAGTCAGAGTTTCGAAGACGATCAGATACCGTCGTAGTTCTGACCATAAACGATGCCAACTGACGATCCGCGTTGGTTCTATAATTGACATCGCGGGCAGTCCCCGGGAAACCTTTAAGTCTTTGGGCTCCGGGGGGAGTATGGTTGCAAAGCTGAAACTTAAAGGAATTGACGGAAGGGCACCACCAGGAGTGGAGCCTGCGGTTTAATTCGACTCAACACGGGAAAACTCACCCGGCCCGGACACTGTGAGGATTGACAGATTGATAGCTCTTTCTTGATTCGGTGGATGGTGGTGCATGGCCGTTCTTAGTTGGTGGAGCGATTTGTCTGGTTAATTCCGATAACGAACGAGACTTTAACCTGCTAAATAGTAGACTGGTCCTCTGTGCTCGTTTAGGGCGCGGCTTCTATTGCTTCTTTATGGAGTAGTGTGGTCGTGATCCGGCGGGTGCGGTGCCAGTTTTTACTTCTTAGAGGGACAAGCGGCACACTTAAGTCGCACGAAATTGAGCAATAACAGGTCTGTGATGCCCTTAGATGTCCGGGGCCACACGTGCGCTACAATGACGGTGCCAGCGAGTCTGGAAACCTGGCCCGAAAGGGTTGGGCAAACTGTTTCATCACCGTCGTGACTGGGATCGGGGCTTGCAATTATTCCCCGTGAACGAGGAATTCCTGGTAAGTGCAAGTCATAAGCTTGCGCTGATTACGTCCCTGCCCTTTGTACACACCGCCCGTCGCTACTACCGATTGAATGGTTTAGTGAGGTCGTTGGATTGGTGTCGTTGTAGTGGCGTTGCCGCTCGACTGATGCTGAGAAGATGACCTAATTTGACTATTTAGAGGAAGTAAAAGTCGTAACAAGGTTTCCGTAGGTGAACCTGCGGAAGGATCATTAACATAACCCAAAAATATATAATAATGCATGCACCTGGCTTCGTGCTGGGCTGTATGTACCCTGGCTCGGTGGTTATTACCCTGGGCTCCAGTGGTTGAATATGGCATGCACCTGGCTTCGTGCTGGGCTGTATGTACCCTGGCTTGGTGGTTATTACCTCAGGCTCCAGTGGTTATTATTTTCTTGACCGGGGTACCTAGCCTGTCGTATGCCCTGATGGTGTTCTCGTAACTTTCGGGTTGCCTGATCTGCCAAGGGCGATGGGACAGTGCATGATATTGTTGTGTGCTAGGTTCAAAGAGAATTGTATGCTATATGCATGCAAATCCGCCCCGTTATTGTTCCTATTTCAAACTTTTACACTGTTGAAGCGATCCGGTTTGGCTTGCCATTCACGGGTTTGCTGCCTGGCATGCACCTGGCTTCGTGCTGGACTGCATGTACGCTGGCCTAGCGGTAAATATCCTGGGCTGCAGCGTTAACCATTAGTTCTATGCATTTGGGAAACCAATGTATGGGATTATTGGCGTACAACTTTGAGCGGTGGATCACTCGGCTCGTGTGTCGATGAAGAGTGCAGCCAACTGTGTGAATTAATGTGAACTGCATACTGCTTTGAACATCGACATCTTGAACGCATATTGCGGCTACGGGATATCCTGTGGCCACGCCTGTCCGAGGGTCGGCTTTACATCTATCACGGCGCACATTGAGTCGTGGATTGGGCGAGTGCCTGCCGGCGTGTATACCCGTATATCAACGCGGGTTGCTGGTCAAAGGCTCCGTCCTAATAGTCCGGCCACAGCCTAGTCCGGTCTAGATGACTTGATTGAGGTGCTGCGGTGGGTTGTGCTCGAGTCGTGGCTTAATGACATTATACACGCTCGGGAAAAATCGCACCTATCGTATGCTACGTTGATCACTTGATCTTGTCTCTATGGTTCGGTCTATGGTTTGTACCGATGGTGTGTGTATTACGCACGAAATGTACAATTGACCCTGACCTCGGATCAGACGTGATTACCCGCTGAACTTAAGCATATCACTAAGCGGAGGAAAAGAAACTAACAAGGATTCCCCTAGTAACTGCGAGTGAACAGGGATTAGCCCAACACCGAAGCCTGCGGTTAATTGATCGTGAGGCAATGTGGTGTTTAGGTTGGCTTCAGGCATTACTGCTCTACCCCAAGTCCAGCAATGAGTACGGCTTCCCATTCTGGCCCAAAGAGGGTGAAAGGCCCGTGGGGGTAGAGATCAAGTGTGACAGTTCTGCTCTGAGCTACCCTTGGAGTCGGGTTGTTTGTGAATGCAGCCCAAAGTGGGTGGTAGACTCCATCCAAGGCTAAATACTTACACGAGTCCGATAGCAAACAAGTACCGTGAGGGAAAGTTGAAAAGTACTTTGAAGAGAGAGTAAACAGTGCGTGAAACCGTTCAAAGGTAAACAGGTGGAGTTGAACTGCAAGCTCTGGGAATTCAGCTGATGAGTGTGATTTGTGCTTGGGCATACTGGCCGCCTTTAGTGTCTGCTTAACCGCAGGTGCCTGCCTTTTTGGTGGGTATGTGTGAATCGTTTACATACGACGCACGCACTGTTGGTGTGAGGGTCTGCTTGTCAGTGCACTTTCTCAGGGTGTTCACCACGACCGGCACTGCTGCCTGTCTGCTATGGCCAAACTGATCAGGTCTGATTTCCGTCAGTCTTGGTTGGGTCGGCAGGTGACTCTTTGGCTCATCTATGGGCTGTGAGTGTTACTAGCCGGCTGTAGCGGAGCTGTGCGGTGTGTCGGAGATGGCGGCTTCGCATGCGTGCCTAGACCTTCGGGCTTTGTTGAGTCTGGTCGGCTCGTTACTAGCTTCGGCTGGTCGGCTGATGGCTTGATTTTGTCACGTTGGCGGTTGCGTGTGTGATTTGCGTTGGGCCAATAGTCTGTGGTGTAGTGGT
>OX104032.1:41124107-41129107 GCA_944470205.2 Schistosoma margrebowiei
ATGGGGTTTTTTTTATTTTTCTTATCTCATTGAGTTCTATTCAATGATGTATAATATGTACACATACATTGAGATTTGTGTTTGACGATTTACACATGCTCTTACTCGCCATGTTATATAGGGATACTACCCCTAACTCAGGGTCTGAAAAGTCGGAAAAATGAAATTTTCGCAAATGCGATAAAAACGATCTTGGTGGTCTAATTATAGTATTCCGGCATCAGACAATGGGTTTTAAGCGTTATTTAAGCCCTAACGCTTCAGGCTGGGCTACTTCGCTTAATACCCTATACATGTGTTGTATGCAGTATAAGCTATATGGCTATATAGAGCTGAAGGTCTCATATGAGGCTGGAGGTTCGCCATTGTTATTGTGGACAGTTCGGCATTGCTTTGGCAAGTTTTGCTGACTGTTCATACAAAAATTGGTTTGCTGGTTAACTGATTTCATTCATATTGGTGGTTGCTTTTCAGTGTTCCCGAGGGCCATTGTCATTGGGACATTGTTAGGTATGCCGCCATTGCTAACATTAATGAGTTTGACTGTCGTGTAAGCGGAATAGGTCAGCTTTGGCCTGTTCGTGCTGTGCATAATTGATTCACGCGATCATTGATCGGAATAACTATACATGTAATGTTAATGTGTATATGAATGGTGCGAATGGTCCACCAGGGTTCTTGGTACCTGTGTGGTTGCGCCACGGGATTGAGCTGTACTGTTCAGATTGTAGCGTTAAAGCCTGTACGGTGTCTGGTTCCCCTGCTAAACGGGGTCGAGCTGTACTGTTTGGGTTTTTACGTGAAGGTCCGGATGGTGTCTGGTTCTCCTGAAAACCAATGTAAAATTACCCTGGCCCACAAGGGTATATTATATTACTGTGAACAAACTGGTTGATCCTGCCAGTAGTCATATGCTTGTCTCAGAGATTAAGCCATGCATGTCTAAGTACATACCTTAAAACGGTGAAACCGCGAATGGCTCATTAAATCAGCTATGGTTCCTTAGATCGTAAATGCTACATGGATAACTGTAGTAATTCTAGAGCTAATACATGCCTTGAATCCCTGACCCGCAAGGGAACGGGTGCATTTATTAGAACAGAACCAATCGGGTGCGGCTTCGGCTGTGCCTGTTACATTCTGTGATGACTCTGGATAACTTTACTGATCGCAGTCGGCCTTGTGTCGGCGACGGATCTTTCAAATGTCTGCCCTATCAATTTGTTGGTAGGTGATTTGCCTACCATGATGATAACGGGTAACGGGGAATCAGGGTTCGATTCCGGAGAGGGAGCCTGAGAAATGGCTACCACATCCAAGGACGGCAGCAGGCGCGAAAATTACCCACCCCCGGCACGGGGAGGTAGTGACGAAAAATACGGATACGGGACTCAATTGAGGCTCCGTAATTCGAATGAGTACAATTTAAATCCTTTAACGAGGACCAATTGGAGGGCAAGTCTGGTGCCAGCAGCCGCGGTAACTCCAGCTCCAAAAGCGTATATTAAAGTTGCTGCAGTTAAAAAGCTCGTAGTTGGATCTGGGTCGTGCGGTCGCATGCCGCTGCTTGTTCACGGTTTTGGTTACGATCAGGACGTGTTCAGCTCGGTGTAGTGGCTGTGCAGCCTTTCAGCCGTGTCTGTGTTAAACGGGTGCTGGTGGGTTGACGAGTTCGTCTTGTTGACCTGTCGGCATGCTTCCGGATGCCTTTAAACGGGTGTCGGGAGCGGACGGCATCTTTACTTTGAACAAATTTGAGTGCTCAAAGCAGGCCTGTGCGCCTGAAAATTCTTGCATGGAATAATGAAATAGGACTTCGGTTCTATTTTGTTGGTTTTCGGATCCGAAGTAATGGTTAAGAGGGACAGACGGGGGCATTTGTATGGCGGTGTTAGAGGTGAAATTCTGGGATCGCCGCCAGACAAACTACAGCGAAAGCATTTGCCAAGAATGTTTTCATTGATCAGGAGCGAAAGTCAGAGTTTCGAAGACGATCAGATACCGTCGTAGTTCTGACCATAAACGATGCCAACTGACGATCCGCGTTGGTTCTATAATTGACATCGCGGGCAGTCCCCGGGAAACCTTTAAGTCTTTGGGCTCCGGGGGGAGTATGGTTGCAAAGCTGAAACTTAAAGGAATTGACGGAAGGGCACCACCAGGAGTGGAGCCTGCGGTTTAATTCGACTCAACACGGGAAAACTCACCCGGCCCGGACACTGTGAGGATTGACAGATTGATAGCTCTTTCTTGATTCGGTGGATGGTGGTGCATGGCCGTTCTTAGTTGGTGGAGCGATTTGTCTGGTTAATTCCGATAACGAACGAGACTTTAACCTGCTAAATAGTAGACTGGTCCTCTGTGCTCGTTTAGGGCGCGGCTTCTATTGCTTCTTTATGGAGTAGTGTGGTCGTGATCCGGCGGGTGCGGTGCCAGTTTTTACTTCTTAGAGGGACAAGCGGCACACTTAAGTCGCACGAAATTGAGCAATAACAGGTCTGTGATGCCCTTAGATGTCCGGGGCCACACGTGCGCTACAATGACGGTGCCAGCGAGTCTGGGAACCTGGCCCGAAAGGGTTGGGCAAACTGTTTCATCACCGTCGTGACTGGGATCGGGGCTTGCAATTATTCCCCGTGAACGAGGAATTCCTGGTAAGTGCAAGTCATAAGCTTGCGCTGATTACGTCCCTGCCCTTTGTACACACCGCCCGTCGCTACTACCGATTGAATGGTTTAGTGAGGTCGTTGGATTGGTGTCGTTGTAGTGGCGTTGCCGCTCGACTGATGCTGAGAAGATGACCTAATTTGACTATTTAGAGGAAGTAAAAGTCGTAACAAGGTTTCCGTAGGTGAACCTGCGGAAGGATCATTAACATAACCCAAAAATATATAATAATGCATGCACCTGGCTTCGTGCTGGGCTGTATGTACCCTGGCTTGGTGGTTATTACCCTGGGCTCCAGTGGTTGAATATGGCATGCACCTGGCTTCGTGCTGGGCTGTATGTACCCTGGCTCGGTGGTTATTACCCTGGGCTCCAGTGGTTGAATATGGCATGCACCTGGCTTCGTGCTGGGCTGTATGTACCCTGGCTTGGTGGTTATTACCTCAGGCTCCAGTGGTTATTATTTTCTTGACCGGGGTACCTAGCCTGTCGTATGCCCTGATGGTGTTCTCGTAACTTTCGGGTTGCCTGATCTGCCAAGGGCGATGGGACAGTGCATGATATTGTTGTGTGCTAGGTTCAAAGAGAATTGTATGCTATATGCATGCAAATCCGCCCCGTTATTGTTCCTATTTCAAACTTTTACACTGTTGAAGCGATCCGGTTTGGCTTGCCATTCACGGGTTTGCTGCCTGGCATGCACCTGGCTTCGTGCTGGACTGCATGTACGCTGGCCTAGCGGTAAATATCCTGGGCTGCAGCGTTAACCATTAGTTCTATGCATTTGGGAAACCAATGTATGGGATTATTGGCGTACAACTTTGAGCGGTGGATCACTCGGCTCGTGTGTCGATGAAGAGTGCAGCCAACTGTGTGAATTAATGTGAACTGCATACTGCTTTGAACATCGACATCTTGAACGCATATTGCGGCTACGGGATATCCTGTGGCCACGCCTGTCCGAGGGTCGGCTTTACATCTATCACGGCGCACATTGAGTCGTGGATTGGGCGAGTGCCTGCCGGCGTGTATACCCGTATATCAACGCGGGTTGCTGGTCAAAGGCTCCGTCCTAATAGTCCGGCCACAGCCTAGTCCGGTCTAGATGACTTGATTGAGGTGCTGCGGTGGGTTGTGCTCGAGTCGTGGCTTAATGACATTATACACGCTCGGGAAAAATCGCACCTATCGTATGCTACGTTGATCACTTGATCTTGTCTCTATGGTTCGGTCTATGGTTTGTACCGATGGTGTGTGTATTACGCACGAAATGTACAATTGACCCTGACCTCGGATCAGACGTGATTACCCGCTGAACTTAAGCATATCACTAAGCGGAGGAAAAGAAACTAACAAGGATTCCCCTAGTAACTGCGAGTGAACAGGGATTAGCCCAACACCGAAGCCTGCGGTTAATTGATCGTGAGGCAATGTGGTGTTTAGGTTGGCTTCAGGCATTACTGCTCTACCCCAAGTCCAGCAATGAGTACGGCTTCCCATTCTGGCCCAAAGAGGGTGAAAGGCCCGTGGGGGTAGAGATCAAGTGTGACAGTTCTGCTCTGAGCTACCCTTGGAGTCGGGTTGTTTGTGAATGCAGCCCAAAGTGGGTGGTAGACTCCATCCAAGGCTAAATACTTACACGAGTCCGATAGCAAACAAGTACCGTGAGGGAAAGTTGAAAAGTACTTTGAAGAGAGAGTAAACAGTGCGTGAAACCGTTCAAAGGTAAACAGGTGGAGTTGAACTGCAAGCTCTGGGAATTCAGCTGATGCGTGTGATTTGTGCTTGGGCATACTGGCCGCCTTCAGTGTCTGTTTAACCGCAGGCACCTGCCTTTTTGGTGGGTATGTGTGAATCGTTTACATGCGACGCACGCACTGTTGGTGTGAGGGTCTACTTGTCAGTGCACTTTCTCAGGGTGTTCACCACGACCGGCACTGCTGCCTGTCTGCTATGGCCAAACTGATCAGGTCTGATTTTCGTCAGTCTTGGTTGGGTCGGCAGGTGACTCTTTGGCTCATTTATGGGCTGTGAGTGTTACTAGCCGGCTGTAGTGGAGCTGTGCGGTGTGTTGGAGATGGCGGCTTCGCATGCGTGCCTAGACCTTCGGGCTTTGTTGAGTCTGGTCAGCTCGTTACTAGCTTCGGCTGGTCGGCTGATGGCTTGATTTTGTCGCGTTGGCGGTTGCGTGTGTGTTTTGCTTTGGGCCAATAGTCTGTGGTGTAGTGGTAGACGATCCACCTGACCCGTCTTGAAACACGGACCAAGGAGTTTAACATGTGCGCGAGTCATTGGGTGTTACGAAACCCAAAGGCGAAGTGAAGGTAAAGGTT